>CM042013.1:91239493-91249493 GCA_023525715.1 Cichorium intybus
ACCCTCAAAACTACATGTATTCTCAGGAAATCAATGAGACTTTCAGAAGATGGAAATCTTCACGGATTTCAGGCAACCTAGTTTTGTTATATCTGTTAAGGCATTTCACGTACTCTACTATTATTATTTGTAAGAACCATGTATTCAAACTTCAAGATGAAATACAACTATCCTTTGGTTTATTGTTGTACTTGTACTGTATATTCAATTGCCTGTGATCCAAGAACTTAGTCGCACAGCCCGGCATGTTCCGCCGCCTCGGTCGGGGGTGTGACAGTATGTATGTATGTATGTATGTATGTATGTATGTATGTATGTATGTATGTATGTATGTATGTTTGCATGTATGTATATATGCGACTCCTGAATAAGATATCATTCAACTGAAAATCAATTTTTAGTTTTCATACATGCATGCATGTATGTATATATGTATGTATGTATGTATGTATGTATGTATGTATGTATGTATGTATGTATGTATGCATGCATGCATGCATGAATGCATGCATGCATGCATGCATGCATGAATGCATGCATGCATGCATGCATGCATGCATGTATGTATGTATGTATGTATGTATGTATGTATGTATGTATGTATGCATGCATGCATGAATGCATGCATGCATGCATGCATGTATGCATGTATGTATATATGTATGTATGTATGTATGTATGTATGTATGTATGTATGTATGTATGTATGTATGTATGTATGTATGTATGTATGTATGTATGTATGTATGTATGTATGTATGTATGTATGTATGTATGTATGTATGTATGCATGCATGTATGTATGTATGTATGTGTGACACCCCATTTCTACTATTTACAAATACTATGGTTTTTCGTATAAATACTTGAATACAAAAATACGGTTAACAAAAACCGATTATTTACATATTTAAAACTGTGGGTGTTACAAATCCATACCAAACTAACCATAGTAAGCAAGAAAAGGATTAAACCTTGTGTCCAAGATAGGAGCTATGTGGGCTCCACTCCAGCTAAACTTCATCCAATTATAGCATAGCATTTAACCTGGAATACATGGCATAAAAATAAAATACGTAAGACAAAAATTGTCTCGTGAGTTACATGAGTTTTAGACTCAAACTTTTAAATTCTTTTCCAACTTTTATAAAACTTATAACATAAAACTTCTGTCAAAACTTTATAGCAATAACATACTATAACTTTTTACTTCTCGAAATCTTTTCATAACATACTTTACAAAAAAAAACATCTTTCAAAACTTATAGTAGTATCATACTATAACTCTTTACTTTTCAAATTCACTTCATAATATACTTTTCAAAAATAACTTCTTTCTTACTTTCTTTGACTGGTTTTATAAGCTTGCTGGATTTTTATACTTAGGGCTTTAATCACCATAAGTGATACCCCAAGTCTCTATGGCTAGAAAGAACGGATCAATCCTCACCATAGAAGTGCTGAGGCAATCTACTTCGCGATGGGGATTTTTCCCCAGTAGATCCCTTACCTAACCCGGGTAGGTTGGAACATAGTTCCCTTACTAACGCTGCTTGCTACAATTACCAGTCATACCAAAAAAAACTTGCTGCTTGCTTGAACATTTCTCATAAACATATAACTTGTGGCTAGATACCAAACTACATCATTTTATGTCTTTATGGCTAGATGCCAAATACATAACTTTCGTTTCACATAAATCATATGTTCAAAACACGTCTTTATAACATTTTAGGCTTAATGCCAAATCATACTTTCCAAACATCTTGTGGCTATATGCCCTTTCATACTTGAAAACATATAAAATTTTGTAACCAAAACATACTTCTTAAACATTTTATGGCTATATGCCTATCCATACTTTCAAACATGTATAACTTGTATTAAAAATATACTTTCACATATTTGGTTCATAGACCAAAACATACTTTCACATAATTGGCTCATAGACCAAAACATAACTTTAAATATAACATTATACTTTCACAAACAAGTTAGAAATAATACTCTTGCATATAATTTCACATATAGAAATTTTATAAAAACAAATCTTGAAAATACTTACTTGCCATGTACCCCAAAATGGGTAAAATACTGCATGTACTCACCTCGAGTCGGTAATGTAGAAATCCGTGCGGCAACTCCGCAAATACAACCAAGCTTAAAACCGCACACCTTATACTCCTATAAAGTATATTAAGTTAATTATTACCAAGTACACTAATTAACGTTACTATAAATAGATACTTATAGCGTTGCTTATAGTTTAAATGTTTATAACTTTCGACATGCACGTTGTCTCGACATATACCCCCACTCTCTTTTATTCATTTTTACTCAACAAATAAGTTATTATATGATTCAATTAGTTTTAAGTAAACCCAAGCCCACATCATGACACCCAAAACCAAAAACTAAGATGATTATCATAAGAGAAGAAACCAACAGCAAGGCTGATTTCTGGACCCTCAACAAGATTTGCAATATTAGACCAAGGAAAGATTGAAAATAAAATCCAATAAAAATCATGGGTAAACTAGACTCAAGGAAAATGTCACAGGGCCTGACCGCATGTCATTTTCACCTTTCAAGAATAAATGAAAAATATCCAAAGTTGACTGATGCAATCAGTCCACCTACTGAACCACACCTTAAAGAAATAATAATAGCTCAAAATGGGTTAAGAACTGAATTCTAAAATTTGGTGAGGACAAACTAGACTTCAACAGGGAACTAAGGCAACTGACCTTGCCCCCAAACCATTTTTGTACATTTAATTATGAATTTACCAATGCATAATTATCTGTACAGAACAGTCCTGGACCAGTTGGTGAAAATTGCAACTTCCACCCAACTTTCGTATGGAATCAGACCCTAGGAAACATCATGAGTAAAATAGACTCAACAATAGAGATCTGAGAGTTGGAACCAACTCAAAATACGTTTTCAAACTCAAGATACAAAATTCACAATACAGAACCAATCAGAAACGATAGTGCTGATGAGAAAAACATTGGTCTGTGATATTTCCCAATTACCATAAACTTGGGAATGGAATCAGACATCCATCTTTTCCAGATATCAAATTTACTTAAATACAATGATTCTAGGAGGCGGAATCATGTAAAAAGCTTTCTCCAAACTCCTTTTATAAAATAAACAAAACAGCATGACTAATCTGAACGGAATTAGAGCAGTACGTAAAGATGAGTAATTACCCCGTACCTCTGGTCTTCAAAACGGATAATGGTCTACTGTAGAAAGTTGCTCAACTCAATTTGTGAACCGTGTGCACCGGTACTAACCTTATTTGACCTCTAGAACTCCAGATATGATTTTCTCAAGAAGGAAGACTCAGCAGAGGAATCTGTCAGAAACCCTAAGTCAGGTTGCGAAATTCATAACTCCACTTCTAGATATTGAAATCGAAAATCCTTCGGTCAGAACCTTCATTTATATCTTGGGAACCTTCAGTTAAAATTTCATGGCGATCCAACATCTGAATCTACGGGAAATGATCGAACACTGAGGGTGGGTCTTAAAAAACGGGAATAGAGAGGGTTAGGGTTTCCATGAGAGAGGCTCTTGATATTCTTTTCCCCATCCAAAAACGCAGCAGCTCCAAAGAAAAAGAATTATATGTACTATGGTTAAATTGCAAAAATGGTCCCTCTATTTTGGTCCTATAATTTTAGTTAACCCAAAACCCCCAGATACAACTTATTAAGTATACAAATATGACATAATCCTCCTCTCAACTTATAAATTAGATTAGAGTTATTATTTCGTCATTATTATTATTATTAGTCGTAATAATCAATGTTTGATTCCACGATTCGCTTCCAATATAAAAATCTATTTCCTTTATTTTAAAATACGATACTAAATAATTGGAAATATTTATAATCGCTAACGCCAAAAAATGGGGTGTTACAACTCTCCCCCACTTATAAGAATTTCGTCCCCGAAATTCAACACCAAGACAATAGGTAATCTAGGTTGAAACTTTCATTAGCCCATAATTCCACAAGATTAATAGTATGTGAATACATTAGCCCATACTTCATTTTTATATTGGTCTATTAATTTTTCCATAACTACTAGCCCAATGACATGAGCCCAAATATGTTAAGCTTTAACCCATTAGGCCTAGAGTCCAACACGAGATGAAAAGTCGAAATAAGTTAAGGTCAATACCTCTCAAATGTTAACAGATAGGTCGTACACTTTGTTTTTATGTGACATCACATCACTAATAATCAACAGCCTACAACAGTCTGTGCAATTAAGTAATCAGTAAACGACACCACTTTATTCACCTTTATTCCAAAAAAATCTCATCAATATCCCTTTATCACTAGAGTCTAGCAGTGAATTTTGAAAATTAACCGGCACTCAGGGTAGTGAAGGGTCGCATCCACTGTAGATGGTTTGAATTTTGGTAATAAGAACATGAATTGTGCTTTCAATTATATGCGTCCTTTCGGTTCCAGCTGCAAAATGCTATATATATATACACGTAAGTAGCATCATTTATTTCCACGTTCATTTTCAATCTCATTCTCTTCTATCACTAGATTGTTCATATACGAACTCATATTTAAAGCTGAGTCATGGAAAACAGATCTTCAATGGGCGATCTGCCAAACCCTGGACCTGGTTTTCCGCAAGGAGAGGGTCCTTCAGATCAGACATCTTTACCGGAGTTCGGTGACTTTAACATTCTAAACATCCATTATTTGTTCTTCATTTTTTTCTTTCTAATGTTTTGTTTGATTTTGAATTATGATACAGTCTTCCAGATATACTATCAATAGAGCCACTCAACGAAGAGCCGAGAATTTTTCCCGAGCTAAACATCAACTTAGACGATTCGGTGAATGTATCTTTAGACCATGCACTTGATCAAACTCCACACCTTCTACCAGGTTAAATTCTTTTAAATGATTGCTTTTATGAATATTCAATTTTGTTTTATCATCTGATAATTGTTGTTTGTAGACCCATCTGTGGATAATTTATCTGGCTACAATCCATTCATCGACGTACCCTCAACGAGTAATGAGATCATCCCCATGAATCAAGAATTCATGACTGACATTCAGAATGAAAGTCAATTACAAACAACTAATAACATTAATATTGAAATGAATCTCGAACTTGGGGTTGGTTTTCAATATCAAAATCAGCTTCAGGTGATTCAAAGGAACCTAGAAGGATTTCAGAATCCTGGGTCCATGATTGAAAATCTACAATTACCACCGATAGAAGCTACTGATTTTAATGAATCAATGTCCATCTTTGGTTCAGAAAATCAGGATCATGTTCAAATGATCCCAAATAATAATAATAATACATTTGAACTCAATCCTTCAACTCAGACAACCACAGTAGCTGGCAGTAGAAGAGGTTTCAGACACTCATTAAGTAGAGAAACAATAGCTGAACACTTTAATGAACCAATTGAGAAAGCTGCGAAAGAACTCAACATTGGATCGACACAGTTAAAAAAACGCTGTAGAGATTTAGGTATCGATCATTGGCCCCAACGACAACTTAAGAGTCTGCAAACTCTTATTCATCGTGTTGAGGTAAAGAATTGCATTTCTTTTTATATATCATAAAATTGTAATTACTAAAGTTATTTGTGTCACAGGAATTTGGCAACGAGTTTAGAGGAGCAGCAGGATTATCAAAAGATTTATTACCCAACCTAAAAAGGGAGAAAGAAGCAATAATTGAAGGGTCGCAATCAGGTCTAACAGAAGGAACAAAGAAACTGATACAGGCTGCTCATAAGGTTGAATATAAGAAAAGAAAATTTCTGGAAAAGGGGGAAACTTCATCAAGAACTCATACACAGCAGCAATCTCTGCCATCTAATTCTGGTATGAGTAGTATTAATCCTGGTTTACTCGAGCCTGTGAGTGAGGGGAATTTTGGAGGCTCTGTAGGTAACCTAGCCAGGTTTCCTCCTTCTTATAGCTACCCCCAACTGGTTCCAAATTGGAACCCTTCCTCTTCACTTCCCTACTTACACACACCCCAAATGGGTCAATATTTAGCGCATAATCATGGGGTTACGGGTTCTAACCCTATCAAGACCCCACGCCTTGGAGCTCCTCCTCCAATAACTGAAAACATACCCCTTCCAAATCCTCAAGAAGGTACAAGTCGACCTACAGATGACAAAGAGTGGAGTGTAGAAGATCTTTTTTCGCTTCCTTCTGATTCTTCAGTTTAGGCTACTAGTTCTGTAAACTTTTCTTAATGTATTAATATAAAGTTATAGTAATGGGTTACATGTATCGATGTATTACTACTTTTATTTATTATTATTGTTATTTTCCAATCTTTCTTTCTTTGGTCACTGTAGTGACACTACTTTTATCTTTATTCTATAATCATAATTCGTTTCCGTTAGACAACGAAATTTTCAGTTATACTTTTTCTTTTATATTTGTACTATATGCTCCATTAACATTTTCAATATATTTATTCTTTCAGGCTATGTCTCTTTTACTGGTTCCTTTCATATTGTCTCGGGAGTATTAATTATCTTATTAATTTCTTTTACCTTGTCATATTAAGTGGTATATATCCACTGCATTAACCTTTAATACTTATTACATAGGCATATGACCTCTATGTTATTCTTATTACTCTATTCACAACCTTACTCACCAGACTGCCATAATTCCTTTACGGTTCCACCAGTCTCAATACATATCCTGTGATTATGATAATACGGGCCCATATTACCATAACCACCTATACATATTGATTCTGTTGTTACCACAAAGTTTCATGGGACACTGGTTCCTTTAACATATAACACCATTATAAATACATGGTGATCAATACTGGAAATCTTACTACTTTATAAACATAGCCTTTAATAAATTTAGACGGTTATGGAAAATATGATATAATTTTCCTAACGGTCAGATTTTTTGCTCACTTTAAACGTTAACTTAACACTTCTTTGTTTTATATATCTACATATTTTAAAAATGCATAATGTCTTAATCAGTTAAGACACTATATAGCATACTTTCATAAACTAACATTTCTATAGCATGAGTTTAAGCCTAGGAGTGGAACAAGCCAATCCTAATTCGCTTAAACTATGGCTCTGATACCAACTTGTGACACCCCATTTCTACTATTTACAAATACTATGGTTTTTCGTATAAATACTTGAATACAAAAATACGGTTAACAAAAACCGATTATTTACATATTTAAAACTGTGGGTGTTACAAATCCATACCAAACTAACCATAGTAAGCAAGAAAAGGATTAAACCTTCAAGATAGGAGCTATGTGGGCTCCACTCCAGCTAAACTTCATCCAATTATAGCATAGCATTTAACCTGGAATACATGGCATAAAAATAAAATACGTAAGACAAAAATTGTCTCGTGAGTTACATGAGTTTTAGACTCAAACTTTTAAATTCTTTTCCAACTTTTATAAAACTTATAACATAAAACTTCTGTCAAAACTTTATAGCAATAACATACTATAACTTTTTACTTCTCGAAATCTTTTCATAACATACTTTACAAAAAAAACATCTTTCAAAACTTATAGTAGTATCATACTATAACTCTTTACTTTTCAAATTCACTTCATAATATACTTTTCAAAAATAACTTCTTTCTTACTTTCTTTGACTGGTTTTATAAGCTTGCTGGATTTTTATACTTAGGGCTTTAATCACCATAAGTGATACCCCAAGTCTCTATGGCTAGAAAGAACGGATCAATCCTCACCATAGAAGTGCTGAGGCAATCTACTTCGCGATGGGGATTTTTCCCCAGTAGATCCCTTACCTAACCCGGGTAGGTTGGAACATAGTTCCCTTACTAACGCTGCTTGCTACAATTACCAGTCATACAAAAAAAAACTTGCTGCTTGCTTGAACATTTCTCATAAACATATAACTTGTGGCTAGATACCAAACTACATCATTTTATGTCTTTATGGCTAGATGCCAAATATATAACTTTTGTTTCACATAAATCATATGTTCAAAACACGTCTTTATAACATTTTAGGCTTAATGCCAAATCATACTTTCCAAACATCTTGTGGCTATATGCCCTTTCATACTTGAAAACATATAAAATTTTGTAACCAAAACATACTTCTTAAACATTTTATGGCTATATGCCTATCCATACTTTCAAACATGTATAACTTGTATTAAAAATATACTTTCACATATTTGGTTCATAGACCAAAACATACTTTCACATAATTGGCTCATAGACCAAAACATAACTTTAAATATAACATTATACTTTCACAAACAAGTTAGAAATAATACTCTTGCATATAATTTCACATATAGAAATTTTATAAAAACAAATCTTGAAAATACTTACTTGCCATGTACCCCAAAATGGGTAAAATACTGCATGTACTCACCTCGAGTCGGTAATGTAGAAATCCGTGCGGCAACTCCGCAAATCCAACCAAGCTTAAAACCGCACACCTTATACTCCTATAAAGTATATTAAGTTAATTATTACCAAGTACACTAATTAACGTTACTATAAATAGATACTTATAGCGTTGCTTATAGTTTAAATGTTTATAACTTTCGACATGCACGTTGTCTCGACATATACCCCCACTCTCTTTTATTCATTTTTACTCAACAAATAAGTTATTATATGATTCAATTAGTTTTAAGTAAACCCAAGCCCACATCATGACACCCAAAACCAAAAACTAAGATGATTATCATAAGAGAAGAAACCAACAGCAAGGCTGATTTCTGGACCCTCAACAAGATTTGCAATATTAGACCAAGGAAAGATTGAAAATAAAATCCAATAAAAATCATGGGTAAACTAGACTCAAGGAAAATGTCACAGGGCCTGACCTCATGTCATTTTCACCTTTCAAGAATAAATGAAAAATCTCCAAAGTTGACTGATGCAATCAGTCCACCTACTGAACCACACCTTAAAGAAATAATAATAGCTCAAAATGGGTTAAGAACTGAATTCTAAAATTTGGTGAGGACAAACTAGACTTCAACAGGGAACTAAGGCAACTGACCTTGCCCCCAAACCATTTTTGTACATTTAATTATGAATTTACCAATGCATAATTATCTGTACAGAACAGTCCTGGACCAGTTGGTGAAAATTGCAACTTCCACCCAACTTTCGTATGGAATCAGACCCTAGGAAAAATCATGAGTAAAATAGACTCAACAATAGAGATCTGAGAGTTGGAACCAACTCAAAATTTTCAAACTCAAGATACAAAATTCACAATACAGAACCAATCAGAAACGATAGTGCTGATGAGAAAAACATTGGTCTGTGATATTTCCCAATTACCATAAACTTGGGAATGGAATCAGACATCCATCTTTTCCAGATATCAAATTTACTTAAATACAATGATTCTAGGAGGCGGAATCATGTAAAAAGCTTTCTCCAAACTCCTTTTATAAAATAAACAAAACAGCATGACTAATCTGAACGGAATTAGAGCAGTACGTAAAGATGAGTAATTACCCCGTACCTCTGGTCTTCAAAACGGATAATGGTCTACTGTAGAAAGTTGCTCAACTCAATTTGTGAACCGTGTGCACCGGTACTAACCTTATTTGACCTCTAGAACTCCATATATGATTTTCTCAAGAAGGAAGACTCAGCAGAGGAATCTGTCAGAAACCCTAAGTCAGGTTGCGAAATTCATAACTCCACTTCTAGACATTGAAATCGAAAATCCTTCGGTCAGAACCTTCATTTATATCTTGGGAACCTTCAGTTAAAATTTCGTGGCGATCCAACATCTGAATCTACGGGAAATGATCGAACACTGAGGGTGGGTCTTAAAAAACGCGAATAGAGAGGGTTAGGGTTTCCATGAGAGAGGCTCTTGATATTCTTTTCCCTATCCAAAAACGCAGCAGCTCCAAAGAAAAAGAATTATATGTACTATGGTTAAATTGCAAAAATGGTCCCTCTAT
>CM042013.1:91859493-92431993 GCA_023525715.1 Cichorium intybus
GCCAATTCCAATCACTATGAAATTCCTAGATGTTTTGAGATTTACTGAGTGTATCAATGACATGTTAATCTCGGATATGCTATCGTACTTTTGAGGCTGCGATACCGAGGACCACAAACAAGATTGTGAATTTACCATGCAAAACCGCATTAGCACATTCGTTCTATTTATAGTCTCAAATTGATGTGTCGATAAACCACACACGCTCAATCAATAACCATAAACCCGAACTGCCACATCATCTTTCACCTACAATCTCAAATTAACATGCCGGTTAACCACACACGCTCCATTAATAGACAACAAGGAAATGATGTGTGTTTTCATGGATTAGCATACACTTTCACATTTTTCATATTTATCTAAACGAGAATCTTGTTTGGATAATTGTTAAGTTAAAACTTTTAACATCACATTAACATCTTTGGACCTTTTCGATAACTCCATTGGTCTACATAAATGATGGTGAGTGAAAAGGATATTGATTCAACGGTTATTTTATAAGTGGTTTCCTTAAACCATCTTAGAGTGCTTAGAATGGATGAACCTAGTCTTGATCCAGGTTGATGTATTGTAGTATATAATGTTGGATTAGGTGGCCATAACTATAATTTAGAAATATAATTGAATTGATGACAACACAATCCTTTTGGGTTGCCCTCAAACCTAACAGAGAATAAGATAATTTATAGAGAGAAAAAGATTAATATATTATAAGAATAATATATTAATTAGAAACAGAAATATTTAATTTGTTAATATATTATGATATTAATTAGAAATTGTAATATTTAATTAATGATTAATCAGAAATTAATTTAGAATTAATTTTGGGATTAATTAGATTAATTAAAAGTGCAGGGGGCTGAATTATAATTGTTCAATAGTTGAGCAATATATATATATATATATATATATATATATATATATATATATATATATATATATATATATATATATATATATATATATATATATATATATATATATATATATATATATATATATATATATATATATACACACACACTACTAGAAAAAATGCCTTTAATGACACGCATTGCGTGTCATTAAAGGATACAGATGACACGCAAATGTATGTCAAGGAAGCCCCTGTCATAAATGACAGATGACACACATTTGTGTGTCGTAAAATTCACGACATACATTCATGACACGCGTTTATGACACACAGTTACGACATACATTTATGACTCGCAATGTAAGTCATAAATTAGTTTTATACAAATCATTATATATATATATATATATATATATATATATATATATATATATATATATATATATATATATATATATATATATATATATATATATATATATATATATATATATATATATATATATATATATATATATATATATATATATATATATATATATATATATATGCTTTAATGATATTGAAATTACATCACACAAAAAATTTAATGTCATACAAAATAAAATATCATTAATACATATACCATGGCCACATTATCACAATGTCGATGTCATACAAAATAATAATTATTTAAAATTAAGATACAAAATAAAATATCATTAATACATATGCCATGCTCGTCATTTTTTAATCCTGGCCTTAGATAGTTAATCCATCTTAATCTTCAAATCTTTCCATTCCTTTGCAGACCTGAATGAATGTCATGTGCGATTAATCAAACAGAACCAGCAGTATTAATTGCAATACATGTGATGCAAAATATAGCATGTGAATTCAAACACTCAATAGTTTTTGATTTTAAAGAGTTACAGGCCCAAGAAACCCACAGTAAGGTTCAATGAAACTACAACAATATTTCTATCATTTAAACCCATTGTCCGAATGACAAACATTATCTATGTCCTCATTTTCATTCATGTAATTCATCATAATGTTTTCTGTGCATTCTATAGCAAGGTGAAACCCTTAATCTATATAAATTTTACAACCCAAAAACCATAAACAGTAATAAAACCAAGCTACATATAAATATCTAAAAATTCACAAACCTGATTTTTGATCCCTTGATATTTCCTCAACAGCATCAGAACGCATGACATGAACAATGTACAAATGTGCATTCACAACAGCAGCCAAACGAATTGCTCCAGCTGTAGCCTCTCTTTCTAGCTGCAAAAACAATCTACATACTTTACTCTTTCTACTAATATAGTCAATGTACAAAACTTAATGGGTAAAAAAGAAGAAAAATGCTAAAAATACAAACCTTTTTCAACCATAATTTCCATCTCTGGGGGAACAATATCATCCAATTCAGTGATGGCCATGTGAAAACCATAATCCATGCAAGGCAAATTTGCTTTTTCAACATATGCTTCATAAACTTTTGATAAGCTTCCATTATAGGAATAACAGAATCAATATGCATTATGGTCCTACCAGCTAATGCAGCTGCTTGACATAATCACTTCTGTAAGTCCTAACTTTCTACAGTTTTTCTATCATATACTCTTTCCTTCCATTTCCCAAGCATGCCCTCTTTCAAATATTTTGTAAACATCATACACAAAACTTAGCAATGCCTGAAACAATGAACGAATAAGTTAAGAATCTTCTCATTCAAAATCCAATATGTGTCTTTATATTATGATTTATCATAATTAGCATCTTTTGAACATGTTATATCTGAAGCTTTTATGAGGACATTCGTAACATAAAACTATAAATTTTTATCCAGATTAAAAGTAATTGAGTTATTATGTCTCAAAACTTGAATGATTAACTTACAGACACATATTTTTCACATTTTATTGCAAAGGATCCATTGCCTTTTCATATATGCAAAGAAAACGTATGATTAAAATTTGTTTAAACTGATTGACTGAGTATGACCCTCACTATTGGGTTGGTCGAGTAACAGATCAAAAGTAGGAAGGGTTGACATAATATGAAAACAAAATTGGGGTTCTTTATTCGTATACATGTGCACATAGTAGAGATGGTAATGACCATTACTGATCCAGACTTGCAAGCACACATGTAGCAGAAGATGTGCCCACAAGTAAAAGCCACTGAATCAAATACAATGTCCTGCTCAAATGAACAAAATGTAAGGATGACTAATTTCTGATTAATTAGCACTATGATTCTTGCAAGTATAGGGTACAGTTTGACAAGTTCTGAAATCAAACATATTAATATATAATACAAAAATGAATTGAAGAATTTCTTAAATTTGGAACAGAATACATATACCTTCATAGAGCAAAAAGACTCGAGAGTCTCCTTTTGTAGTTTTGGCGACATCTCATCAAACACACACACGGCTACAAAAATTCAAAAACAAATGCAGATTAGTAACCCTAGGCACGAAAATCACAACCAATTACCGCCATTACCGATTCTATGTGTGGGCATATTGAAGGTTTTCTGTATTCGATTTCATGATTAGCTATGAAATTAAATCATTGAGAGAATTAATTTGTCAATCAAAGTGAAAACGGAATTGCAAGATCAATTTCACGATTAGTTATGTGATTAAATCAAAATCGAAGTGAAAATGGAACTGCAGGTGTAAATATGGAAGCGTGGTGTGTACGACAAAGAAAAAAAGAAGAGAGAATGACGAAACAGTAACGGTTTCTCTTCGAGTCCTAACCTTAGTCGTCGGCTCAGTTGGTCACTGGAAGTTTGTAATCAAGGAATGAGAGGTGCGACAGTGTTGGTCGCTGGTGCAGCGGTGCCTGGTGGCGGGTGCAACGATGAGTGGTATCAACAATCGGGATGAATGCATCAATGGGATAGAGAATAAAGAAGAACGAAGTGTAAACGAGGAACCCTAGATTTTGGAGTATGAACAACGAGAAGAATCGGAGATGTTTGAAGCGTGAACTTAGAGAGGTTAGGGAAATAATTAAAAAGAAAAGGAAAGATGACACACTTTTTTATAAAACGACATTTAAGTGCCTCCCGTGTTTGTTTATTATGACATAAATAGATGACATACATTTTTATATGTCGTAAATTCTTTAAATTACAACAAAGATGACACTTTTTTTATAACATACATTTTTGCATGTCATAAAATTAGTGTGTGTCATAGTTCGTATGTCATTAAAGGCTTATTTTCTAGTAGTGATATATATATATATATATATATATATATATATATATATATATATATATATATATATATATATATATATATATATATATATATATATATATATATATATATATATATATATATATATATATATATATATATATATATATATATATATATATATTTATATATTTATATATATATATATATATATATATATACACTAGTGGAGTACCCGCGCAATGTGGCGGGCACTAAAGGAGGGGGAGGGAGGTTGGGCGATTAAAAATAACGAATCAATGCTAGATAAATTACTTTGGCTTTTTTTCAATTTGCACCACTTATCCAAAATTTGTGAGTGGCTTTGCTTCACACCATGGCTTGCTTTGATTGATGGTTAACGTTCATGTTTCTTTGTAAAGCATGACAAAAATGTAAGCATCAAACCAGATAGACCCCAAAGCATTCTAAAACAATATTAGTTGGGGGCAGAAGACCCCAAAGCGTAATTAGGTTGATACAGTAAGATAGCAACACCAAGTATCAATATAAATCAACAGTCACTTCCATATATATGCTTTATCATTATGGTAAAACAATCAGATATCAACACTAAACCAGTAAATATCAGCACCAAACCAATAGCAACATAAATCACCATAAAGAGTAATGAATTTTGTATTAAAAAGCAACATTACTTAACCCATATAACTTGTAAATTAAAATTAAATTAAATCCTTGAATTATCTTTTAACTAACAATTAATTAAATTAATTCAAATGTAGATAGGTTTTACCAAATTAATCAAATTAATTTTAAACCTATCTTAAACCCCTAATTTTCGAATTCAAACAAATGGGTTTAAGGTTATCAATTTAATTAAACAATTAAAGTTACCAAAAATAGAAAACCTCCTAAAACCCTAAAGGCTAAAATCGAAAATCACAAGGGGGGGATTAGGGTTTCCAAAACCCTAATCCTAAAAGTCGATCCACATAATATTAGGGTTTATAAGGTTTAAACCCTAAAACAGTTATAATTATTCAACAAGAAAACAAGAACAGGCTCTAATACCACTGAAAGGTTTTCTGCAAACCATGAACTAAATAACCTAAGTTCACATGCAACATATGAGGATCTATGTTTTCTACTATTGAACATATAACAAGCTCCTAAAGGCCAAACAAAAATTAACTAAAAAGAATAAATCAGAAAAACTAACCTTTAGTTGTTTCTTGCAAGCTAAGCAGCACAAGTGTCCTGCCTCAAATAAGATCACACCCAAGCTAGGGAGGTAGGTCAAGAAATTTAGAGAGAAAATAGAGTCAAAAGTCGTGCCAAATGGTGTGCATGGGGCTCCCTATTTATAGGTTCCAACCGATAACCAGATAAGCCTTTAGGGATAAACCTTTTTGAATTAAAATAAGATAAGTCTTTATCTTACAATTCAAATCTATTTATCCTAACTTATTATCATCGAAATTATGTATTATCTCATACATAATTTCGTGGTCACTTGGTTTACTATAATTGTCACTTACTCAACTATTGAATAATTACAGTTTCAGTCCCTGCACCTTTAATTAATTAAATTAATCACCAAATTAAATCCAATTAATTGCAGATTAATTTCTAATTAATTAATATAGTTTCTAATTAATATACTATCACTTTAATATATTAACAAACCATATATTTAATTTCTATTGATTTATTAATCACATAATAAATCAACCTTTCTCTCTACCGAACTTTCTACCAAACCTCCAGATATGAGGGCAACCCAAATGGACTTTGCTACTATTAACTAGGTAAATACAAATTATTAGTCATGGCTTAGACATCTAATCCAACAGATATGTCAAAAACGTCATTGATTCCAAACATTTTAAAGATGTATAACCATCAAAAATAGTACTCCCTCCGTCCCAAAATGATAGTCCACAGACAAAAAACACACAGATTAATAAAACATTAAATGCATCTTACTTTTTCCCACAAAATAACTTTTTTACCCTTTCTTTGCATTTAATGCCGGCACTAGATGTGTTGGCTGTTACAATTACAGTTAAGGGTATTTTGGTAAAGATGTCATTTATATTTAGAAGTGGACTAACATTTTGGGACAAACTAAAAAGGAAACATGGACTATCATTTTGAGACGGAGGGAGTATAATTTTGACGTATACCCAGTTTGGGAAAATTCAACATGACTCATCTTGAACAACGTGTATATGTGTCACTTCCTGAATAGCCCCCATGGTGACTTCTCGATCTAAATAGTTAAATAACGTCTAACGTTACCAATTGAATAACCACAAGTTAAAATATAACTAATAATATTTTGGTTATATAATAACGTTATTACTAGTTATTTCGTATACCACATGGTTTCAATATAGAAATGGTTACCAACCGAAAAGCATACGTATAGCATAATTAATAGTATTTTTGTTATATACGAACGCATTTCATATATTTCGTTGTTCCAATATAAAAGTAGTTATAGACCGAATAAACATAAATTATCATATAACTGATAATATTTAGTTATATACTAAGTTAACTAGTGTTCTCCCGGTGCTCCGCACGGGTCTGGAGGAATGTGTCGATATGGAATACGTAGGCATTTTTTCCCTAAAAACTAAAATAAGGACCGAAATTGGAAAAGAAAAAATGTTTAATTCAAGCACTTTATTAAGACAGCTGAACATGTCTATTGGTTTTTGACTTAATATGCTAAGCCAAAAAAAACCTTGCTTAACGTATTAAGAAACCGACCCTTTACCCATTTGCCAAAAGAAACAGCCCCTAAATCTATTTACTAATAAATCACATATATATTTGGAAGTGGTTCTTACTTGTTGAATATCAAGCGTTTGAATTCATGACTTATATCAAGTTTTGTAGGATCAAACAAAAAGAGAATAAGATCACATCTATGTGAAAACCAATTTATCACTCCAGCAAAGTCATAGCTTCTTTGTGTGTGTTGCTTTTCTTCGGATAAAACTCCAGGAGTGTGAACAAAGGTCATATGATCCAGGAGCTACAGGGTTAAATTCATAAATACACATAAAAGCACAATTATGATTAATGAAATTTAAATCTGCAAGCTTACAGCATGTGCCATTTGAGAAGGCTCAAATTTTGACAGAAATGCGCCTCCAAAAGTAGCAAAGGCAGTGAATGGCATATCTGCGTGTACAGCAATTGTGTTTCCGGGTATAGTTACCTCGTGGTGTCCACCCTACAAACAGTTATTCATTCAACAACACATAAAAAAGTTGGAAAAAGTACAAGCATAAGAATCAAAATGCAAATAAACAGATTAAATGATTAATAATTTAATATCACCATAACAATTATAAATCTGTCGGTTGTAGGTTCTGGTCCAATGTGAACTCCTGTTCATGTAAATGAAAGATTTATAAAAATCATTTTATGTTGACAATTTAAAGAAATTAACTAACCTGGGTAGTTGCATTTAATCACAATTTTAGATTTGTTCTAGAAAAGATTAACTTCGCAAAAACATCTATTAGATTTGTTCTATAAATCTGTCGGTTGTAGGTTCTGGTCCAATGTGAGCCCCAAACATCTATTAGATTTGTTCTAGAAATAAGAAACACCCATAGAGAGAGAACAGGTGTCCTACCTTGTGTATGGGATAAGGAAAGGGATATATTTGTTTTAGAAATTAGCATCTGTTTGCAATTTATGTTCTTAGATTTGAATTTTAATTTTTATCTTATAATATGTGAGGAATTTACCGTACTATTGATCATTTTATTTGAAGTCTTTATCTATACATTCTAAATTACTTAATCAAGTATATGATTATCATTTACTGAAATTAATCATATTTGACTTGCTATAAACAACAACAAAATTAAAAGTCAAACCTTATTATCTTGACCTTGAACAGGTATTGGTATTTTTTCAGCTTCAATATCATATTTCAAAACTCTAAAACATTCAAGCCTTTCTTCCAAAAAAAGTCCATATGTACGCACCCAAGCAGAACAATCCCAACCTGTAAAAATATATAAAAAATTGTAAAAAAAAATAATAAAGTATTTAATCACAATTTTAGAAAAAAAAAACTAAAAATTACCGGTAGGGTTTGAATCATCTTTGAAATTACCTAATTGAAGAACACACCCTCTTTGTCGAAATTTCACAAGTTCTTCAAGAAAAGTCGGATCACCTTCCCGTAATGTCCTATGGATTACTATCAATGTCTTTATTGCCACCTGTTTATAAACAAAATTGTTAGAAAATACCAATGTACTTCCAATGATTTGTTTATTATAGCATCTTTATCAGTTTCTAAGCTGAAATTCGAATCATACAAGATCGTTTATTGAGGAAATTCACTGATGAAGAATAAAATAATGGATTATTTTAAGCATAGTAACAGTAAACCTTCGTTTTTGAATCTATAATCAGAGCTAACGTTGTTTAAATGAAAATGAAATCAATAGTACCGTCCAATTACGTGTTTTGGCCAATCTCCTTGCTAGGGCATGTAAACAGTATTGAACATCTGCTCGAGGAGGAACAGCAGTTGTATACGCCAAAATTTCTGCAAAAAAAACTCGAGAAATTAAACCTTTCGCCGCGAATTATACAAATGATAATGAATTGGGAATGATAACATAGAAGATGAAATCACTCACTTCTGATGTGTCTCCCTTTGGGTGGGCACTCAACATGATTGGTAGGTTTTCGATCAATCCTCGGAGATGGGTACCATGCAAACATGGCGGAAAGCCTACGGTGCTCTCAAAGATCAAACCAAAGTCGGATTAGTCGACGCCAATAGCGATTTAATTCTCGAATGTAAACATAACCTCAACATATCTCATGAAACATGTTCTAAAAATAAGAGAAAAATTTACCAAGAGTAACACGAGCATAATTCCTGAAGAACCAAATGCCAATGAGATTCACAAACAGGTTTGTCACTACAGAAACAATCAAGTGATGCCTGCATTTGAAATGATAAAATGTAAATAACAATGAGTAAAATTTCATTAAACTATACTAATTATGTGATATAACTTATAAGTGAGAAAGAAAGACTTACTTGTGCTCAGATTCATCTTGTACAAATGCATGAAGTGCTTCAACACCCAAGGAAAATGACATAAACAAAAGAAATAGTTGTCTAAACATGAACCACAATTTAGACATCGCCATGTTAGCCCCATGAATTCAAATGGGGAACAATAAACATAAACATCTAGAATTAATGATATCAAAGAAGTTCCATAGATTATTCATAATTGAACTGGAGCATAACAACATTTTTGAATCCTGAAGAAATTGTGCATACTTACAGAGTTGGTAAAAGCTGATAAAACTTCTAGCCTTTTGTACCGGATACCAAAAACAATCTATTTAGCTGTTGAACAAAAGAGATTCTAACATTATTCACAGAAACAAACTTAATGGCCACCAAAATAATTAAGCCAGAGAATTAAGTAGTTCATGATAATGACGAGATCGACAAATACAGATTTGAAGCTCACCCATATGTGTAGATTCGATCAGCCTTTCTCCGGGAAGCAGCCATGGTAAATAAAGAAAACGTCAAAAGACCATAACCAAACGTCAAATGAAATGCATCTGACACAAAACCTAAAGAGAAATCTTCATAAACAGTAAGGCGTGAATTAGCATTCACATTGAAGTAACAAAGGAACTCACTGGAAATTGAGAAACCAGAAGCAATGTATACATATAGACATACCTGCCGAACCCGATAGAAGACCAATAAGCAATTCGGTCGTCGAACACGCCACGTTAAGTGAAATCAACATAACCAGTCTCTTCATCGGTCTATTTCCCGATCTAATAACATTATAGAAAGAAAAAACAGACGCCGAAATTGAAAACTGTTCTCTTTTACTGAAAGAAGAAAAATCTTCTTCCGTCCATATTCTATCACCTCCATATTCCCGTTGCTGCGGAAAAACCTTCGGTGCCGGATATATATCAATTTTAGACGAAGTACGAGAAAGTATAGACTTTTTCGAAGAGTGATTGTTAATAATTATCGATACTGGGGTGTGGTCGAAATCACCGTCGTTCCATGAGCGAGGTGTATCGGCTTCTAGTTCCTGGTAATCGAAAGGGTATCTTGAGTCGGTATGCTGATCAGAAACCCCCGATCTTTCCATTGTTCGGCAAGATTGGTTGCGTCTAGGAGGCGAACGATGTTATCAACAGGAAATTGATAAAGAGTGCAAGAAGTAGAAGCGATTATTGATAGCATTTAGATGAAAATCTCAGCAGAAATCAGAAATTTAAGGAGATGGCGTCACCTTAGACACGATTGGAATGGATGATGATTTTGCCTTTGAATTGTAACCGACGTTATGCTTCTTTCTGCATCTTACCAAGTGATTCATCTGTTGTCCTTTAATGGTTGATTCGTTTAGGAAATCTCTGTATTTGGCTGTTGCGAAAAGAGTCGTGATTGGGGACGGCTATTCGACGGTGGTGTATTGGGGTGCTGGTGGTGTGAACGGTAGCCAGTGAGCAAAACCAAATTGAAAGACTTGTTCGATCGAGAAGAAGAAAAAGAAGAAGAAAGAGAGAGGAATTCAAACCTGCAAGAGACGTGGAGTGAACGTGTCGCGAAGAGGAGGATCGATGGTGGTGAAATGTGATTGGTAAACAAAACTCACCCCGCTTAAAACTCCCAAACCCCCCACCCCCTTCAAAAGCTTCTAGAAACCTGCTCACATTTAAACTATATAAGAATAACGTATCTTAAAATCATTCTAAATAAGATATGATTGTAAAAATAACTTAATGTTTTAAATCCGATATAATATCAAAGAATTTGAATCGTTAATTATAAATACTAACAACAAAATATGTATAACAAGTTTACCCTTAAACCTCCAACGATTGAAAGTTATTATCATCTTGTTGCATTTTGAAAGTAGGTCTATATGAAACAAATATACAAACAGAAGACCATATAGAAAGCAAATCTACAAATATTCCTTGATGATTAAGGTAATCCGTTGGATAAGGATGAACCATTAGTCATTTATAACTTGACACATATACAATTAAAGATGTACGGATC
This sequence comes from Cichorium intybus, assembly GCA_023525715.1. Lineage (NCBI taxonomy): Eukaryota > Viridiplantae > Streptophyta > Magnoliopsida > Asterales > Asteraceae > Cichorium > Cichorium intybus. The sequence continues at coordinate 91,870,672 of CM042013.1, forward strand.
TTATTAGAAGATCAACACGTATATTTAAAATAGTACATTATTTTGGACGAATCAAAAGATGACAATATACATTCTTATCCTAAATGTAAAAATTTCATTTATATATTAATTATTTGATTACATATATGCACACGTTTCATTAATGTATTAAATATAATTTTTTGATCAAATATATGTAAAGTATAATATATAATTATGTATAATATTGGTGTCAGAATAATATGAGACATAATTTATAAGTCAATAAATTTCGAGATGGAATAATAATTCAAAACGGGTTGTTACCGAATATATAATAGTAATTATTTGATGACGTATCTAACAGTTTTTTTAATAGTAGATAACCAACGTCGTAATTATACCTGGTCAATTATTATCGAAAATACGAATAAATTATAATGTCCTAAAATATAAGTGGTCAACAATTGTCGAAAATACGATGGTCAATAATTATCGAAAAACCGATTTATAAATATATTAACTTATTTATCCGTGGAAACTTAATAAAGGATAACTTATAATGGCGTATAATATAATTGTTAATAATAGTCGAAAACATGTTGTCCCAAAATGAAGGAACATAGTTTAAAACAAAAGAAATGAACCAACTTTTCCACTCAAGCCAAATCGAAACCCGTTTGCCCTTGAATTGAGACACGCCAGACACCACACACACACAAATCTGCTATAGTTGCTTGGGATTAAACACACACCAAAATGAATCCTTGCCTCACCTCCCGGTAATTTTTTCAATTTACATTTTTATTGAGTATCTAGCTTTTGGATCTTTATTTTTATTAAGTTGAACGAACTTTTCTGCACTTCAGATTTTAATTAGTTATAAATGATATAAATTTGGGCAATTTATTTTATGTACGTTCCGAATTAAATTTATCGTGATGTTAACAATATCCTAGATAGTGAATGTCCGTACAGTTTGTTTTTTTTTTCTCACAAAAATATATGCACAAAAGAAGATACATACCATAAAACTAATTATAAAATAGATTGGAGGTTTACCTGATAAGAAATCAAGAAAAAAATTGTGAGGATCAGCCTGCATTGGGGAAGAGGTCGCTCATGAGCATGGAACATATGGATGGCTTCAACTGTACATGTTCGATGCAGGGCTAGCTTACACACCCAGCACACCATGCATGATCAAGAGACCAGGCCCCTTGCTTCAGATAGATGTATTTAAAGCCTTTTGAAACAAACTTTTAGACAAAAACAGTGGCAACATTTTTTTGCTGAACTATTAATAGTTGGCCACTTGATAAGGTGATAAAGGTAAAAAAAATTATGCTTATTGCAATGGGACAATAGTTATTACAATTTGTTCAAATCCACCTTCTTGGCTCCACCCTGCACATTGGCACCATAAAAAAGAAGTACAAATGCAGGTACAAATGTCTTTTAGATGTACCAAAATCAAATGATTACCTTAATGTGTTTTGAAGTTATATCAGGTGTCCATCAAATCCAAGGGGTACAAGATAGTTAGCTCTAAACACACGTCAAATCACCTGTACAAAAACACAAAATGACCCTCATTGCTATAAACTGAAATGGTAATGGATGGTAAAATGACAATTTCAAGGACTAAATCAAATCAGGTTTCTAATCATGAAGCAGAATCGTGAGACAACAGGGGAAGCATAGAACTGAAGAACATCTACAAAAAAATATACATGAAAAAGTACCTTAGTCATGGAATCTAGATAAGAAACAAAATAAACACCAAAGAATACAAACAAATTGGAGTGGCGGTAGCAGTGAGTGGTAATGGTGGTCTTCTCTATTCGATGATGGTGACAGTGATGCTTGATAGTCGTAGTGGTGGTCCGGTGGTGGAGTTAGGGTTCGATACAGAGGTTTGGGTTTTGTATAAAGAAAGTGATTGATTGCCCGTTTCTTTGGTAGACAGTGGAATTGAAGGATAAAACAAGCCAATCTAGGGTTAGGATCAAGAGATGTGGGCATGATCTCAAAATAGGAAACGCCCAGATTAAGGGGATGACCGAGTAATCGTTTTAGCTAGAATTTTGGATTTCAGTTTTTAAACCGATAATAAGAACGATGGTGCATATATGCATAAGATGATTGTACATTATGCACAATCAATTGGATCTCTTAATATATATATATATATATATATATATATATATATATATATATATATATATATATATATATATATATATATATATATATATATATATATATATATATATATATGCATGCTTTGACTATTTATGATATTGATAAGTTGGTTGAATTGTATGATAAAAGGGTTATCATATCAGGGGTTCAAATAAGGCTGCTATAAGCCTTATGACTCATCATTCTAGGACTACAAATAGAGAACCCCATGCCATCATAATTCACACCAACTTCAAAGAGTTCTCTCCTTCTTCTCTCTTGTTTCTTGCTTGCTAAGTTTTGGGTGTGAATCATTAGAGGCACGACACTTGTGGTGCGTGCTTCCAAAAGATCAAAAGATATGTTTTCTTTATGAAAATTTTGATTATACCTTTAGTATTCTTATTATGTTCTTAGTTATAGGTTAAATAGAGAAAACATAGATCCTTATAGGTTGCATGTGAAATTAAGAGTTTAAGTTGATTGTTTGCCTATTCCCCATCAGTGGTATCAGAGATATGATCTGTTTTCTGTTGAATAGCTATAATAGAAGAACTGTTTGCCTCCATATGGTTCGACTTTTGGCTAGGGTTTTAGAAACCCTAGCCTCGACCCACTTTTCGAAATTTCATATGGCCTCCTAGGGTTTTTCTGTTTTTGGTAAATATGATTATTTAATAAATGGAAACCCTTGGCCTTACTTTTGGAAAACTTAGTGGTCAAGGAATAAGATTAAATTAATCGTTTAATTTGTTAATCATTGTGTGATTTAATTAATTTAATTAATTGTTAATTAAAGGATAAACATTAAATCACTTTAGGTTTGATTTTAAATTTAAATTAAAATTGTTTAATTTCGAAAATTTAAAAGGATAAAACCTAAATATTTTAAAATGTTCAAAATACACCTTATACATATTATTATTAAAAGTTAATACCTATATGTAAAAGAATAAGTCAGTCAGTTCGCTAGTATGCCTCATTCACGAAGCTGGTCTATAAGAGAGGTATAAGAAAACTGCCTATAAAATAGCGGTTGAATGGGTGTCCACTCTCACCCACCGCTCCCTTGATCAATGGAGGGTTGTTAGCACAACGGATTTGATAGGACAACCTAATCTCATTAAAATAATAATGCTATTAGAGAGGAAAAAAGTACTAGAACCTTTAATCCCAATCTAGTTACTTTAGGAAAATGTGAAAATGTATGCTAATCCATGAAATTACACATTACACTTTGCGAGTCGTTAGTGGAGCGTGTGTAGTTTACCGGCACACTAATAGGGACTCATAAAGAGCGGTAATGGGTATCTCATAAATTATCATTGTTGATGGAGCGCATGTGGTTTACCGGCACATCAATCGAGATGACAAACGACATTGAGATTACCAAACAATTTGTATGGTTATTCACATCTTGTTTGTGATCCTCGACATCTCAGTCACAAATAGAAGAACATAATCCGAGATTAAACATGCCATTGACCTCGATCAACGAATCTCACAGATCTAGAAATTTCATAAGACTTAAATTGATAAAAGTATATCTACATTAATGACCATTATGTTGTGATTACGACATCCCTCTTCACACCATAATTGGGAGATTTTGGATCCTAGCCTTATTAAATAATAATTGGGTAATTATTTAAAAGGATTAAATTAAACTAATAAATTATGATTTTATAGATGTCTGAAGCTAGCATCAACTCTCCTCCTCCTCCTCCAACACCCATTTCTGAGAGCTTCAGAAAGTACCTATTGAATATGGATAAGCTGACTAGACTAAACTATGTCGAATGGCTTCGCTAGTGGAAACTGGTTATGAGATATGAAAGAAAGCCATATCTGATTGAGTGTCCACTTCCCTGCCTATCAAAACATGGCATCACACAGCAGCTTCGTGATAATCATGACTTCTTGATTGATGAGTCTGACAAAGTTCGCAGCCTCGTGTTATTGACCATTGACCCCGCCATCCGCAGGGATTTTGAATTTTTGGGGCCATATGAGTTAACACTACTGGTTGAGGAAAGGTTTCGAGAGTCGAATATTCAAAAAGCTTGGAATGTGCAGCCTGAAAGAAGGAAGTAGCGTTGGTCCGCATATTCTCAAGATTGAGGGATACATGGACGAGCTGTGCAAACTTGGTCACCCTCTTAATCAGGAGATGAGCGACAACATCTTGCTCGCCTCTCTGACTAGCCAGTACGATCCATTCATACATATGTACCGGAGAGGGGACCAGCACAAGACCTTCATGGAAATGCTTTCGATGTTGACTCTGTACGAGTCGTTCATAGAGATGCATAGTTCGGGATTGACTCTGATTATGAAGCGCATCAGGAAACTGTCCAGACCAGTTTTGAGATGTCTCAAACTGGGAATCCACAGGGTGGGATACAGTCACAGAAAGATTGGAAGATGCTCCAAAGCCAAACAGTTTGGCAACTCAGGTATATCGAAAACTCAGAACTCCTGATCCATAATTCCTTGATACAGGATGTGATTGTCACATTTTCTTTGTATGCAGGGACTCAGTAGGATGCAGGACATTGATGCATAGGAGCACATTCAGATTGGATCACGAGCTCGTGCAGCTTTGAAATTTAGTTAGATATTCAATTTGGTTATTTGCTTGTAGATGCGTATGACATTGTTATCATATAGCGCATTGTTTGAGGATAATTTTTAGATTTAATAAAATGATAAATTTTCTTAAAAACATGGTTGTTTAAAATATCCTTGAAATGTTGTGTGAATGTGTTGTTAGCATAAATGGTGATAACTTGAATGTTGATGTATCCAAAGTATGTTGGATTTATGAATTGTGTTTTCTATAATTTTTAAAGTAAGTCTTTATAAAAGTCACTTCAACCAAAGGTCCAGGTGGACAGGACTTTGGATTCATTTGACTTAGAGTCACATGGTGAAGAGAGTTCTTAATAGAAAATTGATTGTTGCAAGAAATGTATCGCCTAAAGATTCAAAGGATAGAATTTTGGAATCAGTTGACTTAGAGTCAAGTGATGAATGCGTATCTTGAACAAATTAAGAAAGTCATAGATTTACATAGAGATGTAAAGGACATTAAGATTATGAGCAACGATCACATTAGTGAAGTGCTCGAATTTACAAATAAAACACAATAGTTATACTTCATGATATTTGCCAATTAGTATGACAAATATAACTTCGATCATCAGAATAAGCAATTGATTGAAACCTTGAACTGTTCAAGGACTTCAAAGGAAGTATAAGATCAACAAAATCTGAGTAAAAACGTAAAACGAGAAAATGTTTCACAGTTCTTCATCTTTCAAGAACATTAAATGGTTATAATGTGTCTTAAGAAAGAATCGAGCATTGGTCAAAATAGTTCGACCCCTGATGTATTAGATACACTTCTAATTCGTTTCGATAAATTAACCAGTCAGATCATAAAACATAATTCAACCACATCTTAGACTAAGTAGGTTACACAGACACCGTCTAAAGTGTAAAGTTGGGTTTGCCCACTTGTACATGGAAGGTCCAGGGCCAAGTAGCGTTCGAAAGAACCTCTTAATAAGCCTGAACATAATCAGCAGTGTCTTTTCATTGGCTATCCCGCATGTACATGTGAAAGAAAAGTCCTTTTAGAAAGAACTAACATTCTAAGGAAATAGTGGGAGTAAGAACAATCCTGAAAGATTTCAAGGATTATCCAAAGTGAAAGAACCTCTAGGCATCACTAGGACTTGACTAGGGATAGGATTCCTATTAAACCTGACATATTCTTCTCTTCGCAAACTAGTAGTATTGGTCACCGTCATAAGGTGTTATGACCTGGGTGACATACCGATTAGTGGTAAAACACTAAAGTTTGTATGGATAAGCAATCCCTCTACTTGGAAGCATTGGTGAGCCCGGTTGCGACCAGATAAGAGAGCCAAAGAGCGAGAGTCGATCTATGTGATAATTTGACAGATTTTATACCTGGCCTAAGAACTAGTGGGAGTACTTGAATCATCAAAAAAGGCAACATAGATAGAAATGTACCTACATTCTAAGCAAGAATGGTTGAGTGAGGCGATACTTAATCATATGATTGTTTTTGAGAAAGACGCCCTCAACAGAACTAAAATAAATTTAAAGGATATTGTCTGCTAATAGTGTACTTCGTGAGTCATAGCAGGATTGGATGATCTGAACTGTTTTCCTTAAATTGAAAACACAAGGGTTTCATGTAAGACACAACCAAAAGGGTACAGAACATACCGATAAAAAAGGTACATAGTCCTAGAGATTCATCAAAAGGACACCTTGCAAGGAAGGCTCTTCGAACTCTCAAAATATGCCAAAAACTTGGATTTTGTTAACAGCCCGAAAGAGTCCTATGATTATGTCAAAAGTTTTGGACTTTGGATTCTCAAAATATGCCAAAAGGTTTGGATTTTGTGAATAGTCTGAAAGAGTTCCAAAACTATGTCAAAGCTAGTGGGAGTATCATTGCAATCTGCCTTTCAATGTATGTCGGTTACATACTATTTCTAGGAAACATCTCTAATCATTACAAAGTGTACTCAAGTGATTACCAGCATATATCAGATAAATTGAATCGTCATTAAAGAGACTGCCAATATAAATATGATTTTGATAAGATTCAAGATACATGACTACAGAAAATGGTTTTCTAAAGATCATAACACAGAGATAATGAGTAATCTCTAGGTTCTGAAAAGGTTCAGAATGAAACAAATCGGATCCCATGAGCCTCTTGGATCTATCACAAGTGTCATGAACTCATCCTGATGACTTAATGCTTGGAGCATGGTAAGTTAGATTTGGGACACAACCTGGCTGGGGATACTAGACAGATTAGTTAAGCGCATAAGAAATCATTGTGAGAAGATTGGGGTGAATATAATAATAATTTGAAATGAGTTTCAAATCTGTAAATATGAAGATCAGTGTGTGGCACTAAGGGACTTCACGGTTCAAGAGTTTCGTTTGTATATTGATGGAGCGTGTGTGGTTCACCGGCACATCATTATCACCTTGAAATCTTCTTGACACCAAAGGGTGCAGTCACCTGGACTAAAGATCCCTAGAACCATGAGAAGTCATAACACCATTTTCGGATTGGAGTTAAGATATAGAAACGAGATGACATATTGAGATATCATCGGAAGAGTGTCTGATCGGATTATCTGCAAAGATGTGTATCAATGTGGGACATTTTGAATACATGGATAAAGTGAATGTCATTTTGGGTGTATATGAAGGGTTTTCTATGCAATCAATGAGCAAATAATTCCTATGGTTCACATGCAACCCTAAGATGATCTATGTTTTTTTCTATGAAGATAATAAACTAAAACCTAAAGGAAACAATTATTTCTAAAGATCAAAACTTAGAAAACCAACCTTTTGATCTTATGATCCTTGAAGCTAGCAGCACAAGTGTCCTGCCTCAAATGGTGTCACACCTAAAGCAATGGAGAAGACAATCCAGCAGAGTAATCTTGGTTCAAGTTAGCGCAGGTTTTAGGGTGGCCAGGTGCCTCCTTTTATAGCCTCCAAGGGTTACAGCTGAAACCCTAAGGAGCCTCCAAATGGGCAAGCCTGCTGACTAAATGGACCAAGCCTTTTCTAAACCCTAATAGGGTTTCGCCAACCATGGAGAATCCTTCCATGGTGGCGCCACTTTTGGCCCCTGTCTACTGGCCAGTTATTTATTCAACTATTAAATAAATACAAACCAGTCCCTGTACTTTTAATTAATTAATTTAATCACTGAATTAAATCCAATTAATTCTAGATTAAATCTTAATTAATTATTATAGTTTCTAATTAATATATTAACACTTAAATATGTTAATAAACTATTTAAGTAATTCTATTGATTTATTAAACAATTAATAAATCAACCTTTTACTCTACTGAACTCTATCCTAACCTCCAGCTATGAAGGCAACCCAAATGGACTTTGCTTTAATTAACAAGATAAATATAAATACAAAGTCATGGCTTAGACACCTAATCCAACAGTCTCCCACTTGGATAAGTCTATGACTTTAATTTATCTTCTGATTAATAAACAACCTGCAGCTTCCTAGAAACTGCTGCCGAACTCTGACCCAGTCATTTCTGTCCATAGATAAGTGATCATATGATCCTTCGTCCAACAAGATATTTTCAGACACGAGACATGGATTGAGATCAATCTCTGTCCGATACTCTGTTTCCCTATCTCCGATTCTGCTTATGACTTTAAGACTTCTAATTGAACACATCAATTTAGTCTCGGCTGGCTAGCACTTTAGTCAACTTCAAAATCATCGAGAGGCCTACAGATATCTTTTTCCCATCAGGGTCAAGGAACGAATAAGCTTTGACTCATATTCTTGTGTCTTTTACTTACCAAATCGGACACAACAATGCGTTTTATCACATCGAGTTACCGATGCGTTTACATATTATCAATGCACAACCGACTCGTAAATTTCAACTCATATGTATTTACTTTAAGATCATAAGATATTATCGTCTCAACATTGCTCATGATGTAATCCATGAAGCAATCTATTGAGCGCGGGTTTATCCAATACTCAAATCTCTATTTCTAAGTACTCGTGATCGTTGTAGCAGTCTTACTGTAATGTCTAACTCCTTAGACAATCTACAAACCAATTCACGACAGTCTTTGTTCATACTTACTCCCGAAAAGTATGAGCGACTGTGGACCTTTGAATAATCAAATTATTCGGGAAGTGAAACATGCAAAAACGAAACTTAAAATCTGACTGGTAGCTACTCTTGCCTAATTACCAAGTCTCCACGAGGTAATCACCAAGTCGGATTTTTCATAAAACTATTATCGGTTTGTAGATTCTATTTTAAACTTTTAATTCATGTTATGTATCTATGTCTGGATGACCTTTCACTCTTTCTATGTATCCAAATATCATACATTTATACACTTTATCCGATCGGATATCCTTCCGATGATATTTCAATTTTGACCATAGTGTCATTCTCACTAACAACTCCATTCTATGTACTGTGACTCTCCATGGTTCTCGGGATCTTTAGTTCACATGACTGCACCCTAAGACTATTTCGATGTATTACGATGTGCCGGTGAGCCACACGCGCTCCATCGGAATGCCAACAAAATTCTTTAACCATTAAGTCCTTATTTGAAAACTCTTTTCAAATTGTTATCAACATTCACCCCAATCATTTTCCAATGATTTCTCACGTATGTACAAAATCCATTAAGTATTCCCAGCTATGTCGTATCCTGAATGTGACTCACTATGCCCTAAGCATTAAGTCATCAAGACATGTTCATGACACTTCTGATCGATCCAAGAAACTTGTTGGATTCGATCTAGTCCTATTCCAAACTGTTTTGGAATCATGGGATTAGTTGCAATCCTTGTGTCACAACTTTCAATAACTATTTCCTTTCGGAGACTCTTTTCCATGCATCTTGAATCTTATCAAGATCATGCTTACTATGGCCAGGTCTATACTGATGACAACATCTATCTGATATATATGTCAATGGATTATGTGAGTATGTTGCACCTTTTTTATGCCAAATCATCATACTTTGCAATGACAGGAAACTCCTTTCCTGAGCTATGCATCTTGAGTCTCATCAAGATCATCTTGGCAGAGTTTCGATCTATCTCATAGACGTTTGTAACCACCTGAGCATGCCGTATCTTTATTAAGTCTTTCATAGCGATCCGTCTCTTAACACCAAGTCGTTACACTTTGTAATGAAAAGAGATGTTTCCTAGAAGCAGTATGTAACACACATATGGAGATAGATAACAGCGACACTCCCACTGGCTTTGACACGGTTATGGACTATTCACAAAATCCAAAGCTTATGGCACATTTTTTAGAATCCAAACCTTTCTTACATCTTAATGGATATCTTTCAGCCCTTTCTCAAAATCCAATCCTTTGGCATATTTTGAGAATCTGAATATCCTTTCTTGCGAGATGCCCATGGGGTAATCCTAGGCCCACGTACCTTTATACTGGCATACTCTTTGTGAGTCCCCATTAGTGTGCCGGTGATCCACACGCGCTCCACTAACGACTTACATTATGCAGTATCCTTTCAGATTTCATCTTCTATTGAGAGTGCTTCTCTCGGAGTCAATTACTTGACTCTGAGTATCGTCTCACTCAACCAGATGTTCTAAAGGTACGTTTCTGCCCATGCTGCTTTCTTTTGATGATTCAATTACTCCCACTGGTTTTTAGACCAGGTGTAAAAAATCAATCAAAATGCCACATAGACTGTATCTCGTTCTAAGGTTCTCTTAATTGCCAGCAACGTGGCTCACCAATGCTTCCAAGTGGTCGGATTGTAAATCAGTACCAACTATAGTGTTTTACCACTATTTGGTATGTCACCCCGATCATAACTACTTATGACGGTGATCAATACTAATGGTCAAGAGAAGATTATGTCAGTATTAAAACAGAAATCTGATTTCTGCTTTTAAGCCTAGTGATGACTAAAGGTTTTCTCACTTGGCTAATCCTGAACTCATTCATGACTGTCCCAACTCCCACTGTTTCCTAAGAACATGAGTTCTTTCTAAAAGAGCTCTTTCTTTTTCAGGTACAGCGGGAAAGCCAGTGAAACGACAATGCTGATCGGGTTCAGCTAGTCATGAGGTTCGGACGAACACTACAAGACCCTGGACTCTCTATGTGTAAGTGGGATAATCCCAGCTTCACATTTCAGCAGTATCACCAAAATCTACTTAGTCTAGAATGTGGTTGGAATATGGTCTGACTGGTTTAGTATTTAATGTATCGGAAACTAATTGACAATGTATCTCATACATTGAGCATCGAACTGTTTCGACCAACGCTCCATCATCTTCCCTAAGACACATTATAACTATTAATGTTCTTGAAAGGGAATAAACTGTGAAACATTTTCCCAGTTTATGCTGTCACTCAGGTTCTGTGGATCTTGTACTCCCTTTGAAGTCCTTGAACTGTTCAAGGTTTCAATCCAATCGCTTATTCTAATAAGCGCAGCCATATTCGTCATACCGAATGACAAATATTGTGAAGTACAAACAATTGTGTTCTATTTGAAGATTCGAGCAACACACAGCAACCGATGTGTTCGTTGCTCCTAATCTCAATCTCTTTTACATCTTTATGTAAACTTATGACTTTGTTAATTCTGTTCAAGACTTGCAATCTTCAGTTGACCCTAGTCAACTGATTCCAAAATCCTATCCTCTGGACTTTGGGTGATTCATTTCTTGCCATATGCGCTTAATAAAGAACTTAATCATCATCTGACTCTAAGTCAAATGATTCCAAAGTCCTGTCCAACTGGATCTTTGGGTGATTCATTTCTTGACACATTAAGAACTCAATTCATCATGAGACTCTAAGTCAAATGATTCCAAAGTCCTGTCCAACTGGACCTTTGGTTGAATTGATTCTTATAACATTTATCTTAACAATCATAAGGGACACAATTCCTAAAATCCAAACACTTTGGATGCATTCAACATTCAAGTTATCACCAATCATGCATTCAACACAATCATACAACATTTCAAGGATAATTTCAAACAACAGGTGTTAAAAGGAAAAACGACAATTTTATTAAAAACAAAATCCTTGAACAATGTATTATATGACAGACAATGTCAAATGCATCTAATAAACTAATAACATGATTTAATATCTAGCTAAACTTCAAAACTGCATGAGCTGGAAATCCAATCCAAATGTGCTCCTATGCGCCAGAGTCCCGTACCTCACTGATTCCCTGCATACAAACCAAAATGTGACTATCACATTATGCATCAAGGAATTATGGAACAGGAGTTTTGAGGTTTTTAGATATACCTGAGCTTTCAAAAGTTTTGACCTTGGAGCGTCTTCCAATCTTTCCGCGACTGTATCCGATTCTGTGGATTCCCAGTTTAAGACATGTCCAGACGATCTGGATCGTTTCTTGCTGCGTCTTTTCACTGGACTTAATCCAGAAGTAGCTGAGCCATTAGAGCTATGCCTATCCAAGAGTGACTCGTATAAAGTCAACAGTGGACACATTTCCATAAAGGTCTTTTTTTGGTTTTCCTTTCTATACTTCTGAATGAACAGATCGTACTTACTAGTCAGCGAAGCGAGTAGAGTGTTAACACTCGACTCCTGACTCATGGAATAACCAAGTTTGTACAATTCGCCTATGTAAGCTTCATCTGAAGAACATGCGAATCGATGCTACTTCCTTCTTTTAGCTTGCACTCTGCAAGTCTTTTGAGGATCCTAGCTTGTTCCTCTTCAACTGGTTTTTTGGAACTTTTCCTCAACCGATTGCATTAACTCATATGGCCCCAAGGATTCAAAATCCTTGCGGAACTCAGGGTCAATGGTCAATAGCATGAGGTCACGAATCTTTTCGGATTCATCAACTAAGAAGTCATGCTTATCATAAAAAATCTTTATGATGACTTGTTCCGGTGGAACCGGGATCGGATACTCGGTGAGATGAAGCTTGCCAGCAATAACAAGAACCAGTCTCCAATTGCGAAGCCATTCCTTACAGTTAAGGCCATTCAGCCTTTCCATATTTGGTAGGTGCTTTCTAATGCTCTCAGAAATGGGTGAGGGAGGAGAGGGAGGAAAATAGACGTTCGATTCAGACATCTACAATAAACAGAATTTATTAGTTTTATTTAATCCTTTTAAATAATTACCTAATTTATTATTTATTAAGGCTAGGACCGAAAATACCCCAACTATGATCTGAAGAGGGATGCCATAATCACAACATAATGGTCATTAAGGTAGATAATGCACTTATCAATTTCATCATATGAAATTCCTAGATCTGTTGAGACACATTGAACTATTCAATGGCATGTTTAGTCTCGGATGTGCCCCACTGTTTGTGACTGGGATGCCGAGGATCACAAACCGGGTGTGAATAACCATGCAAATTCGCTCAGTACTCTCGAATTCAATTGTCATCTCTAATTAACGTGCCGGTTAACCACACACGCTCCGTTAATAATGACAAAATCGAGAGACCCATTGCAAGTCTTTGTGAACCCCTATTGGTGTGCCGGTTAACCACACACGCTCCACCAATGTTTCACAAATTGCAATGTACAATTTCATGGATTAGCACCAATTCACATTTTTAAACCTAAAGTAACTAGATTGGGATTTGTTTAAAGTTCTAGTACTTTCAATTATAACATTATACTTTTAAGAGGCTTTAGTGGTTCTATCAAACCCGTTCGGTTAACGACACTCGACTGACCAGGAGAGCGGTGGGTAAGAGTGGATACCCATTAGACTGTCATTTTATAGGCAGTCGCCTTATACCCTCTTTATAGGACAGTTTTGTGAATGAAGCCTACTAGCGGTAAGACTAACCAATTTTCTTATATATAAATATTAACTTTTAATCATAAATATATAAGATATATTTTAATCTTATTAAAATATTTTAGAATTAATTTAATTATAATTTTCGCAAATTTTAAATAATTTTTTGAAAATTTAACTTAATTCTTTAAGCTGATTTAATTTATCTTTTAATTAACAATTAATTAAACTAATTAAATCTAAGATAGTTTTTATAAATTAATCAAATTAATTTTACTATCTTGGCCCCTAAGTGGTTCGAAATTTACATGCCTTCACAAAAGGGTTCTAGTTATTTTAATTAATCCAATTACCAAAACTAGCAACAAACTTTTAAAAGGCAAGTAAATCAAGCAAATAAGGGGGACCATGAGGCTTGGCGGCTAGGGTTAGGAAACCCTAGCCTTGGCAACGAAATTTGGCCTCATCCAAGAGGTGTTCATCGCAAAAACACCCCAAGGCAAGAATTATACATGCAGTTTATATCAAACATAAGAAAACAAGCCTATCTTCTGATACCACCGAAGGGTTTTCTATGCAATCAATGAACAAATAATTCATATGGTTCACATGCAACCCTAAGATGATCTATGTTTTCTTCTATGAAGATAATAAACTAAAACCTAAAGAAAACAATTATTTCTAAAGATCAAAACTTAGAAAACCAACCTTTTGATCTTAGGATCCTTGAAGCTAGCAACACAAGTGTCCTGCCTCAAATGGTGTCACACCCAAAGCAATGGAGAAGACAATCCAGTAGAGTAATCTTGGTTCAAGTTGGCGCAGGTTTTAGGGTGGCCATGTGCCTCCTTTTATAGCCTCCAAGGGTTACAGCTGAAACCCTAAGGAGCCTCCAAATGGGCAAGTCTGCTGACTAAATGGACCAAGCCTTTTCTAAACCCTAATAGGGTTTCGCCAACCATGGAGAATCCTTCCATGGTGGCGCCACTTTTGGTCCCTGTCCACTGGCCAGTTATTTATTCAACTATTAAATAAATAAAAACCAGTCCCTACACTTTTAATTAATTAATTTAATCACTGAATTAAATCCAATTAATTCTATATTAAATCTTAACTAATTATTATAGTTTCTAATTAATATATTAACACTTAAATATATTAATAAACTATTTAATTAATTATATTGATTTATTAAACAATTAATAAATCAACCTTTTACTCTACTGAACTCTATCCTAACCTCCAGCTATGAGGGCAACCCAAATAGACTTTGCTTCAATTAACAAGATAAATATAAATATAAAGTCACGGCTTAGACACCTAATCCAACAATATAGACATAAAATCTTAATTGAAATTTAATAGAAACCAAGAAACATGTAACAACATTATAACCGATTTGATTCGATGATTACCTCGTGGAGACTTGGTAATAAGCAGGAGTAGCCTATGCAGTCAATCTCGGGAGATAGCGTCGAGATAGCGTCGAGATAGCGTTTCTCGGGCTTAGGCCGAGATAAAAATCAAAATCTCGCTCAGTAATCTCGCCAGCGAGAATCTCGCCGAGATTTGCCGAGATTTGCCGAGATAATGTCCGAGATTTGCCGAGATTTGCCTAGATTTACTTTTCGGAAGATGTGAATGCATTAAACGATGTTGACTCGGATGCCGAACCCATGGATTGCGATTAGATTTATGTTTGACACGTTGACACTTTTCATATTAGAATACTATCTATGTTTTATGTGACATTTTTATGCAACCTTTTGTGATATTAATTCTACGTAGTATTAATAGTCTAAAAGTAACAAAAAAAAATCCCCGCTATACCACCGCTATACCACCGCGATAAACGCTAAATCAAATCTCGCTAGGTGACCGCTATAAGGTTTATGGCCGAGATAACTACATAGGGAGTAGCTACCTGTCAGATATTTATGTTTCACTTTGCATGTTTTTACTTCCCGAATAATTTGATTATTAAAAGTTCCACAGTCATTCATACTTTCAGAAGTAAGTAGTGAATTAAGACTGTCATGAATTGAATTGTAGACTGTCTAAGGAGTTAGAAATAGCAATAGTTTTGCTGCAATGTTCATGAGTACTTAGAAATAGAGATTTAAGTATTGGAGAAACTCATGCTCAAAGAATTACTTCATTGATTCTATCACGAGTAATTCTGAGACGATAATATCTGATGTCTTGAAACGGAGACATATGAGTTGAAATTTGCAAGTCGGCGTGCATTGATAAAGCATAAACGCATCGGTAACTCGATATTATAAAACGTATTGTTGTACGCGATTTGATGAGAAAAAGACACAAGCATATGAGTCAAAGTTTATTCGTTCATTTCTCCCTAACGGGAAAAACGATATTTGTGGGCCCCTCGGTGATTTGTTGTTGACTTATATTGCTGGTCAGTCAGGACTAAATTGATGTGTTCAATTAGAAGTCTTATATCATCACAAATCAGGAATCAGGAAACAAAGTATCGGATTAAGATTGATTCTAATGTAACACCCTAATTTTTTTTTAATAATAAAACGTTAAGTAAATCTAAAATACACTTTTGGACACCAAAAAGTTTCAAATAAATTAAAATATTTTAATATAATAAAATAGTTTTTATCAGAGTAATGGTGTTACCAAAACATAAAATTAATAAAGACATTTAAAAGCGGAAGACTTAAAATAATAAAATGCTAAAAGGTCCCTTCAATTATTATGATACGAGCTCGGAGCGATCACGCCGTGTCCTTTCTAAAAATACCCTTAAACCTGAAATGTTAGAATTCAACGGATAAGCGGAAACGCTTAGTGATAAACACAGTACTCACATATTATATCAATCACATGCATTCACGTATCACCTATATACACAAACATATAACTTAACTTAACATAAACATTATCGAATTATCCTAAACAGATATTGGTTGGTACCTACTCTGTCATGCGGGCCGGTTCCCCTAAGGTCCTTCATGGTCTACCGTTTTATCCATAATTTGTAAACCATAAATCCAAATTATATATCCTATGTATTTCTAGAAACTAGACTCATATACCTTCAACAAGACTGGTCATACTCTGTCATGCGGGCCGCTGTCGCTTATCCAAAAGGTTCGTCGCAACTAGCCAACTGAACCACTTCTCCCCTAGGGTCGTCCATAGTCAGTTACATTACATACACCATACATTTAAATAAATCGTATCACATCTTTCTATTAAAAGGACATAAATATACATTTACACAAACATACACATTACATGTACAGTTAACATAATAAGTGAGTTAGTGTAACTCACCTGATACCAGTGTGCTGTTAGCCGCGATCAAAGTGCCAACCATCAAACATAACATATAACTTCCTACAATATTATCAATAAACACTACTTAGATTATATTATAATTTGTTACTTAGTAATACTTATAGGCATTACACTTTAATATGCTTTTTCGCTACTTATAAGCCTTTTAGTTCTTTGTGGTTCAAGTTCTACATAGGCTATTAAAAATAAGGTTTTCAATCTTTTAAGGTTTAATTAAGACTCTTTTAAGATACCTTAAGGGTTTGATGCATAGAAGCTCTTAATCCTACTTTTTTATAAAATTTCTGTTTTATGTCCTTTTAGACATAATTTGTAAACCATAAATCCGAATTATATACCCTATGTATTTCTAGAAACTAGACTGATATACCTTCAACAAGACTGGTCATATGACCCAAATTGATTTTTCTTTGATTTTCTATGATTTTTACAAGTATAGCGAAATTCTAAAATTAGGAACATTTTTGCTTACGGGTTTTGGGTTCTTTTTCTCAATTCTCACCCAATATAAATCCAATGTTCTCAAATTCCCATATCGTCTTTTTATAACACTTCCAAGATCATCCCAACATGTATTAGTCATTTTTGAGTTCCATTTCGAGGGATTAAACTTAGGCAATTATCTTGATTTTAAACTAAAATAATACTTTTTTCCTAACATTGTTGATCTTATACGTATACTTTACATGATTTTATACTTCACATGATTTTAGTTGGATGTTTACCTTGTGATACTTGATGATGCTATAAGCAATTGATCCATAAACGTGAGTCGCCAAACCACCAAAAACCTAGCCTTTGATCATTTACCAGCACAGGTTAAGTCCTTATAAATATTTTTCTTTTTGGTTTGATGCGTCAATTTCACACCAAGGCACCAAGTACCTTAAGTCCGATGCACAACAGAGAAAATAGAAGGTTAAAAGCTAATGGTTGCAATAATCGACCACCTGGATAACCACTGCTAGCAGCTGCCAGCCGCTGCAATGGCAACAACGGCTTGTTCCCGGCCACCACAGCAACAACGAATTCGTTGTTCCTTTTCTTCTTGCAGTCAGTTTCATGGTCATCGCTAATCATCAACACCGGCAGCAGTAGCGACCTTTCTGCAGCCCTCGTCTTTCGTTATCTCGTTCTCCCTTTCTCGCTATCTCTTTTCTCTGTTTTAAATTCTGAATTGCAGAAAACGATAGCCTCGATTTCTTTATTTCTTTTATCGTGACTCACAGCAATATCATTGACAGCAGCTTTGGGTTGCCGCCAGTGGCGGATCCTTTCAGGGGCAGGGGAATTAAAATGTATGTATTCTTTAGCCCTCTTTTTTTCTCTTTCTCATTCTCTCTTTTTTTTACAATCGGTTGGGTGAAAACTGAAAAGTGAAAAGGTGGGATTGAGAATTTGAGATGTAGTAATATAGGGTTGAGTATAAATGTGTAATAAAGACAAGTAATAGTCATATCTTCTGAATCTACGGTTCACATTTGCGGAATAGGTTTAGCTTACTTTACTCTTTATATTACACTAGATTATCAACCCGTGTGCTACACGGTAGAGAAATTTAAAAATATTATATAATAAAAATAATTATATTTAATTATAAATTAGCAAACAATTTATATATTTAATGATGGATGAAATGAATCAATTATATTACATCGTCTAATATATTCGGATTAGATATCGGGTTTAGTTTGATTAAAAGTCATCAGATAATTTTGATTTAAGAAAAACTATAAGATTTGAATGTTTAAAACTTCCTTTAAACACATGGTTGTGGAGTGTTGCATCCATCAATTATAGTATATAAAGAATATAAGGAATGACATCAACGATCAAGTAGGTAGTCTTTGTTGAGTATTAATTATAAAGAATGTAAACATAGTAATTAGATATTGTCAATCTCAAAAGAACCATCTATGCAAATCAGGGAAAATCATAGTATCACACATTTGCATTTCAATCCCACTTCTCCTGCTTCTTAAAAAATATTTGCCTCTTCCTGTGTTTGGTTGTGAAAACTATAACATCAGAAGTAGTTATAACAGTGATTAAAAAAATTATCCCACAAAGATGAATGCATATGCAATGATAAATACTACAGGGGCTACTGGAAAGGAGGTCAACATGGTTTACCCATTTATACTACCCATATTCACCCCACTAAACGAACGTGGCAAGAAAAAAGCTATTTACTGACATTTTATAGTCGCTAAGCTAAATTGGGATTTTAGGACTCACCGTATTCACCCCACTACGTTCATACCTAATGCATTACCCCTAGTGGAGCTTGATCTGAAGCATATAGCTATTACCTGGAAACGAAGCTACTTTGTGAATTTACAACACAATGATTTTGTAACCAAATCAACTGAAAGATTATGATAGAAGCTATAGAGTGAACTTACCACACCAGGTGATTCAAACATAGTTTAGAAAAAATCTACAAAATATATTGTTAATAGATGTTAGAATACAAAGTGATATTATGTTGTTGAATAATTACCAGTATTGTGTACATCAATCCATCCAAGTATTGTGTACATCAATGGATCCATGAGAAGCTTGACATAGACCTTTTCACAAAAAGTTAAGAAGATCGTCATATATGCACAGAATAGACTCTTTTACATGATGGTTCGTCATCGTCCTTGCTTACATGACTAAGATTATGAGAGACTGAGAGCCGATGAATTAGATCTTCAGATGTTAGAATACAAAGTGATGTAATGTTGTTGAATAATTACCAGTATTGTGTAGATCAATCCATCCAAGTATTGTGTACATCAATGGATCCAGGAGAAGCTTGACATAGACCTTTTCACAAAAAGTTTAGAAGATCGTCATATATGCACAGAATAGACTATTTTACATGATGGTTTGTCGTCGTCCTTGCTTAATTACATGACTAAGATTATGAGAGACTAAGAACCGATGAATTAGATCTTCAAATAGAGTTTTTTAAATTTATGGGTAGAGATAAAAAGAGGCATGAGTTATGGGAGAGAGAGATAAGGGCCGAGATTGGTGGCAACGAATTAGGAAACAACCATTTGAAATTAATGTTTACGCAAATGCCTTATTTCATGTAACTGTTTCCAAAATAAATGGTAATTTTAATGGAATATGAAAACACGTATTCAATGAGCTTTCAAATAGGATGACACATGGGATTAGCATGCTAATAAGTTGACATGTGGCAAAATAGCTAATAAGATGACATATGGCAATTTTAGGATTCTTTTATTATAATAGATATGGATCCATCTAATTATACTTTTCTTAAAATCTGAATTTACCCTCTATTTATTATCTTTTGCTTTTTTTAAAAACTAGGTGTCAAGGTCATATCCTAAAAACTAGGTCCGAAAATCATACGTCTCTTTTTGTTGGCAGAAAATAGGTTTAGCTTAATTTACTCTTTATATTACATATGGATCCATCTTTTTTTTTTTTTCTCTTTTTGTTGGCAGAAATAGGTTTAGCTTAATTTACTCTTTATATTACATATGGATCCATCTTTTTTTTTTTTTTTTAGAGCTTGGCAATTTTGTTTCACCTGTGGCAGGAGTCGAACTCCAGACCTTCCCTCCACGCGGGTATATAACCCAGCGCCTTAGCCCAGTTGAACCGGACGTCATTGGCATATGGATCCATCTAATTATACCTTTTTTAAAATATGAGTTTACCCCCTATTTATTATCTTTTGCTTTTTCTAAAAACTAGGTTTTTTTTTTTTAGAAGCCGGCAATTTTTATAGGTCTCACCAGAGGGTACTCGACCCCGCCACCCAGGGCGGTTGGCGATTACCATAGGCGCAAGGCCTTTTCCCTCGACCATGCCTCGCCTCTGGGAAAATCCCCCACAGGGGCTTGGAGCCAGGTTTGAACCCGGAACCTCCACCCCACAAGGGTATATAACCCAATGCCTCACCCAGCTAGGCTAGTTATAAAAACTAGGTGCCAAAGTCATATCCTAAAAACTAGGTCCCAAAATTATATGTCTCCTTTTGTTGGCAGAAATTAATTTAAACATTTCCTTTAATTTGTATTATATTTAAAATTCCAGTTTTATTTTTATTAGACGATTAAATTATATCATTAATTTTCAACACTTAATTTGTTTTCTTATAAACTATTATATTTTTAGAAGATCATATACATAGAATATAAAATTATTTGTAACGATTACAAGATCCGATCAAATCTCACTATGAGTTCTAATCTTTAATAAGTTTGCTTCTATTTTTTATTGAAGAATAAACTAAAATTTGATTATCGTCAACCATCATGATACAACAAACTGTTATTAAAAACCATCAAAAATATAATCCTCAAGATCTAGTTGTCTCAACTGATCTGATCGTTCTTGTGCAAACTTCAAACAAATACCCAAACGGAGATATCTAAAAAATTGTTTAAATGTAATGAAGCCATTTTATAAAAAAAAAAAGACCGTAAAAATTTAAAAAAAGATAAATAATCCTCATACCTTATTACTCAAATATAAAAGGAAGAAACCCTAATTATTTACAGCCTCCCTATCTCGCCTCTCAAATCCGACCTTGCATATCTCTGACTCTCGATCTCTCACACTCTCCGATCCCTTACTTCCGGCCAACATCGGGGCTTGTCCACCTTTTGCTCTCACCGCCGGCCACATCCTCACCGTCGGCGGCGGTCTCTTTCTCGAACGATTTCTGCACCCTCAAGATCTCTCTCTCTCTCTCTCTCTCTCTCTCGCGACCACAAACTCTCTCACAGCCGCCGATCTCATGTTGCTCGCCATCTCCGATAAGGCTCTTTCACTGTCGCCTCTCTCTCATGCTATCTCTCTATCTGTCTTCCTGTCTCTCTGTCGATATTATTATTTTTGGAACGAGGATGGAGGTAGATATCCATTTGGTCGTAGAAAAATACTTTTGATCCGTAAATGTTGGCAGGAAACAATATTAGTGGTTAAAAGGTTACTGAATTTCTATTGGATAACGGTTAAATGCAGTTTTATATAAATTATAAAATGACATAGAAAATATAAAAAGCGATCAACTAAAATAATTTTTACCAACTAAATAATCATTTAAGGGGTAAACTCAGAAAATCTAGGGTATAATTAGTAGGACCCATTACATATGTGTTAGACGAAACGTATTTTTTTATTTATTTATAGATTTATTTTTTATGTTTTTTTAATAAATATTGGACATCTAAATTTTAAAAAATTATTTTATTTTTCTTATAAGAAATTATCATAGAAGATAAACTTATTAATTATTGATTTATTAATTTAATTATTATTGAAAGTTTTAGTTTATTTAGTATTAGTTTTTCCGTTAAAATATATTTGTTCATTATGATTTTATTTTGTTATTTATTAATTGTTAATTATGTTGTTATGTAGTATATATCAATATGAAAAAACAATCCACCATTGATGTGTTATTTAAAAGAAAACATGCAAGTTCTGCTCGAGACTCCGAAAAATCATCGGAGAATGTTTTCAATGAAAATACCGCTACGTCTAGTATTCCTGTTAGTGAGAACCGGTCCAAAAAAACTCATGTTGAAGTTAATGAAATTGATCTTAATACACTAGTAATTGAAATTGATCGCCCCCCTTAAATATAGTACTCGTGTTCCGCCCCTAGTTGCCGCCCTCTTCTCTTCGTCCTTCCCTCTCAATCTCTCCCGCTGATACTCTCACTCTCTCTGACATAACCCTTGTTTGATCTCTCTCTCGGCTTGATGGAAAGACGACACAAGGAAAAAGGAATGAGGGGTAGGTTTAAGACTAAGTGAGTTTTAATTTGAATTATAGCATGTAATTAGATAGCCGATTCCAATCTCCTAACTCCCGTCGGTTTCCAAGAAGGTTTTTCAAAAATTGTGGTTTAACCACCCAACTTTTTATAATAAACACTTTTAGCCCCTAAACAATTGGTTTAGTAGTTTAGGTTTCTTTTCTTGACATAATAGGCCCCTCACCATATTTTTATTTCATTTAACTCATTAGATGATTTCTACAATATTATTATTATTATTATTATTATTATCATTATTATTCTTTAATCGTGATTCCTTGATAGAAATTTCTAAAGCGTACAAATAATTAATTAACGTTAAATAAAACGTTAAAATAAAAAGGGGCGTTACAATTGTCCCCCACTTAATTTAAATTCCATCCTCGAAATGATTGGTTCGTGATTTTGTTCTTGCCTCACAAGGTTATCAATTATTTCCTTAGTAGCTTGAGCTTCCTTGGTCACTTAACTGCTTCACATACAGGGTATCCTGATTTGGGCGCGTACTAAACGCACCATCTATACGAATGCTACCACAGTGAACTGACAATAGGCTTACATCCACATACAAATGATATTGCCCTGTAATAGTCTAACATCTACATACAACTTAAATATTGTTATCGCCAAGTATTCTAAGTAAGTGCGGAATAAGAGATTGCGGAAATTGAGAGTCCGAAATTATGAGTTTCGGAGAGGGACAAGTCCGAAGACTTGAGATGGATGCGGAATTATAAATAAGAGTTAATACTTAGAACAGATCTTAATAGCTCAACAATAAATAGTAAATATAGACATTTAAGTAACTTGGAAATATAAAGACTTAAAGTAAGAGTACTAGAAATGAGAGAGAGATGAGAAATGTAGATGATAACATCAGAGTTGATGGAATGAGAGAATATATTAATAAGAGAAAGTGTTACATAAAGTCTCTCTAAACCATGAGGACTGAAGATGAACTTGGTCTCCCTTTTATAGACTAAGGGAGGACCTTCTAGTATTAACCTATGGACTAAAGAGGAGACAACACGTCTCTCTTTAATCAGATAAGAAGGTTAAATCTATTATTTTAATACTATGTCAGACTAGGGTGGCTTGTCTATAATTTAATAATGCTCTAAAGTACAATAGACATGCTTCTAGATGACCACGCTTGATCTAGTCTAATCATAACCTATAAGTTGACGTGCTTATCCTTTGCCTTATCTCTTAGATATTCTTTGTTCTTCAGTCTTCTTTGTTGAATGCTTAAGTATGATATTTCCAGCGATATATTTATGTTGATAGTCCGAAATCCTGAGTGGATTTCGGAGTCCTGGCTGATGTTATCAGAGTGTATCTGGAAATAGTTATGTATGTTCTGACTTCCTGACTTGGTTCTGAGTATGAAATTCTGAGCTCAATCTTCTGAGTGGATTACATACTGTTACTGAGTTTCTCTGAAAGGACGAAGTCCGAAATTCAATACTGAATTTCGGATAGAGATAAGTAATCAGAGTACAGTTTATCCGAGGCAACATATATGATAAAAGATTGTTCATTACAAAAGCATTCAAGAGAAAATGAGTTCATTCCATCAATATAGAAGGTTTGACAATACAATCCCAAAACTTATCAAACTACGAGTTGGTCAACGATAATTAGCACTAACAATTCCCCCTTCGGTGACCAAACGAGGGTTTTGATTTAGTATCGTTGATCCAGTATTCCTTGTTTTACAGCAAATCTCCAAAATTTTCTGACTTCCAGAAGCCACTTCATTCTGGTAAGGAGTTCTTTCTTGGCTTCTGGGTCTGAGGATTTTGATCTTTCCACAGCTATGATGTACTTGTCTAGCATGCTATTGGTAACTCTTTTGAGTTGGTCAGCACGAAGAAAAAGAAATTCTTTTTCATTCTTGTACACTAGGCCAAGTTCTGGATCAAAAATGGCACCTTTCTTCCAGTTAGTTTTGTTTTCTGGCATAGACAAGTCCAGTTTTGGTATGATCTGTGGTTCCGGATGATCTTTGATGATCTTATACATTTCTGCATCATTGTAGCAGAATTCTTCTACTAAACGATGTAGAAATCTTCTCGCCGCAACGTAAGCTTCTCTGGCGACTTGATCTTCTTTATGAGACAGCTTCATGGTTATCGAGAAAATGTCAGTTGGGTTCATATTTCTGAAGTCAGCTTCTGTTATCCGAGATGTGTTGTTGTTGTCACCATTTCTGACAAGCTCAAATTCAAAGAATTCTGCTTTCTGAAAATGTTTCCTTTTAATACTTCGGACTGCAGTTACGACTTCATTTGACCAAGTTTCTTCTTGAGGTTTGGTCCATCTCTTGAAGAATTGCAAGTTTCTATCGTAGGCAGCTAGATCTTTGAAAGGTCCTGAGACTGCCGAGAGGTTCAGAGTATACTTATATTTTTCTGCGTTGGGGGCCAGAGGAAGA
The DNA here is from genome assembly GCA_023525715.1 of Cichorium intybus. Taxonomy (NCBI): domain Eukaryota; kingdom Viridiplantae; phylum Streptophyta; class Magnoliopsida; order Asterales; family Asteraceae; genus Cichorium; species Cichorium intybus. Next base: position 91,895,766 of record CM042013.1, read on the forward strand.
TCCCATTTATATTCTTTTGATGGGGGAGGATTGTATGATTTGAAGGGTTGAAAGTCTGAGTCGGTTATTAATCGATAATTGGTGTTTGAGTAGATGGAATTGCTGGGACCAATTGGATTAGCTTGATATTGATCATGTTCCGACTCGTTGCTGAATTCTTTAGCATGTTTATTGGCTTGATCGTCAAAGAATTTTGATTTTCTTTCCTTTATCTCTGGTGGATCAGAATCCTTGATTGGTGAGTATACAAAGATCTCGTCGTCTGAATGATTGGATTTCTGATGAGGAGATTTCGGAGAGGAGGGGATTGGAGTTGGGGATTTTGGAGGAGGGGATTTCGGAGTTGGAGGTTTCGGAGTTGGAGATTTTGGAGTTGGAGATTGTATATTTTCTGATTCCTTGTTCTGATTTTCGACTTCATTGGTTCTGATATCAGTAACAGTTTCATTTTCTTTTTGTTGAATGTTTTCTTGGTCTTTTGTTCCACTTGGACCAGCAGCAGAATCTATTATCATGGCAGTCGGTTGGTCGGGTTCTGCTTTGTCATTCGCCTTTCCCCCTCCTGGGGCTCCTGTAGGAACGGAAGGGGTCACAGGTAGGCGAGCCAAAATGGAATCAATCTTGGTGGAGACTTTGGTGACTTCCTGCTTGATGCAATCAGGAAGAGGGGTATCGTACATGGTCTGGAGAGCCTCCATTACTTCCATATTGAGCTTGGTGCAGAGTTTGATTTGTTCAATGGGACCTGACATAGTGCCGGTAATGTTCTACATGGTTTGAGTAACCATCTGAAGAAGAACAGTGTTGGTTCTTCGAAGAGAGAAGTTTTCAGCCAGAACGCCATTTAGGTATTTGGCAAAATGGTCCATGGCTTCTTTGAGTTTGAGTTCCACATTTGTCAGGAGCTCAGGGACTTGTTGTTGGCATTTTTCAACGTCGATCAGCATCTTTTGTGCGGTCTTCATCATGTTTGCTGCATCGGTTTCGCGTTGAGCATCTAGGTTTGCGAGCCCATCATTGATGATCCGTTCAGCATTAGTGTCGCAAGTGAGAAGAATTTCGGTGTCTTTCTTCTCTAAAGCAGCAATTCTTTCCTTGAGTTCAGCGATTTCTTTGATCAAGGGCTCCTGATTTTGTGAGGACTTGAAGTCAGTCAGGAGTGCTGTCAGAGCATCAACTTTTTGATGAAGAGAATCATCCTTAAGTAAGGAGTTGACGGATTGAGGCTGAGGCGCTTTGGCAGCTTTGTCTAAGGAGGAATTGGTGTCTCTTAGATCGATCAGATGCATTTGCGACGAGGAAGGTTTATCCACCTCTTGATCAGCACCAAAGATGGGGGTGCTGATTGGAATATATTGAGTTTCAGAGATTAGGACGCGAGAGTTGGACTCAGTAGGTAGTTCCAATGTTTGCTTTCGGTGCTGCTCTTTCTGAATTTCTTGAGCACAGAATTTGTCCCATGTGAGAGGGATGATAGCGGATGCAATGTTAGACCAGTTAGTTTCGGTAGTGTCAAAGAGGTAGAATGAGGAGTCTACCAGTGGCTCAAGTGATGAGTGGAGGAGGGAATCAAGTTGTTGAATGAGAGTATTGATGCGAATTCTTTCTGCCTTGACATAGTCAAAGTGTTTTTCAGATGGGAGTTTGAAGTTCCTTTTGTTTATATTCGAATTGATCTCGAAGACGTTCAACCAACACTTGTTGGTCTCGTACTGCTTGTTTGAATTTCCATTTAGAGAATTCAGAAGCATCTGGAGGAGGTTGAGTGAGGTTTGGAAGGAGATCAGTGTGGGGAGTCTGGGTTGGTGAATTCTTTTTAGGCAGGGAAGGTGGGGGTTGATTTTGGTCGACTTCCATGAATGTGTTATCCGGAGTATCTTCCGAGTCTAGAGAGTTCTGTCTTTCCTCCAAATATTCTGACTCGGAATCTTTTGAGGATGGTTCAGAAGTCTAGCAATAGAGAACGTAAGTTAGATATTGAACATGGATACTGGATGAAATTCATACCTGATATAATCACAAATGTTTGAAGTGCACAGTATGATGTATAGATGAGGTGCTTAATTTGAAATCATGAAGTGAGATTTAAATAATCAAGTTGTTGTGATACTGATTGTTGGTTTTATCATATTATCATAGAAAGGAGTTAAGAAAGATGTATGTCAGAAAATAGTCATAATTATGAAACTGTTGAATGATTAGAGAAGACTATATAAATCGGGGAAGATGATATAGCGATAAGATATAAAGAGGGAAAAAGGGGGGGTATCAGAAGTAGAAAAGTTCGGAGAAGTGAAAAGAAGGAGGGAGGATTCAGAAGGGGAAGTTTAGAAAGAGGGATTATCAGAGGATAGAGACTTCTGACTGAAGGGAAGGAGAATTTTAGAAAGAGTGGTCGTCAGAGGATAGAGACTTCTGACTTAAGAGAAGGGGAAGTTTAGGAGGGGTAAAAAAAATTGGGGGGGAACATTATCAGAAGTAAGATGTGTCTGATTCAAAAAAAGAGAAAGATATACCGTTTTAACTTTTCGTTGCTTCTTTTTCGGTGGTTACTTGGATGGGGAAGATTCAGAAGCTTTCTTCTTGAGTTTCTTAGGGGCCTCACATCGTTTAAGAGAGTGAGGAGGATAAGCATCGACTCCTTCAGTAGAAGTAATGTGAGTGATGACAGCAGGGTGTGATGGATCCGCCAAATTCAGGAGTGCTTTAGGCAGTCTTCGTATTTCCCCGAATATGGGGTCCGTTTTGGCAGTGTATGGTTTGGCTTTAATCATGACCAGTTTGTCGTCTGCTGATCTTGGATCAGGAAAGGCAAGGTCATGACTCTGATATATGTGCTCGATGCATATAGCCCAAAAACGTACAGAGTGAATTTGACCTGTGGGTTTTAATGAGGAAGGTACATAATTGATGAAGTCATCAAACAGTATTCCGGCGTAATCGACCTTTCGACCGGAGTAGAGGCTCCAAAGAAGTGTCATAAGACGTTTGTTCAATTGGTCTGTACCACCCATTTTGCCGGTTAAGCACTTAATGATGTAGTGTATGAGACATTGCCATAAAGGGGAGATGTGTCCTTTAGACATATGAAAAAGTTTTGGCAAGTCATACATATAACCCATGTTGTAGATCATAGACTTAAGATCACCATCGGTTGGTTGGTCAAAGGTGGAGGTATGGTAGGGGAGGTTTAGGGCTTGTGCGAAGGTTTTCTTGTCGATGACGACACGGTGATCGTTGTGCAGGGCGATGGCATAACCGCTGTCACATTTTGTGGCGGAGGAAACTACATCCTGTAAAAGAGAGAGTGGAATGGTGGGAGGGGGATGAAAGAAAGCTTTTGCCAGTGTGTGTCTCGAAATAACATGAATTAGAACTTGCAGGTGTGGCTTGTAGGCTTTGAGATCGTCTGAAAGTTGAAGATTGGATACGGAGATATTGACAGTGTCGGTATCGCTTCTGGAATGGGAAGCCATTGAAGAGATTTGAGGATTGATCGGATGGAGAAGTTTTGAGATTTTTTTTTAGGGTTAAAGGATTGTAGACGGCGGTGAGAAAGGATTAATGAGAAAGGGGGTTTATATGAAGAGTGTGAGAGATCAAAAGGAAGGGAACAATTATAATATTTCGAAAAAGTGAAATGAACCGCCAGTTTGCGAAAAAGAAGGAACGTGTGAACAGTTTGTTGGAAAACCATGTTCATGTTATGAGTTTCAAAAACTTGAAGTTACAACGGAAGCATAAAATCATGAACACGAATTTCATTCCAAGAGGATCATGCTACATGCATGTAGAGATAAAATGAAGAAGAAGCATGGATGAAGTTCAAGATCATAACCTTTCTTCTTGAGCTTGGTTTGGACGATTTTGATGGCTAGGAATCAAGTTAGTTTCCCTCTATAGATGAGTCCACCACAAGCAAGATCACCTTAGATGCTAGTCTTCAAAACTTGCAAGATGAACACCTTTGGATTTGATGTATGAAAAACGATTTTTGCATGCACTAAATGGGGTGTTCTTGGTTGATATTCTAAGCAAGTATAAAGATGGGAGAGCACTCAAAATGGCCGGCCACTCCTTGGTGCTTATGAGAGAAGTGAAAATGACACATAAAATAAAGAAAGAGCTTTGTTACTTTACATGGTCAAGTCTTGAAAGCCACAAGCATATTCCCTTTACTTTAGATTAAACAATCATATATTTTGTGGCATGGTTTTGGGGAGATGTGGCCGGCCATATATATATGTTTATAAATAATTACATTGTCTCCCTTTATTATTTATAAACTTGTAAACATAGTTTATAAATAATAACTCTTTATACTTATGTTTAATGGAATAACTTTTAAACCATATTCATGTACATAAACCCTTTCAAACATATATATATGATGTAAATATATATTTACAACATCCATATTGCATTTTATTTAATTTACCATTTAAATTAAATAAAAGGTTTACATACAATTCAATTAAATCATTTAACTATTTAAATAATTTAATTGTCTTACATGAATAATTCATCACATATGAATTATTAATCAACCTTTAATTTTGTAGTTATTATTATTTACTACAATAATAATAACTTACAAGATTAAATTGCAAGTTTAGTATCATTTGATGTTAAATCAAATTTAACATTCCAAATGATCAATCTGGTGTCATACTTGTTGTTGGTGTGACCCTATAGGATCATGTGTTATTAGTAATATCATTTTATGATCATCCTTGGGCATATAGAACTAACAATCTCCCACTTGCACAAGGTTGCATCATAGAATGATACCGACAGTGATGAACGTCTAGCAACATTTCACTGCCCCCAATAATACATGACATAATGCCATTCAACAACATCCAATTCTTCAGAAAGCACGAGGCTCTAATTGATGTATAAGGTTATCTATCAATTATCCCTTTGTCTCAGACATCATGTTGAACATGAGACATGGATCTTAATCATTCTCATTTTATATTCAACTTTTAATCAGGCGCCTTAAATGTCTAACTCTCAACATATAAGAGCAACAAATCCCATCTTGACTACATATGCCCCTTATGTAGTTGGTACTATACTTGAGTATGGTCTGTATGGTTGTCTATATTTCAAGAACAACGGTGAACCATATCAAAGCATAACACTCCCTACACTTGAGTCCAAATATGCATCTCAGGTCTAAGGATACAATGATAATACCTTTATTCAAGAATCACTTATGATGATGATCCATGGAGTGATCTTGAAGCGGGTCAAGTCCAATACTTGTTTACTGACAAGTACCTATGAATTTGGTTGCAACCTTTTGCTACTTTTACCCATAAAAGTCAACCAATCCAATTCATATTAGTCTTACTTCATAGTTGCTCCCACAACTATGATCGACTATGGACAATTAGAATAATTAGATTATTCAAGGATTAAACATGCTAATAAAACACAAAATTATGAATGAAACATCACGTCACATATATCACATAATTATTGTTGTTTACATACTTTCATATTCATAAAACACTAAACACAAATCAAATCCATTCATCAGAAAAGCGAAGTCCTATACCCTTAGCGTGACTTTCATGCTTAGCTTGGGGTAAAGGCTTCGTGAATGGGTCTGCCAAATTCTGATCTGTATGAACCTTATGAATACTTATTTCACCATTCTTAACTTCATGTCTTATGTAGTTATACCTTCGGTGAATGTGTTTGGTCTTTTGATGCGATCTAGGTTCCTTTGCTTGAGCTATAGCTCCTAGATTATCACAGAAAATTTCTATAGGGTCCCGAATGGAAGGAACAACCCCTAGATCTTCAATGAACTTTCTCATCCAGACAGCTTCTTGAGCAGCTTCCGAAGCAGCAACATATTCTGATTCTGTAGTGGATTGTGCAATCACTTCTTGTTTGGAACTCTTCCAAGACACGGCTCCTCCATTTAAAATAAAGACATACCCAGATTGAGATCTCGAATCGTCCCTATCTGTTTGGAAGCTTGCGTCCGTGTAACCCTTTACCTTTAAGCTTTCTTCCAAACCACCGTAAACTAAGAACATGTCTTTAGTTCTTCTCAAGTACTTAAGAATGTTCTTTACAGTAGTCCAGTGGGCTTCACCTGGGTTCTGTTGGTACCTACTAGTCATGCTTAAGGCACATGAGACGTCGGGCCTAGTACATAACATGGCATACATGATGGACCCAATTGCCGAAGCATATGAGACATGTTTCATCCTTTCAAGTTCAGTCCTAGTGCTTGGGCACTGAGACTTACTTAGGATGGTGCCATGCGGTATTCGCAAGAATCCTCTTTTGGAGTCTTGCATCTTGAACCTTTTCAAGATTTTATCAATATATACACTTTGGCTTAGACCAATAAGTCTCTTAGATCTATCTCTATAGATCTTTATGCCTAATACATAAGCAGCTTCTCCTAAGTCCTTCATTGAGAAACAGTTCTCAAGGAACGTTTTGACACCTTTCAAGGTTGGGATGTCATTCCCAAATAGAAGTATGTCATCTACATACAATACTAGTAATATGACTATGCTCCCACTAGCTTTCTTGTAAACACAGGAGTCATCCTCATTTTTGATGAATCCAAAATTTGTAATCTTTTCATCAAAGCGGATGTTCCATGTTCGAGATGCTTGCTTTAATCCATAGATAGATCTTTTAAGCTTGCACACTTTGTTTGGATGCTTGGGATCGACAAAACCTTCAGGTTGATCCATATAGACATCTTCCAATAAGTGTCCATTGAGGAAAGCGGTCTTGACATCCATTTGCCATATCTCATAATCATAGTATGCGGCTATGGCAAAAAGTATCCTAATCGACTTGATCATTGCCACTGGTGAAAAGGTCTCATCATAGTCAATACCATGAGTTTGTGAGTATCCTTTAGCGACAAGTCTTGCCTTAAAAGTGTGAACATTTCCATCCACGTCAGTTTTCTTCTTGAAAACCCATTTGTTCCCAACAGTCTTACAATTGGTGGGAAGATTAACCAAGTCCCATACTTGGTTATCGTGCATGGATTGCATCTCTGTGTTCATGGCTTCTAGCCATTTGTCAGACTCAAGATCTGACATTGCACTCTGGTAGTTGACGGGTTCATCAGAATCTATCGTATAACATTCCTCTTCCATCATTAGGTAATCATACCTTTCTGGTTCAAATCGAACCCTACCAGATCTGCGAACATCTTGTGTTACAATTTGTTCCTGATCAACTGTTTGTTCAGGTTCAACAATTTCTTATTGAATGCTAGATCCAATTTCTTGTGTATCAGGCTGTGGTTCCTGAAGTTCTTCAAGTTCCACAAACCTCCCACTTGCCTCTTCCGTCAGAAACTTGTTTTCTAGGAATTCAGCTTTTCGAGAAATAAATATTTTATTCTCTATGGGATTGTAGAAATAGTATCGAAGACAATCTTTCAGATATCCTACAAAGATACACTTAGTTGAACGGGGTTCTAGTTTGTTTGAAGCTTCTTGTCTAACATAAGCTTCACAACCCCATATCTTGAGATAGTATAAAGATGGAACCCTTCCAAGCCATATCTCATAAGGCGTTTTATCTACCTTCTTAGTAGGTGCCATGTTTAGGAGACGAGCAACTGTTTGTAAAGCATAACCACAAAATGATAATGGTAGAGTACTTCTACTCATCATGGATCGAACCATATCCAATAGTGTTCGGTTCCGCCTCTCAGATACACCATTATGTTGTGGTGTTCCAGGTGGAGTAAGTTGTGAAACAATTCCACAAGTCTTAAGATGATCCATAAAGTTTGTAGTTAAGTACTCACCTCCTCTATCAGAACGTAGAACTTTAATTGTTTTGTTGAGTTGATTTTCCACTTCACTTTGAAACGTTTTGAACATTTCAAACGCCTCATGTTTATGTTTAATTAAATAAACATAACCAAAACGACTAAAGTCATCAGTGAAGGTGATGAAATATCTTTCACCATATCTAGTCATTGGCTTGAAAGGACCACATACATCCGTATGTATGATTCCTAACAAGTCCTTTGCCCTCTCATTGGTTCCCGAGAAAGGAGCTTTAGTCATCTTTCCATGTAAACAAGATTCACATATATCAAATGAGTCATTCTCATTTGCCTTCAAAAGTCCACTCTTTTGAAGTTGGGATATGCGTTTCTTGTTTATATGCCCAAGGCGACAATGCCATAGATAAATTTGACTCAAATCACATTTGGGTCTCTTGGTGAAAGTGTGGTATAAAGAGCCATGGTTAGTCTTTTCATCAAGGTTTACTTCATAAATTCCATTTAAAGGCCTAGCCTCGAAATAGAATACATTGTTTTTAGAAACACAAATGTCATCATTTATAAAGCAAAGATTAAAACCACATTGTCTTAACTTAGCAACCGAAATAATATTCCTAGTCAAGCTAGGAACATAATAAACATTCAACAATGTCAAATACAAGCCACTAGGTAGTAATAAATCAAAACTTCCAGTTGAATCCACCGCAACCCTTGCACTGTTTCCAACCCAGAGTACTACCTCGTTTGCCTTCAGTCGCCTACTCCTTTTGAACCCATGCAACATATTACAAATGTGAGTTCCACAACCAGTATCAAATACCCAGGTGTTAGGAGATAAATTATAAAGCTCTAGGTCTATCACATAGATACCTGAAGTGCCCTCACCGACCTTCTTCTTCTTCAACTCCGCAAGATAGGTAGGGCAATTTCTCTTCCAATACCCAACTTTGCCACATTCGAAGCACGCGTCTTCTTTGGCAACCTTTGCCTTCTTCTTGGGCGGACGGGATGGTTGGACAACTTTCTTGCCCTTTCCTTTGACAACCTTTGCCTTCCCCTTCCCCTTGGAGTTGGTGGGGTGTTCGGGTCTAGTCCTCTTTGCACCACCTTCTTTGATCATGAGAACTTGAGTGGTTTTCTTAGGCAGATTCTTTTCCACGGTAATTATCATCCCATGCAATTCCGGGATAGTCTTGTTCAAACCATTCATGTTATAATTCATGACGAAGGGATCAAAAGACTTTGTTAAGGAGTTAAGGATCATATCCGTTGCTAGCTCTTCAGGCATCACAACTCCAAGACGTGCCAAATGATCAATGTGACTCTTCATTTTGAGCACATAAGAGCTTACCGTCTGTCCATCCTCCATCTTGCAAGCATGGAAAGCCCGAACAGTTTCGAACCTTTCCGTTCTTGCAAGTTGTTGGAACATTTCCTTCAATTGATTGATCATGTCATTGGCTGAATGATTCTCTAAGTCCTTCTGAAGGTCAGGAATCATGGTTGCCAACATGAGGCATGATGCATCAATGGAGTCATCCATCTTTTTAAGCCATGCATTGTGTGCAGGCTTAGGAATGGCAAGGGGCTCTTCAGGAAGTGGTTCATTGAGAACATATTCTTTCTTTTCTTGTTTGAGAACTATTCTCACACTACGGTACCAATCCAAGAAGTTGGTGTGGTTAAGTTTTTCTCCCTCAAGGAGAGACCGTAGTGAAGTTTTGTTAGGAGCCGGGTTTGTGGTGTTTGGTGCCATCTACAAAATTTTAACAAGGTTCAATTTAGTAAATTATGATATTAAGTCCTTAATAATTAATACCCTTTCTTGTTTCATAAACTTTAATTGATTAAAGTCTAGAATCCAAGTTGCAATACGAATAAGTGGTTAGGTATCCTTTATCCCGTTTATTCGAATCAACAAGGTAGGTAACGGTTTACCAATTATATCCAAATATAATTTCTAGAGTTATGGGATCCCATTATAACATTTATAAGTTTGGCATGTTTGATCCCATCTATGCCTTGGATTTCTAATGCTTAGGTGACCTTTATCACAAAAGATTTCCAAACAAATCATCCCAATTAATGGACGTGTAGTTTTGCCAACTATTAATGGTTAGGTGTCCTTTATCTCATTAATATTGCAAAGCTACCTCTTGTATCAAAAGAACACTCCAAGTGGTTAGGTAACCTTTATCCCACAAGGATATACAAGTGATACATGAGTGTTTTAAGAGGGACGGCATTGATTTGTATTTCAAAAGGGATTTGTATATTTTACGATACTAATTTTGGAAAACATATAGTATCATGTACATTGCATGCATCCAATGAACATGGTACCAATAAAATCTTATTTTGTCAATTGGTTCCTTTAATCATAAAATCTCCATTTTATTAATTCTTTGTTTGTGGTCAAGATTACAATTAATATCCAATATTAAGTTTAAGTTTGATCACATACATAAGAACCAATTTTAATCCTAAATAATTACCATTATTATTTAGGGTTGGAGTTTGTAAGAATTCATAAAATCTTCATTTTATTTCTTGTTTCATTCATTTTCAAAACTTGACTTTATAGGTTTTATAACAAAACCCATTTTTAATAAAACCAATTGTACTACATCTTATGTTTTATATGTCAATTTGAAAAATTACAAACTCCTTGATGATTATGTTTAATTATCTAGGTTGTCTAGCATGCAAAATCTTATTTTCATTCACAACATAACATAATAAAACATTCAACCATCACATGCATGCATGGGTGCATAAACACAAGCCAACTAGTTTGATATTTCATGTGAGCCATACATGAAATATCAAGTCCAAACCTAGGGACAAAAAGGTGACAAAAACTCAACCAAATGATCTTCGATTTGGCTAAAATTTTGCCAAGCTTCTTATATCATCAAATGACACTTGAACCACCCTTTCTTGGCACCATAGCATGAGTTCTGAATTTTCTTTCTTCACCCTAAAAGTTGCGACAGGAACAGGGCAGTAGGAAGGTTTTGTTGTGTTTTTGTTGCTTTCTTCACTTCATTCTTGGTTGTATTCATGCTTATACTTGTCAAAACTTAATGTATATACTAGATATCAAAGTTACTAACAAGTATAGCATCAAAATACCAAGATATGAATTTATTTTGTGCCTCAAAACAGGTCCGAAATGCACAGTAGGAAAGCAGGAAAATCGAGTTGTTTGTTGCAATCTTTCTTTGGCTTTATCTCCTTCACTTGTTACATTTTATAAAAGATACAAAAGAATACAACTATTCTAATACTTACAAAATGAATAAAAGAAGGAAATAACTAATTATTATTACAAACCATTTGAATAAAAGAATAGATTACAACCATATCGAATTTAAACACAAAACATGCAACATATGATCCTTGGCTTGTTTATGCACCATTTTATCACATAAAATCATAAGAAAATCAACACTTTGTTTTTCTAAGGCAACAATTATGTAACCAAATGCATGCAAACATAAATTTTAGTTGGTTACATAAAATCATAGAATTTATACTTGCATGTTGCCAAAGAAGCCATGCATGAACATTGCATTCAAGAAGATGAACATTCATGGCTTCCAAAAACCAAGTTTATCCAAATAAACTTATTATCTAAACATGCAATATAGCCATGTCTCTGATACCAATTGTTGGAAAACCATGTTCATGTTATGAGTTTCAAAAACTTGAAGTTGCAACTTGCAACGGAAGCATAAAATCATGAACACGAATTTCATTCCAAGAGGATCATGCTACATGCATGTAGAGATAAAATGAAGAAGAAGCATGGATGAAGTTCAAGATCATAACCTTTCTTCTTGAGCTTGGTTTGGACGATTTTGATGGCTAGGAATCAAGTTAGTTTCCCTTTATAGATGAGTCCACCACAAGCAAGATCACCTTAGATGCTAGTCTTCAAAACTTGCAAGATGAACACCTTTGGATTTGATGTATGAAAAACGATTTTTGGATGCACTAAATGGGGTGTTCTTGGTTGATATTCTAAGCAAGTATAAAGATGGGAGAGCACTCAAAATGGCCGGCCACTCCTTGGTGCTTATGAGAGAAGTGAAAATGACACATAAAATAAAGAAAGAGCTTTGTTACTTTACATGGTCAAGTCTTGAAAGCCACAAGCATCTTCCCTTTACTTTAGATTAAACAATCATATATTTTGTGGCATGGTTTTGGGGAGATGTGGCCGGCCATATATATATGTTTATAAATAATTACATTATCTCCCTTTATTATTTATAAACTTGTAAACATAGTTTATAAATAATAACTCTTTATACTTATGTTTAATGGAATAACTTTTAAACCATATTCATGTACATAAACCCTTTCAAACATATATATATATATATATATATATATATATATATATATATATATATATATATATATATATATATATATATATATATATATATATATATATATATATATATATATATATATGATGTAAATATATATTTACAACATCCATATTGCATTTTATTTAATTTACCATTTAAATTAAATAAAAGGTTTACATACAATTCAATTAAATCATTTAACTATTTAAATAATTTAATTGTCTTACATGAATAATTCATCACATATGAATTATTAATCAACCTTTAATTTTGTAGTTATTATTATTTACTACAAATAATAATAACTTACAAGATTAAATTGCAAGTTTAGTATCATTTGATGTTAAATCAAATTTAACATTCCAAATGATCAATCTGGTGTCATACTTGTTGTTGGTGTGACCCTATAGGATCATGTGTTATTAGTAATATCATTTTATGATCATCATTGGGCATATAGAACTAACACAGTTGTGTCAGAAAATGGTATGCTTGACATTAAATGTAATGAAATGATGAAAGAGGATGGTCCATTAAAGGACGGACATGTGTAACAGAGAGAATATCCGTTGGAGAAAAATGGATCGTGTGGATTTTAATAATTGGGAAATAAATGTATTTCGTATTTAATTTCTATTCCACTATTAAATGTGTCGTGACGAGATGTCGTGAGTACGGATGAGAGTTCTGACTTGTTCAGAAATGAATGAGAATTCTGATAGATTAGATCTATGGAATCAGAGAAAGAAATGTGAAGTTCGGAGTCGAATCATGTTTTGGAGAAATTGGTATTTCTGATAAAAAATATCAGAAGAAGAGCGAGAGTCAGAGGAAAATTGAGTGTCTGAATATGAAGTTCGGAGGAGACTTGTGGAAAAGATAACTGTAGAGTTGTCACGTCAGTGTTGTAGAGGGGTAGTGGTGTTGTCTGTCTGTAATACTTAGTCAAATCATGTATCAATCTCTATGTTGTTAATCTCGAAGCGATGATGTGTCGTGAGAGGAGGAAGTTTGAGTGATTATAAAAGGAGGTTTGAGATTAACATGAAAATTATTCGAAAGGTGGATTAGATGCTAGGTATGGCAGGGAGACGTCCATTTAGTTGAGATGAGAAGGTGGAAGTGAGGATGCAAGATGGGGAGTTTGCGGGTGCTGTTTATGGTGGTGTGATCAAGTCTGTATGGAACAATCGATATGAAATAAAGATGACAACTTTGACTGACGGTTCTATAGGTGGTCCGTTAAATATACATGTCGATTTTGCGTATCTTCAACCGGTGCCTCCAAGGGTTTTGGTGGAGTTCAAGCAATATGACTTCGTGGAGGTATGGTATCGTCGTGGATGGTGGCCAGCTGCTATTTCAAGGAAGACACCATTCAACCAGTTCCATGTGGTGTTGGTGGATGGAACTAGGTTGTTTTTAGATGAGTCCAAACTAAGGATTCATTAGAGGTACCATCTCAGAGAGACTCGATGTGGAAGTACTATAAACTTTGATGAAGAGAGGTAAAAACAAAAAGGGGGAGATTAGTTATTTTGTGGGTAGAATGTCTTTTGTGTTTGAAGATTAGAGTTGTATTTGTCTGGATATGGTTGTATCTTTTGTTTGAGCAAGATATGTAAGCCTTTGACTATGTATGAATGAAACTTAACTTTGTTATGAGTTGATATTCTTGTTGGACTTAATTATCGGAATAGTTGTTAATCAGAAGAAAATTATTAGAGAGAGAATGGATTTATGTCGTTTTGTGGAGATAGAGAGTAGAAGTGTGTAGAAAGAGGGTTAGGTGAATGTGTGTAGGTGAATGTGTGTGTCAGTTCTAGAAAATCAGCATGGGGTGAAGGATGGTTGTATCCATTACGCCGCTTAAGTCGCCTAGCAGTCTTATCAACCGCTTTGGCCATGATGCTGATTTGATGGATGCATTAACTGCCCACTAGGGTCATTATGACCTCTAAGTAAATGAATTAGGGTAAACGAATGGGCATGTTGGTTGGTTATAAAATGGGGTTTTCGTCCAATTGTTTAACCACGCAAACTGAACACGTAAATTCGCTTATCTTTTCTTGCTTTCAATCATGGCTCGTTTCTTCTTCAAATGTTTTTGATGAGGTTGAGGTGAAGTTGACAACTAGAGACTTTGCTGGTGGTTTCTATGAGGGGGTAATTACAAAGACTTGGAAACGGCGGTGTGAAGTGCAGCTGAGATGCTTACCGGATAATACAACTGGAAAGATGATGATTGTTCATGTCAAATATGGTCTCCTTCGTCCTATCCCACCAACTGTGGTGGTTGAGTATAAGGTTGGTGACTATGTCGATGTATGGGATCGACAGGGATGGTGGGCTGGAGTTGTTGATAACGTGATCGGCGATGATGTTTATGACGTTGTGCTGCTGGATGGGAAGATGGTTCGGGTGTGTGATTTATCTGTACGAATCACACAGAGCTTTATGTATGGACATCCTCCAAAGTGGCAGTACAACAAACATTAGGAGGAAGGGGAAATGGATCATCTTTTGTTTTTAATGTTTTGTAATCGTCTTTGAGTAGTGGAATCTTAAGTCATATACTTTTGGGATGTTTGAAAATATGACGTAATTGCTTCAATCAATGTAATGCTTATATAAATGAATCGTAATTTTGGTGTTTTATGTGTGTTGAGAATATGTGTTTTCATGAAGTTGTCATGAGAGTTATCGGAATGTTTGAGAACAATCGGACAATCGGAAGGTTTAGAAATTCTGAGAAAAATCGGAAGGAAGGAAATTCTTAGAAAAATCGGAAGAATTAGAAATTCTGAGAAAAATCGGAAGAATTAGAAATTCTGAGAAAAATCGGAAGAATTAGAAATTCTGAGAAAAATCGGAAGAATTAGAAATTCTGAGAAAAATCGGAAGAATTAGAAAATCAGAAATGAATCAATCATTCTCTAAAGAAGTCAGAGTCAGGATTTAGCATACCTAATTTGTCTAGAAAATTGTTGAATTTAGTGGAATCTAAGGCTTTTGTGAAGACATCAGCTACTTGATCATCGGTAGGAATAAAGTATAATTCGATGTTACCTTCTAAAATTTGATCCTTAATGAAGTGATATCTTAGATCAATGTGCTTTGTCATAGAGTGCTGAATAGGATTATGAGAGATAGCAATGGCACTCTTGGAGTCACAATAAATTGGAACTTGAGGGAATCGGTAGCCGTAATCTAATAGCTGAGTCTTTATCCAGAGGACTTGTGAGCAACAGGTGGATGCAGCGACATATTCGGCTTCTGCTGATGATAGAGCAACACAGTTTTGTTTCTTAGAGGACCAACTGACTAACCTTCCACCAAGGAATTGACAGCCTCCGGATGTGCTTTTCCGATCTAATTTACATCCAGCATGGTCTGAATCAATGAACGCTTGAAGTTTGAAGTTATCTCTGATTGGATACCATAGTCCCATGGCTTTAGTTCCTTTTAGGTATTTGAAAATTTGTTTAACTGCTGACAAATGGGATGCTTTCGGAGCAGCTTGATATCTCGCACATAAGCAAGTTGAAAACATAATATCGGGCCTACTGGCAGTTAAGTATAGTAGGGAACCAATCATTCCCCGATATAATTTGTGATCTACCGACTCGCCTTCGGGGTCTGCAAAGAGTGTGTGATTTGTGGAGATTGGAATCTTGGTAGTAGAGCAATTTTCAAAAGAAAATTTCTTCAGAAGTTCATTTGTGTATTTTTCTTGATGTATGAAAATTCCTCGTGTTGTTTGTTTGATTTGAAGGCCTAAGAAGAAGTTTATTTATCGATTCATACTCATTTGAAATTTTTCTGTCATCACTTTTGCAAATTCATCGACCATTGCTTGATTAGTTGATCTGAAGATAATATCATCCACATAAACTTGTATGATCATGATGTGATTTTGATGGGATCGGACAAAGAATGTCGGATCAATGACTCCTCTTCTGTATCCTGATGAAACTAGAAAAGTTGATAGTGTTTCATACCAAGCTCTGGGTGATTTCTTTAAACCATATACAGATTTATTCAGACGATACACATGGTTGGGTCGAGATAGATCTTCAAAGCCAGGAGGCTGTTGAAGATAGACTGTTTCTTGGAGATCACCTTGAAGAAATGCACTTTTAACATCCATCTGATGTACAATGATGTTTTTATGTGCGGCATAGGCTAGGAAGATCCGAATGGCTTCTACTCTTGCTACTGGTGCATACGTTTCGTCATAGTCAAGTCCTTCGATCTGACTGTAACCTTTGGCTACTAATCTAGCTTTTTTTCTGACTACAGTGCCCATGTCATCGAGTTTGTTTCGAAAGACCCATCTGGTACCTATGACTCTGTGATTGGAAGGTCTCGGAACAAGATCCCAAAATTTATTTCTTTTGAATTCTGACAGTTCTTCTTGCATGGCTTTGATCCAATCGTCGTCGTCTAAGGCATCAAGGACTATCTTAGGTTCGATTTTGCTGATAAAAGCGGCCTAGTGGCATTCATCCTGAATTGATTTCTTTGATCTTGTTTGAACTTTGGATGAAGGATTTCCGATGATTTGGTTCGGAGGATGACTCCGAGTCCACTTGTGTAAGCGTGGAAGAGATGCTGGGTCGGAAATAGGAGGAGAGATATCTTGGATGAAGTCAGTGTCATCAGTAGATGTGTTTTGAATTTGTGATTCTTCGACTGATGTATTTTTATCGGTTACAGGTATAAGGAGCGGTGAATTATTGATTATAGCATCTGAAGGGTGGGCTAAGACATTTTCTGAAAGGATGTCTGCTGATGAAGTGTCGTCTGAAGGTTGATGGTCCCCCTCGGATTGAGGAAACCCATCAACATGTGTACGGAGTCTCGACTCCCCCTCAGAGGTTGCTAAGTGAAAAGGTTCTTTCTGATTCTGAAGACTAGGAGAGGGGTACTGAGGCTCCCCCAAGATTATTAGAGAGTTTATTGGAGGGTCTGCTTGATTTTCAGATGAGGTAGGTTCTGAGGAAGTGGTTGGTCCTGATGCTGAGATGATTTGCTGAATTGCATCTGGAGAGTGGACAACTTCGGCTTCTTTTGCTGTTTCTGATGGATCAAAGAGTAAGTCGTAATCAATTTCAACTGTATGAATGGGTCGATGTCCCACTGGAACATCATTTTCCATTACATATAGAATATCTTGATTCTTCTTTCTCCATTGGTATTGATCGTCGAATTCTATGTCAAAACTTTCTTCTATAACTCGTGTTCTTTTGTTTAGGACTCGATAGGCTACTGATTTTGATGAATATCCCATGAATATTGCTTCATCACTTTTGGGTGCAAATTTTCCCAAGTGATCTTTGTTGTTTTTAATGAAGCATCGGCAGCCAAATATATGAAAGAATTTAACATTGGGTTTTCTTTTGTTTAAAACTTCATAGGGAGTCATCTGTAGCCTCTTGTTGATGATGGATCGATTTTGAACAAAGCAAGCAGTTGATATTGCTTCTGCCCAGAAGGTTAGAGGAAGATTTGCAAAGTTTAGCATTGATCGGGCTGCTTCTACTAGAGTTCTGCTTCTTCTTTCGACTACACCGTTTTGCTGTGGTGTGTATGGTGCTGAGAAATTATGCTCTATTCCTTTAAATGTAAGAAATTCTTCGATTTGCTTGTTGTTGAACTCAGTTCCATTATCACTTCGGATTCTTCTTACAGGAAGTTGAATCTTAAGTTCTATTGATGTGATAAAGTTTTTGAGTTCTGAATAGGTGTCTGATTTTAATCTTAAGAAGAACACCCAGGTGAATCGGGAGTAGTCGTCCACGATGACCAGGATATATTTCTTGTGATTTATACTAGCAACTGTTGATGGACCACAGAGATCCATATGAATAAGTTCTAGTGGACGATTAATATTTGAATCAGAGATTGTTTTGTGAGATTTCTTCTTTTGTTTCCCAAATGTGCATGCTGCACATAAGTTTTCGTTGTCAAACCTCAGAAGTGGCAGTCCTCTGACCATTTCTCCAGTTACCAACTGATTCATGTATCGGAAGTTGAGATGAGCTAGTTTCCGATGCCATAACCAACTGATTTCGGAGTGAGCTTTTGTTAATAAGCATAGTCTTGGTTTTCCAGGAAGCATAGTGATGTCTAGAGGGAACATATTGATTTGTCTTGGTGATCGGATTAGACATCTGTCTCTGGTACTAGTCATAATATAGCTGAATTCATTGTCAAATTCAACTCGGAGACCAGTACTGACTAGTTGACTTACACTTATTAAATTATGTTTTAGTCCGAGGACGTAGGCAACTTTCTGAATGGTAAAGTTTCCATTCGTCAGTACACCATAGCCTTTGATGATGCCATTTGCGTCGTTTCCGAATGTAACATATCCTCCAAAATTGACTTCTCTATAATCCCTTAGAAACTCCAATCTTCCGGTCATGTGCATTAAGCAGGCACTATCAATTAACCATTCATCATCCTGCTCTTCCGTGCTAAAAACCTGAAAAATTAAACAGTTAGTTTGGGCATCCAAACTTGTTTGGTCCCATTTGTTTTAGTAGGCATGGAAGATTTGGTGAGAGTTTCTGTTTTAGAGGAAGAATTTGATTCTGAGGCAGGAGATTTTATGATCCATTTTTGAACAAATCTTTTTAATGGTTTTGAGGAGTAGATATTTGTATTCTTGAAAGTTTTTAAACTGCTAGCCATAATTGGTTTAGAATAGTGTTTGTAACAATGGCAACAAGTATTATTTTGTTGTCGTTTTAAAATTTTCGGAGTGATATCAGAACGATGATAGTTCTGAGATCTGGTTCCGATGACAGTTGTCGTTTGTTTGTTGCTTTTGAAGATTTTTGTAAAATATATTTTTGGTTTCAAGAATTCATTCACTGGCTACTTAGAAGTGGGTGGATCTTGTTGAGTTATTTTTGAATTTCTTGTTAGTTTTGGAAATTCTGAGTTGTAATCCCTTTTTCTGATGGTTTGAAATTGTTGAATGGGTTTGATTTTTGGAGTCGGAAGTAATCCCTTGTGGATATACTTTCGGAATGTGGAAGAAGTAGATTTCTGAGTATGACTAGGAATGTTGAGAGTTGGATTAGCTTCCGACAGCTTCTTAGTGTAGAAGCATTTCTTCTGTTCAAGTCGAGCATGTGATCGAGGTGATCGTAGATCTTTTCTGTTTAGAGTTGGTTTTATTCCTTGAGTGGTTAGATTCTTTCCTTTTCCTCTTTGAAAAATTTCTCTTGGGGAAGAGTCAGATAAAGAATCACTTAAAGAGTCTATCTCTTCATGATTAACTTTAAGATTTTTGAGCGAAGTTGTGATTGGGTTTTCTGAAAAACTATGTTGAGATGTATCTTCGGATGACTTGGATTCGGAACACAAGGGTTTAGAAGTCATCTTGGTGATGTCACCAGCATTAGGGATTCTGATTTTTACTTTTTCAAAATTTTTATTTATAATGATATTGCTTGGGGACTTCTCCATTTCAATTTTCTCATCAACTTTCTCTTGGTCTGAGTTTTCCAAGATTTTGGAAGTGTCTTCTAAAAGATAGAGTTGCTGAGAGTTTGATGAGGAGTTATTTCTGACCGTGGTCATTTGTCTAGGCATGAATGGGACTGAAGATATAGACAATTTTCTGATTCAAAATCTGGAGTTTCAGAAGAGTTCATGGTTGTCTCTTTATCGTGTTTATCATCATATTCATTTGATGGATATTGAAAGAATAGACTTTTTCTGTTGTATATAGGATAATTTTTATTTGTGGTTTTTCTTGCCCATCCCCAATTGAAAGTATTTTTCTGAAGAATTAATATTGGCAGGAGATTTGAAAATTTCAGTTGCATGATACAACTGATCTATTAATTTGTTTAACCTTACATTATCACTTCGGGCTAAATCCCTTTGTGATGTCAAAAGCTTATTTGATTTTTCTAACAAAGTTCTAGAGGTTTGTTCGATCTTTAAATCAGCAGTAAGCTTGTCACAAAATAGCTTTTTATCTTCTAGTCTACTTTTCAACTTTAACACCTCGTCATACCAATCATCTCTTTCTTCCAACACCCGCTGATATGCCGCTAAGGCATCTGCACAAGTGTTAGATATATTTTCTAGAGCAGGTTCTAGATTGTTAGAGTAAATTTGATGTGTGTGGAGCATATTACGTACCTGTTCTATGATGCTGACACCTTTGCCTGTCTTGTGATTGACCATGAAGGCATACTTCTTTGGTGTGTAAGAAGATGAGGATTCTGCGATGTTGTTAGGGTGTTTAGAACTTGTCAGACCTAGGATTGGAGTTTCTCGATTTGCCTGTATAATCATGCATTCTCCAAATCCTTGTCCTCTTTTTCTTTTGTTTTCAAACTGCTCATCATCATCTCCTGAAGACCATATTTCCACATTTCCAGATGCTATGAATGCTTTGACTTCTTCTTCTTTTGACTTTGGATAATTTCTTGGTGCTCGGCAGTCAGCAGCGTAATACCATAGACCTCCGCAGTTGTGACATTTGATCACCTCTGATTGTTTCATTTCAGCAGTTGGAACAGGGTTAGAGCTTATAACAGGATCTGGCTTTGTTTTTTCTTGGTGTTGATCTTCTGATTTCTGGTAATAACGATTGGGATTCTGATGTCCTCTTTGATAGTTGTCTCTGGATTGAAATCCTCCATTTTGGTTGGTGGGACGATAGTTCTTTTTGGTGTTAGAGTAGGATGGTATCCTGTTAAATTTTTGGCTGATCAATGCGATTTCATGTTGGTATGCTGCTTCTTCGGCTTCGTCGTATTCTGAGTAGTGAGAATCAGAAGTTTGTACTGGTGCTGGTAGTGCAAGGGTAGGAGATTTGGATTGGATGGATGGTTGGGAGATTGAAGATGATATGTGTTGCTTTGTTGGAGTTTGGTAGTTTGAAGGGTAAGAGATTTGTGGTTGAGATGGATGGTATGAAGGTATGGAGTTTGTTTTTTGAGACTCAGTATTTTGGGTTGCAATGATCCGAGGACTAGCGATGTATGAATTGGCTTGTTGCTGAGGAATGTTCTTTGTCTGATGGTTGTGCTCAGCAATTAAGGCTAGAGGTCCTCCAAGTTGAAGTTGCTGATTACCTTTGATATCTCATTCTTGTCCGATAAGATTGTTGTACAGTCGGTACATGTTGAATGTTTTTAATTTTCCAGAATCTTGAAGAATCATCTTGACGAGTACCCAGTCTTTTCCTAACCCTTCAAGGAATCGGAGGTTGATCTCTTGATTGGTTCTTTCTGCTCCTGAACTTAGGAGTTTGGTAACGATTATGGAGAACCGGGTGAATGCTTGACTTAGGGATTCTCCGGCAAATGTTGAAAAGTGCGTGTAGTCTGACACACTTGATACCAACTTTTGATCTTTTGCCTCTTCTGTTCCTAGGAACATGTTTTGAAGAAGAACCCAGATCTGCTGAGCTGTAGTACAGTTTTGTATGAGATCGAAGAGTTCTGGTGGTATTCCTCATTGAATTTCAGTGAAGGCGATTTGATCATTGTCTATTTTCTCAATGTCCAAGGGGGTTAGCCTTGGTTTAGAAGTGCCACCTAGTGCTTCTTCAGCTGTGTTCGGCCTGGGAGTGAAGGTTGGAAGATGAGGACCTTCCTCAACCGAACGCCAAATGTCTTTGCCTTTGGTTTTGAGATAGTTGCGCATACGAGATGCCCAGCCATTGTACTCAGTAGGAATGAGTATGGGAGCTCGATTAGAGCTTCCAACGCTATTAGCAACGTTCAACGAGTAGTTCATCTGCATTGTGAAAGAAGAGAATTTCGAAATGTTTTTAAGAGAAATGTAAGTAAGCTACAATAGCATGCAAAGATCCACAGAGGATTCTAAGGTTGTTGCTTCAGCCAGGGTTTTGAGCAAACTGGACACTTAGAACCTTATAGAAAGCTATTCAGGCTCTGATACCAATTGTTGTCGCCAAATATTCTAAGTAAGTGCGGAATAAGAGATTGCGGAAATTGAGAGTCCGAAATTATGAGTTTCGGAGAGGGACAAGTCCGAAGACTTGAGATGGATGCAGAATTATAAATAAGAGTTAATATTTAGAACAGATCTTAATAGCTCAACAATAAATTGTAAATATAGACATTTAAGTAACTTGGAAATATAAAGACTTAAAGTAAGAGTACTAGAAATGAGAGAGAGATGAGAAATGCTGATGATAACATAAGAGTTGATGGAATGAGAGAATATATTAATAAGAGAAAGTGTTACATAAAGTCTCTCTAAACCATGAGGACTGAAGATGAACTTGGTCTCCCTTTTATAGACTAAGGGAGGACCTTCTGGTATTAACCTATGGACTAAAGAGGAGACAACACGTCTCTCTTTAGTCAGATAAGAAGGGTAAATCTATTATTTTAATACTATGTCAGACTAGGGTGGCTTGTCTATAATTTAATAATGCTCTAAAGTACAATAGACATGCTTCTAGATGACCACGCTTGATCTAGTCTAATCATAACCTATAAGTTGACGTGCTTATCCTTTGCCTTATCTCTTAGATATTCTTTGTTCTTCAATCTTCTTTGTTGAATGCTTAAGTATGATATTTCCAGCGATATATTTATGTTGATAGTCCGAAATCCTGAGTGGATTTCGGAGTCCTGGCTGATGTTATCAGAGTGTATCTGGAAATAGTTATGTATGTTCTGACTTCCTGACTTGGTTCTGAGTATGAACTTCTGAGCTCAATCTTCTGAGTGGATTACATACTGTTACTGAGTTTCTCCGAAAGGACGAAGTCCGAAATTCAATACTGAATTTCGAATAGAGATAAGTAATCAGAGTACAATTTATCTGAGGCAACATATATGATAAAAGATTGTTCATTACAAAAGCATTCAAGAGAAAATGAGTTCATTCCATCAATATAGAAGGCTTGACAATACATTCCCAAAACTTATCAAACTACGAGTTGGTCAACGATAATTAGCACTAACAAATATCTGACATCAACTTGCCTTCATAGTCTTGCACATACTACTAACAATCACTGTCTGGATAACTTTTACAAATATGATTATGCGCGTTCTACCTTCTAGCAGTCTTAACGGATACATCGAAGCTTGAGTCACAACAATACTCTATAAGGATCCTAATAGGGAAGATATCGTCCCAACTACCCAGGATTCTTGGAACTCATGCCTATAACATGTCCTCACATGACTCAACTTGCCAATGCCCTGTACTTAAGGGACTTACCTAAGACATAATTGTTGGATTAGGTGTCTAAGCCATGACTTTATATTTATATTTATCTTGTTAATTGAAGCAAAGTCCATTTGGGTTGCCCTCATAGCTGGAGGTTAGGATAGAGTTCAGTAGAGTAAAAGGTTGATTTATTAATTATTTAATAAATCAATAGAATTAATTAAATGGTTTATTAATATATTTAAGTGTCAATATATTAATTAGAAACTATAATAATTAATTAAGATTTAATCTAGAATTAATTGGATTTAATTCAGTGATTAAATTAATTAATTAAAAGTGCGGGGACTGGTTTGTATTTATTCAATAATTGAATAACTGGCAAAGAAAAGTCCAGGGGCCAAAAAGTGGCGCCACCCTGGAGGTTTCTCTAGGGTTGGCGAAAACCCTAATAGGGTTTAAGGAAGCCTGGTCCAAGTGGCCAACAGGCTTGCCCACCTTGGAGGCTCCTTAGGGTTTCAGGTGTAACCTTTGGAGGCTATAAAAGGAACCTTCTGGCACCCTTATTCTCTGCGCCAACTTTCACCAAGATTACTCTGCTGGACTGTCTTCTCCATTGCTTGGGTGTGACTTACATTTGATGCAGGATTGTTTTGCTGCTAGCTTCAAGGATCATAAGATCAAAAGGTTGGTTTTCTCAGTTTTGATCTTTAGAAATTAATTGTTCCTTTAGGTTTAGTTTATTATCTTCATAGAAGAAAACATAGATCTTTCTAGGGTTGCATGTGAACCATAAGATTTATTTGTTCATTGTTTGCTAGAAAACCCTTTAGTGGTATCAGAGCATAGGCTGTTTTCTTATGAAATTGATATAAACTGCATGCTTAATTCTTGCCTTGAGGTGTTTTGCGAAAACTCCTCCTTGGGAGGCTTGAATGTCGACGGCTTGGCTAGGGTTTCCTAACCCTAGCCTCCATGCCCTAATGGTCCCCCTTGATTTCTTCATTTGCTTGTCATAATAGTATGTTGTTATTTTTTGTAATAAGATTAATTAAAATAACTTGAACCCTTCTTGCTTGGCTTGTAATTTTCGAGAACCATAGGGACCATGATAGAAAAATTAATTTGATTAATTTATTAATATCTATCTTAGATTTAATTAGTTTAATTAATTGTTAATTAAAAGACCAATTAAATCAGTTTAAAGAATTAATTTAGAATTTTTAAAAAATTAGTAAAATTTGCGAAAATTAGAATAAAATTAATTCTAAAATATTTAATAAGATTAAAATATATCTTAAATGTATTTATGATTAAAAGTTAATGTAATATATATATAAGAAAATTGGTTAGTCTTACCAATAGTAGGCCTCATTCACAAAACTGTCCTTTAAAGAGGGTATAAGGCGACTGCCTATAAAATGACAGTCTAATGGGTATTCACTCTTACCCACCGCTCTCCTGGTCAGTCGAGTGTCGTTAGCCGAACGGGTTTGATAGAACCGCTAAGCCTCTTAAAAGTATAATGCTATAATTGAAAGTACTAGAACCTTGAACAAAAACCCAATCTAGTTACTTTAGGTTAAAAAAATGTGAATTGGTGCTAATCCATGAAACTGCACATTGCAATTTGTGAAACATTGGTGGAGCGTGTGTGGTTAACCGGCACAGCAATAGGGGTTCACAAAGACTTGCAATGGGTTTCTCGATTTTTTCATTATTAACGGAGCGTGTGTGGTTAACTGGCACGTTAATTAGAGATGACAATTGACTTCGAGAGTACCGAGCGAATTTGCATGGTTATTCACACCCAGTTTGTGATCCTCGGCATCCCAGTCACAAACAGTGGGGTACATCCGAGACTAAACATGCCATTGAATAGTTCAATGTGTCTCAACAGATCTAGGAATTTCATAAGATGAAATTGATAAGTGTATTATCTACCTTAATGACCATTATGTTGTGATTACGGCATCCCTCTTCACACCATAGTTGGGGCATTTTAGGTCCTAGCCTTAATAAATAATATATTGGGTAATTATTTAAAAGGATTAATTAAACTAATAAAATTCTGTTTATTGTAGATGTCTGAATCAAGTGTCTATTCTCCTCCCTCTCCTCCTTCACCCTTTTCTAAGAGCATCAGAAAGCACCTGTTAAATATGGAAAGGCTGACTGGCCTCAACTGTAAGGAAGGGCTTCGCAATTAGAGACTAGCTCTCGGCATTGCTGGCAAGCTACATCTCACCGAGTATCCGATCCCGGTTCCACCGAAACAAGTCATCATAAAGAGCCTTCATGATAAGCATGACTTATTAGTTGATGAATCGAAAAGGATTCGTGACCTCATGCTATTGACCATTGACCCCGAGTTCCGCAAGGATTTTGAATCCTTGGGACCATATGACTTAATGCAATCGGTTGAGGAAAAGTTCCAAAAACCAGTCGAAGAGGAACGAGCTAGGATCTTCAAAAGACTTGCAGAGTGTAAGTTAAAATAAGGAAGTAGCATCGATTCGCATGTTCTTCAGATTGAAGCGTAAATAGGCGAATTGTACAAACTTGGTTATTCCATGAGTCAGGAGTCGAGTGTTAACACTCTACTCGCTTCACTGACCGGTAAGTACGATATGTTTATTCAGACGTATAGAAAGGAAGACCAGAAAAAGACCTTACTGGAAATTAGACATGGCAAACGTGTCGTGTCGTGTCGATTTCGTGTCGTGTCAATACATTAAACGGGTTGAAAGTGCTCGACCCTAACCCAACCTGTTTAATAATCGTGTCGTGTCGTGTCAACCTGCTTATTTTCGTGTCGAGTTCGTGTCGAGTTTCGGGTTTGGGGTTTAGACCTTGTAAATATATCATGTAACTTTTCGAGTTGAAACACTGAGTATGCTGAAAGAATATGAGTTTGAGGCGAAAAGGAAAATATGAAAACTAGTAGTAGAAACATTCACACTAAGTTTATAGAAGAACGTTAAAATATTAGGAGTCGGGAAGATGAATGACGAGGTTGCGAGTAGGAGAGAGAGGCCGAGTGAAACTATGAAGTATGATTAAGAGAGTAGAAAAGTGAAAATGAATTCATGACCTAGGTGGTTAAACGATTTTCACATTATAAAACACGTCAATCAAAAGTTTTTCTTTTAAATATGGTATTGGTTTTTGAACTGTCCAATTTACATAAGAATTAAAAAAACTTGAATATAAATAAACGGGTCATTTTCGAGTTGAAAGTTTCGACCCTGACCTTACCCGTTTAATTATCGTGTCCTGTCGTGTCAACCCGTTTAATTAAACGGTTTGAAATCTTTTACCCAAACCCGTTTATTTCGTGTTGAGTTCGTGTCGGGTTGTCGTGTCGTGTCAGGTTTTGCCACCTCTACTGGAAATGCGTCCACTGTTGATTTTATACGAGTCACTCTTGGACAGGCATAGCTCCAATGGTTCAGCTACTTCTGGATTAAGTCCACTGAAAAGACGCAGCAAGAAACGATCCAGATCATCTGGACATGTCTTAAACTAGGAATCCACAAAATCGGATACAATCGCGAAAAGATTGGAAGACGCTCCAAAGTCAAAATCTTTTGAAAGATCAGGTATGTCTAAAAACCTCAAAACTCCTGTTCTATAATTTCTTGATGCATAATGTGGTAGTCACATTTGGTTTGGCGTATAGGAGCACATTTGGATTGGATTTCTGGCTCATGCAGTTTTGAAGTTTAGTTAGATATTGAAATATTGTTATTAGCCTTTAGATGTGTAAGACATTGTCTATCATATAGTACATTGTTCAAGGATTTTTTGTTTTAATAAAATTGTCGTTTTTCTTTTAACACCTGTTGTTTGAAATTATCATTGAAATGTTATATGAATGTGTTGAATGCATGATTAGTAATAACTTGAATGTTGAATGCATCCAAAGTGTTTGGATTTTAGGAATTTTGTCCCTTATGATTGTTAAATGTTATAAGAATCGATTCAACCAAAGGTCCAGTTGGACAGGACTTTGGAATCACTTGACTTAGAGTCACTTGATGAGTTGAGTTCTTAATGTGTCAAGAAATGAATCAACCAAAGATCCAGTTGGACAGGACTTTGGAATCATTTGACTTAGAGTCAGATGATGATTAAGTTCTTTATAAAGCACATGTTGCAAGAAATGAATCACCCAAGGATCCAAAGGATAGGATTTTGGAATCAGTTGACTTAGAGTCAACCGAAGATTGCAAGTCTTGAAAAGAATTAACAAAGTCATAAGTTTACATAGAGATGTAAAAGAGATTGAGATTAGAAGCAACGAACACATCAGTTGCTGCGTATTTCTCGAATCCTCAAATAGAACACAATTGGTTGTACTCCGCGATATTTGTCAAATCGGTATAACGAATATGGAATAAGTGATTGAATTGAAACCTTGAATGGTTCAAGGACTTCAAAGGAAGTACAAGACCCACAGAACCTGAGTGACAACATAAACTGGGAAAATGTTTCACAGTTTATTCCCTTCCAAGAACATTAATAGTAATAATGTGTCTTAGGGAAGATGATGGAGCGTTGGTCGAAACAGTTCGATCCTCAATGTATGAGATACATTGCCAATTAGTTTTCGATACATTGAATACTAAACCAGTCAGACCATATTCCAACCACATTCTAGACTAAGTAAATTTTGGAGATACTGCTGAAATGTGAAGCTGGGATTATCCCACTTACACATAGAGAGTCCAGGGTCTTATAGTGTTCGTCTGAACCTCATGACTAGCCTGAACCAGATCAGCAATGTCGTTTCACTGGCTATCCCTCTATACCTAGAAAAGAAAGAGCTCTTTTAGAAAGAACTCATGTTCTAAGGAAACAGTGGGAGTTGGGATAGTCCTGAATGAGTTCATGATTAGCCAAGTGAAATAACCTTTAGTCATCACTAGGCTTAGAGCAGAAATCAGATTTTTTGTTTTAAATACTGACATAATCTTCTCTTGACTAGTAGTACTGATCACCGTCATAAGTAGTTATGATCGGGGTAACATACCGAATAATGGTAAAACACTATAGTTGGTACGGATTTACAATCCAACTACTTGGAAGCATTGGTGAGCCTGGTTGCTGCCAATTAATAGAGCCTTAGGACGAGATACAGTCTATGTGGCATTTTGATTGATATTTACACCTGGTCTAAAAACCAGTGGGAGTAATTGAATCATCAAAAGAAAGCAGCATGGACAGAAACGTACCTTCAGAACATCTGGTTGAGTGAGACGATACCCAGAGTCAAGTAATTGATTCCGGGAGAAGCACTCTCAATAGAAGATGAAATCCGAAAGGATACTGCATAATGTAAGTAGTTAGTGGAGCGCGTGTGGATCACCGACACACTAATGGGGACTCACAAAGAGTATGCCAGTATAAAGGTACGTGGGCCCAGGATTACGCCATGGGCATCTCGCAAGAAAGGATATTCAGATTCTCAAAATATGCCAAAGGATTGGATTTTGAGAAAGGGCTGAAAGATATCCATTAAGATGTCAGAAAGGTTTGGATCCTCAAAATGTGCCATAAGCTCTAGATTTTGTGAATAGTCCATAACCGTGTCAAAGCCAGTGAGAGTGTCGCTGTTATCTATCTTCATATGTGAGTTACATATTGTTTCTAGGAAACGTCTCTTCTCATTACAAAGTGTAATGACTTGGTGTTAAGAGACAGATCGTTATGAAAGACTTAATAAAGATACGGCATGCTCAGGTGGTTACAAACGTCTATGAGATAGATCGAAACTCTGCCAAGATGATCTTGATGAGACTCAAGATGCATAGCTTAGGAAAGGAGTTTCCTGTCATTGCAAAGTGTGATGATTTGGCATGAGAGATATAAAAGGTGCAAAATACTCACATAATCCATTGACGTATATCAGATAGATGTTGTCATCAGTATGACCTGGCCACAGTAAGCATGATCTTGATAAGATTCAAGATGCATGGAAAAGAGTCTCCGAAAGGAAATAGTTATTGAAAGTCGTGACACAAGGATTGCAACTAATCCTATGATTCCGAAAGAGTTTGGAATAAGGACTAGATCGAATCCAACAAGTTTCTTAGATCGATCAGAAGTGTCATGAACATGTCTTGATGACTTAATGCTTAGAGCATAGTGAGTCAGATTCAGGATATGACCTGGCTAGGAATACTTAATGGATTTTGTACATACGTGAGAAATCATTGGAAAATGATTAGGGGTGAATGTTGATAACAATTTGAAAAAAGTTTTTAAAATAAGGACTTAATGGTTAAAGAATTTCGATAATATTCTGATGTAGCGCGTGTGGGTCACCGGCACATCGTAACACCTCGAAATAGTCTTAGGGTGCAGTCGTGTGGACTAAAGATCCCGAGAACCATGGAAAGTCACGTTTCATAGAATGGAGTTGTTAATGAGAATGACAGTATGACCAAAAAAATTGAAATATCATCGGAAGGATGTCCGATTGGATAAGGTGTATAAATGTATGACATTTGGATACATAGAAAGAGCGAAAGGTCATGTAGACATAGATACATAACACGAATTAATAGTTTAAAAGAAATCTAGAAACCGATAATAGTTTTATGTAAAATCCGACTTGGTGATTACCTCATGGAGACTTGGTAATTAGGCAAGAGTAGCCACCAGTCAGATTTTATGTTTCAATTTTGCATGTTTCACTTCCCAAATAATTTGATTATTCAAAGGTCCACAGTCACTCATACTTTTCGAGAGTAAGTATGAATGAAGACTGTCGTGAATTGGTTTGTAGTTTGTCTAAGGAGTTAGACATTGCAGTAAGACTGCTACAACGATCACGAGTACTTAGAAATAGATATTTGAGTATTGGATAAACCCGCGCTCAATAGATTGCTTCATGGATTACATCACGAGCAATGTTGAGACGATAATATCTTATGATCTTGAAGCAGAGACA
Source organism: Cichorium intybus (assembly GCA_023525715.1). NCBI lineage: Eukaryota > Viridiplantae > Streptophyta > Magnoliopsida > Asterales > Asteraceae > Cichorium > Cichorium intybus. Next base: position 91,926,088 of record CM042013.1, read on the forward strand.
TATGAGTTGAAATTTGCGAGTCGGTTGTGCATTGATAATGTGAAAACGCATCGGTAACTCGATGTTATAAAATGCATTGTTGTGTACGATTTGATAAGTAAAAGACACAAGCATATGAGTCGAAGCTTATTCGTTCCTTGAGCCTGATGGGAAACATATATCTGTAGGCCGCTGGATGATTTTGAAGTTGACTAAAGTGCTGGCCAGCGTGGACTAAATTGATGTGTTCAATTAGAAGTCCGAAAGTCATAAGCAGAATCGGAAATCGGGAAACAGAGTATCGAACAGAGATTGATCTCAATCCATGTCTCGTGTCTGAAAATATCTTGTTGGACAAAGGATCATATGATCACTTATCTATGGACAGAACTGACTGGGTCAGAGTTCGGCAGCAGTTTCTTGGAAGCTGCAGGTTGTTTATTAATCAGAAGATAAATTAAAGTCATAAACTTATCCAAGTTGGAGACTGTTGGATTAGGTGTCTAAGCCATGACTTTATATTTATATTTATCTTGATAATTGAAGCAAAGTCCATTTGGGTTGCCCTCATAGCTGGAGGTTAGGATAGAGTTCAGTAGAGTAAAAGGTTGATTTATTAATTGTTTAATAAATCAATAGAATTAATTAAATGGTTTATTAATATATTAAGTGTTAATATATTAATTAGAAACTATAATAATTAATTAAGATTTAATCTTGAATTAATTGGATTTAATTCAGTGATTAAATTAATTAATTAAAAGTGCGGGGACTGGTTTGTATTTATTCAATAGTTGAATAACTGGCAAAGAAAAGTCCAGGGGCCAAAAAGTGGCGCCACCCAGGAGGTTTCTATAGGGTTGGCGAAAACCCTAATAGGGTTTAAGGAAGCCTGGTCCAAGTGGCCAACAAGCTTGCCCACCTTGGAGGCTCCTTAGGGTTTCAGGTGTAACCTTTGGAGGCTATAAAAGGAACCCCTCTGGCACCCTTATTCTCTGCGCCAACTTTCACCAAGATTACTCTGCTGGACTATCTTCTCCATTGCTTGGGTGTGACTTGCATTTGAGGCAGGATTGTTTTGCTGCTAGCTTCAAGGATCATAATATCAAAAGGTTGGTTTTCTCAGTTTTGATCTTTAGAAATTAATTGTTCCTTTAGGTTTAGTTTATTATCTTCATAGAAGAAAACATAGATCTTTCTAGGGTTGCATGTGAACCATAAGATTTTTTTGTTCATTGTTTGCTAGAAAACCCTTCAATAATGGACACCTTGTATCCTTAACTGAAATTGCTTATCTAGCACTTTGCGCCTAGTTACACTCTTCATGTCATGGATCTCATCATCTCCCCACAGAGGAAGCTTCCCTGAATTCTACTAGATGTCACTAGGGTTGAACTACTCCTTATATCTTATTTCCTTATATCAATTAGACAACATTCTACTCCTTCTACAACTTAGTAATCTTAAACTGTCCTCTACATCCTGTTTCGTCCATAAAGGACTTATAGTTAACTCTTGAGTTTACCCGTCAAATACATGATAGAAAGTTCTTATTCATTCACCCTTTCTTGAAATCATGACATAACACCACTTGCTTATGGTGAATTAGCACTACATGGCCTCGTTAGGTTCCTAAAACAATATGTGTCCTCTTATTATAACTTATATTAAATACATTAGTTCAAAACTTTCTAGGTATTGTGTCATTCACGAGGTTATTCAACATGGATCCTTATTCAAACTGTTTTCATATTCAAAGTTTGCAAATATTCCGTTAACTTATATTAAAGCATAAGTACATGTTACTTCACTTAACTAAATATCATTTCTAGTATGGTATACATAAACTATAACTATGATAACTTATATATTTTCTTTTCATAAAAGAAACCTTATATGTTCCAAAATTTGAATTTTTGATTGTGGAATACAAAAGTAACCCACAAAATTCTTGAAAAGCAACAATATTTGTTCGACGACTTGATCAAACATTAAGCGATCTGTCAAAATTTGAAAATACATACAATATATTAGTATCGTAGTGAAAATTATTGTGTTAGAATTTGCTTTTACATAATTTTATTACTTTGGATATATTCCAAACACGAAGTGTCTTAAAATAACATTACTTCAACATAAAATACTGGAAATGTCTAGTTGAATAATCTGTTTAACATCTCCTAAACTTGGAAATAAGTTTAGTCTTATATATAAAACCAATTTTGAAAACCATTATTGTGGTTCTTACATCTTATTTGACATTGTCCTTTGTTTTAAAACATATTAAATCATTATTTATGCTATTCAATTATTAATTCATTACCAACAAAACATTTATTTCATTATATATGTTATTATATAATCTTTACAAAACTTGTTATTTCTATTTTATCATTCTATTATTGAAGTTCAAGTGTTATCTGCCTTCTCTGCTTAAAGCTAATCCAATATGTTCGCTTTATCTCCATGAGTCACTTCTAACTCGGCATTGGATTCAATACTTCCATGGAGCTTTGGGAAAACCGATGTCTTTATTGGTGTTACCTTCATGAAACCTTGCCCCAACTTACGTGCCCTTCTATTTTCATCCGGTACACACTACACATGCCTTCTGTTGTCTTTGATCGTTTATTGCTCAATCTGCAACGATTATCTCTAAAACTAGGGTTTTATCCCTTTTCTTTCCCTTCGTATATTCTATGATGATTCATCATATTAATCCTGCTCCAAGGTTTTCACTCTGAAACACCCTCGCTTAAGGCTTTTCATAAAACACCATTTTAACCCATGGTTTATCATCATTGTCCCAAAAATCATCTTTTAGTGAAACTTCAATTTCAACATTTTCAAATAAGTCGCTTCTTTCTAAACCATTTTTAAAACACATGAGTTTTAATGAGAAATAATCTAGGTTTAAGTTGCGGAAAACATCGTTTGGTCCCATTTAGATAAAACATTTTAGTTTTTAAAGTAGCGAGGTTCTTACAATTCAAATACCATTACATAGTTTAAAATGATACCACATAACCAGTGGCCTTCTAAAACATCCTGCTCTTCTAAGATCCTCTAAACTCCTCAACCTGAGTACACATCAAAATAAGTTAGGCAATTGAAATGCCTAGTGAGTTTACCCGAGGTTGACCCATTTCGAGTGAGCAGTGAACTACCACACTCGGGACAAACCTCCAAAAATAGTTTTGACACACACTTTAAAAGTTGTTTAAGACATCATAAAGATTTACTCAAAAATGGATAGTTATGATATGCAAATGCAATGCATGATGCAACTTTCCCAAACCCACGTCCATCTCATAAAAGTCCATCTCACCTCAATGGCACCCACCTAAGTTCAAAAGCAAACGCACGAAGCATAATACTTGATTCCTGTATGGGTTGAAACTAAGACTAGTGGCCATTACACTAGCCTCATGAGGGGTAGCAACTCCCTCATGCAATTCCCTAATGTCAGGAACAACTACTCCTCACCCTCTTTATTTTAGAGAAGGGTAAAACTCATAATAACTCCTCACCCTCTTTGTTTGAGAAGGGTAAAACTCGTCCTCAAGGTATCACACGGTCAATCCCATCATATATGAAATGCAATGCACAATAGGATGCTCAAAACGTCTTTCAAAAACAACATCATACTCTTTATTTGAAAACATCTTTAGAAACTCATTTTCATGCAATGCACAGGTAGTAATCATATAACACATTGCACATAATAATATGCATGAAAAGTAATTGATAACACACACAAAAGATAATAGTTGGGATGTGTACTCCCGATCAACTCACCCAAGGTCAATTGACGAGTCAACACTAACTCCACACACGGGTTTGATGCATTTGGAGGCGCTCCTAAACGTCATCTCATCCATCAAATCATCGTAGTTGAGTGCTAGCTCAAGTCCTTAGTCTCACCTCCAAGTCATAACAAAACATCTCCTTCCTACAAGACAAGAATGGAAGGTATAATACTCGATTCATCTAAAAGTTGCACTATAATTACTTCTTTGAACTAAGAAGGAACAATCATCCATCATCAAAAATGAAGTCCTTGATTCTTTAATATAAGGAAAATCTTAGTTAAAACATTCCCAAAGATTTGCATTAAAACAAGGACCCAAGGCCCAAACCGTAAAGCTCAAAACCCAAAAAGTGCCCAAAAATCCGGACAAATACTTACACGGGTCGTGTAAATGGTTACACAGGTCGTGTAACCCTCTATTTGACAGCACGGGTCGTGTTTTAAGTAACACGGGTCGTGTAACTCTCAGTTTCAGCTCCGTTTTTGGTCATTTTCACCCCTTTTTTACCCGATTCAAGTTCTAAAACCTCCCAACACTTATAGATATCAAAAGGAAATTATTATTACCCAAAACATACATCATTATACTCAATTAAACTACTTAAAATCATTTCAGATGAATCACTTACATGTCATGATCACAACTTTTCTCTATAAGCTTAAACCATGGAATACCCAATTCCATTCCAACAATTGGTGATTACAAGTGGAGATTCCTTCTTCCATTCCATGGAATCATTAGAATATGATCCTCACTCCACTTATACATCCAAATTGATGCAAAAAATTCATTCATCCATTAAACAAGAGATCCAATCATCATCTACAAGAATAAAACCCATTTCAACACTCAATTCTCATTTTCTAGTGATTCAAGGTTTAATACTACAAATCAAAGGTTGGAATCCTTAGGGAATCATTAGAAATGAATCCCCTCATCCAAAGCCACCATAATCATCCACCAATTTCTAGATTCCTCAACAAATCACAAAAGCCCCAATTTCTAGGGTTCATAACACCCAATTTAACCAAGTAATTGAATCTAGAGCATCCATGGATTGAATGTAGACTCTAATCAACTTAGAATAATCAAATAAACATTTGGGAATCATAGGAATAACCTCATCCCACCATAAATCTCGAATTGGGTTCAAACCCCAAACCTAAACTCGAAATCTAAAGCTAGAAAGGTGGATTTATACCTTAAATTGCTTGAAATCTTCAAGTGTATGCATAATCCTTCAAAGCTAAGCACAAATCTCTTTGGAAACCATGAAAATCGCCGTCTTCTCCATCTCTTTCTCTCAAAAACGTGTTTGTGGCTGGAATACGGAGAACCCCCATCAAAAACCTTACCTCTTTCAAGACTTTGCAACTTTAGTCCCCATAGTTTGATCTTTCTACATCCAACACCCATAAAGTCCATTGTTCTCATTAGAAGTCTCTAAATTCACAATTATGCCCCAAATATAATTATTTAACTAACTTGAGTCATTGTCTAGGTCAATACTAACCCTTAATTTCCTAATTTGGCACAAATAGTCCCTTACTCTAAAATTCTTCATAATTTTGGTCCTTAATGAAATTCAAGGAATTATTAGACCTAATTTAAACTCCACCTCAATTCCTTTATAATATCTTCTAATTTTCCAAATCCATGACTAGTCAAATCTACTTAGGGTAAGTTTGGCCAAATTGACACTTTTAGTCCTTATGACAAAATTTCTCACATTTGGTTACAATTTGATTTTAAAACTTTATTTGGCTCATTTATTCACAATATAAAATACAACAAATATTAAATTTCGTTATTCATTTGTTTTCTTTATTTATAAAATAAGTTTTATTTGTCGGTTTAAGCCCAAAACTCGTAGGCCCAAACACGGATGTTATAATTATCCATCCCTTAAAATGATTCCGTCCCCGGAATCAATAATAAGAAATAAAGTACTAATTTTTCTAGAATCTTAAAAGTTACTCATATTTTTAGTTTTCAAAATATTATAACTCGAAGTACCTTAAATTCCACTTTTGTAAAACCCCGTTACTTCCAAGAATTGTTTACCCAAAATTTTCATTTCTTAAACGTTCCTTTTAAATATGAAATGTTAAAATTTTACAATCTTTCAAATTTTGACTCGTTGTCCTTTCAAAAACTTAAAAACTCCGCTTTGTGGTTAATGTTTGGAAAAGACCTTTTTTTTTGAAAATTTAATTGACTTCATGAAAAGCATTACTCAGATTTCGCATCTTTTATGTAAAACAATAAATTTTCCAAATTCATTTTGAAATGTGATTCCATCAAAAACTAATAAAATTCCAAAAAGATAATCAATTTCGGGTATTCCTTCCAATAAATAATTTAATACCCATTTTTCAACAAAATCTCAAAAGTTGCCTTTACTTAAATTTTAAAACTTTATAAAAGTTGAAGTGTCATAAATTCCACTTTGTAAAACTGTTTACTTCAAAGAACTATTTGTCTCGACTTTCTTTTCAATGATTGCTCTTCTTTAAAGCATGCAACTATCAAATTGATTTTTTTTTAAAACTCGACCCTTTGTTTTTCAAAAGATTTGAAAACTCAATTTTTGTGGTAAATATTTTGAGGAACCCGTTCCTTATGAGGAAATTTCAATAAACCTTTGCGAAAAGAAGATACCCCTTCGAATTTGTACACTTTATGTAAAATAATAAAGTTTCAAACTTATTTGGAAACATATTTTCATTGAATTTATTAACAAATTCTCAAAGAGATCATCACTCCTGGGTATTCACCACCAGTTCATGATGGCTCCTTTGTCATTCACTTTATAAAAGTCTTGCGTTTTGTGAGATATTCTCGCCCAATCTGTTTATAAAAATTTTCTCAAATTTTTAACAACATTTTTGAAAAAAAAAATTTGTCGTACGTTATTCTTAAGTTCTTATTAGGGTAGGTTATTCACTACTTCACACACCCCAAGATGATTAACGGTTTGATCTTATGGCCTCTAGTCTCATCATGCATCCATGTCTCTTCACCTTAACATTAATTAGTAAATCATTATTCCCATAAGGTTTTATTGGTCACTAAGCCATTGCTAACTACCAAAGAACCTAATGATCTAAGTCCTCCTTGTGTCTTACATTAAGGTTTCTCTAGTTCAAGCATTAAGGTGCAAACCATGCTACTCTTACATACACTTAGTCTTCTAGGGCTAAGGCAAGGTCACCAGCTTGAACACCAAAAAGATGTCGGATGGGTCTCAAAAGATGGTAAAGGTAAGGAAGAAAGGTTTAAAGGTCACGACAAAGAATTTCTTCAACAACTCCAAGTCTTCACCTACCATTCACTTCACTAACACCATGCTCATCAAGCTCCTTGCTTGCCCAAGGTTGACACCACAATTCCACAAGTCTTCTAACACCTCTTTCATCCTTTAACTGACTCCTCAAGGTCAATCACCATATAAATCTAACTACTCTTCGAGCTTCATCCAATAAAAGTTGTCCCTTTTTTCGCCTTCTATCATCCTTAGAAGTTGCCATTCACACAAAGTTGCTCCTCATGTTGCCTTGTACTCTTGATTCTTCAAGGTTTCACTTCATATCCACTTAAGAATTCTCATGCATGCATCCCCTTGCCAAGAATATTCCCCATGCCAAACCGAATTCACTAGTTAAATGGTTAGAAACTAAATCACAAGCAAGCATTTACCACTAAGTTCTAAAGGCCAACTACTTAAGAGGTCAAACATCCTTAAGAGCATCATAGTTTAAGTCTAAGCACTACTCCTAGTACCTAGTTCACTTAAACTCATGCTCTGATACCAAATTGAAACACCCTCGCTTAAGGCTTTTCATAAAACACCATTTTAACCCATGGTTTATCATCATTGTCCCAAAAATCATCTTTTAGTGAAACTTCAATTTCAACATTTTTAAATAAGTCATTTCTTTCAAAACCATTTTTAAAACACATGGGTTTTAATGAGAAATAATCTAGGTTTAAGTTGCGGAAAACATCGTTTGGTCCCATTTAGATAAAACATTTTAGTTTTTAAAGTAGCGAGGTTGTTACAGTTCAAATACCATTACATAGTTTAAAATGATACCACACAACCAGTGGCCTTCTAAAACATCCTGCTCCTCTAAGATCCTCTAAACTCCTCAACCTAAGTACACATCAAAATAAGTTAGGCAATTGAAATGCCTAGTGAGTTTACCCGAGGTTGACCCATTTCGAGTGAGCACTTTAAAAGTTGTTTAAGACATCATAAAGATTTACTCAAAAATGGATAGTTATGATATGCAAATGCAATGAATGATTCAACTATCCAAAACCCACGTCCATATCATAAAATTCCATCTCACCTCAATGGCACCCACCTAAGTTCACAAGCAAACGCACGAAGCATAATACTTGATTCTCGTATGGGTTGAAACTAAGACTAGTGGCCATTACACTAGCCTCATGAGGGGTAGCAACTCCCTCATGCATTTCCCTAATGTCGGGAACAACTACTCCTCACCCTCTTTATTTTAGAGAAGGGTAACACTCATAATAACTCCTCACCTTCTTTGTTTGAGAAGGGTAAAACTCGTCCTCAAGGTATCACACGGTCAATCCCATCATATATGAAATGCAATGCACAATAGGATGCTCAAAACGTCTTTCAAAAACAACATCATACTCTTTATTTGAAAACATCTTTAGAAACTCATTTTCATGCAATGCACAGGTAGTAATCATATAACACATTGCACATAATAATATGCATGAAAAGTAATTGATAACACACACAAAAGATAATAGTTGGGATGTGTACTCCCGATAAACTCACCCAAGGTCAATTGACGAGTCAACACTAACTCCACACACGGGTTTGATGCATTTGGAGGCGCTCCTAAACGTCATCTCATCCATCAAATCATCGTAGTTGAGTGCTAGCTCAAGTCCTTAGTCTCACCTCCAAGTCATAACAAAACATCTCCTTCCTACAAGACAAGAATGGAAGGTATCATACTCGATTCATCTAAAAGTCGCGCTATAATTACTTCTTTGAACTAAGAAGGAACAATCATTCATCATCAAAAATGAAGTCCTTGACTCTTAAATATAAGGAAAATCTTAGTTAAAACATTCCCAAAGATTTGCATTAAAACAAGGACCCAAGGCCCAAACCGTAAAGCTCAAAACCCAAAAAGTGCCCAAAATCCGGACAGAGACTTACACGGGTCGTGTAAATGGTTACACGGGTCGTGTAACCCTCTGTTTGACAGCACGGGTCGTGTTTTAAGTAACACGGGTCGTGTAACTCTCAGTTTCAGCTCCGTTTTTGGTCATTTTCACCCCTTTTTGACCCGATTCAAGTTCTAAAACCTCCCAACTCTTACGGATATCAAAAAGATATTATTATTACCCAAACATAGATCATTAGACTCAATTAAACTACTTAAAATCATTTCAAATGAATCACTTACATGTCATGATCACAACTTTTCTCTATAAGCTTAAACCATGGAATACCCAATTCCATTCCAACAATTGGTGATTACAAGTGGAGATTCCTTCTTCCATTCCATGGAATCATTAGGATATGATCCTCACTCCACTTATACATCCAAATTGATGCAACAAATTCATTCATCCATTAAACAAGAGATCCAATCATCATCTACAAGAATAAAACCTATTTCAACACTTAATTCTCATTTTCTAGTGATTCAAGGTTTAATACTACAAATCAATGGTTGGAATCCTTAGGGAATCATTAGAAATGAATCCCCACATCCAAATCCACCATAATCATCCACCAATTTCTAGACTCCTCAACAAATCACAAAAGCCCCAATTTCTAGGGTTCATAACACCCAATTCAACCAAGTAATTGAATCTAAAGCATCCATGGATTGAATGTAGACTCTAATCAACTTAGAAACATCAAATAAACATTGGGGAATCATATGAATAACCTCATCCCACCATATATCTCGAATTGGGTTCAAACCCCAAACCTAAACTCAAAATCTAGAGCTAGAAAGGTGGATTTATACCTTAGATTGCTTGAAATCTTCAAGTGTATGCATAATCCTTCAAAGCTAAACACAAATCTCTTTGGAAACCATGAAAATTGCCGTCTTCTCCCTCTCTTTCTCTCAAAAACGTGTTTGTAGCTGGAATGGGGAGAACCCCCATCAAAAACCTTACCTCTTTCAAGACTTTGCAACTTTAGTCCCCATAGTTTGATCTTTCTAGATCCAACACCCATAAAGTACATTGTTCTCACTAGAAGTCTCTAAATTCACACTTATGCCCCAAATATAATTATTTATCTAACTTGAGTCATTGTCTAGGTCTATACTAACCCTTAATTTCCCAATTTGGCACAAATGGTCCTTACACTAAAATTTTTCACAATTTTGGTCCTTAATGAAATTCAAGGAATTATTAGACCTAATTTAAACTCCACCTCAATTCCTTCATAATATCTTCTAATTTTCCAAATCCATGACTAGTCAAATCTACTTAGGGTAAGTTTGGCCAAATTGACACTTTTAGTCCTTATGACAAAATTTCTCACATTTGTTTACAATTTGATTTTAAAACTTTATTTGGCTCATTTATTCACAATATAAAATAAAACAAAATATTAAATTTAGTTATTCATTTGTTTTCTTTATTTATAAAATAAGCTTTATTTGTCGGTTTAAGCCCAAAACTCCTAGGCCCAAACACGGATGTTACACACTCCTTTTACTACTAGACCCAACTTTATCGCCTGTGATTGTATCAACCGACTTGGACACACCCTTTTTCTTGCCCTTCATAAACCTTAGATGATTAATTCTCCCCCACTTGGATTCGAACCTGATTTTTAATTGATCGCTCTTAATCATACAATGATATTGTCTACTTGCTGGTAATTACCAACTTGGCACCTTATGAACTCTAATCTATGTAGCTCGAGAGTCATTTATAACTCCTTTTGATATTTTCCAAATTCCCTCGGTGTCAGTCTAGAAACTTTACGGAGTCATCGGGTGTTTGTCTCCTCTACTACTCTACCTACACGTATATGTGCCGAGAACTATAATTGTTCCCCTTTCCGATGCATAATCTGTTCTAGTTGTTGTCGCTCTAATCCGTTCGGTCACCCAAACGACCAAATCTTACATGCCCTTGGTTCAACTACAACCTCTATTCTCTGTACCATAGATGATCGTGTCACATCTGGATTACTCACCTAACTTTTACCCACATTGGAAACATAGCCTATCAGTGAAGTATTGAAGATAAGGTAACTCCACGTCCAACTACTTTTGCTACATTTATCTATGTCAGCTTATCTAGATTCTCATATCTACTTGTTATTAATAAGTACTTTAAGCATTGAACATGCTAGCACTATATTACAGGTAGGACACGTCGGTCACTATTACACATCTTATTTCTTCTAGCATGTTTTAATCTACACATTACCCCTGGCTTGATTCATAAAAAACCTTATGATTCTACCAAGTCACAGTGGGTACCATGTGCCGGTAGTGATACGCACGCCATAACACTTCTTACACACTATACGCACATAGTCTTGACTTCACTACCAGTTCCCGATTCACAAGTTTCGGCAAGTATCTACTACTTACTTATATATATTTCTAGTATTCTTAGGTCTTCCTAAGAGTACATTTTAAAGGTTTACACCTTTCACGTTGTTCATCAATGATGTCAAAATACACCATGCATGCTTAGCCATGCACAACACCGAACCATATAGGCCTTCGAATAGTTGACTCTACCCTAAAGCAACAATCAAACAAGAACATGCGGAAAGGCTAAATCAAAATTCTAAGCCTATAAGATTCTAGTTTTACATTGCTAAGGCATTCTTGCTGTAAATCGTCAACATTAATCCTAGCAGTAAAAAATACACATAAGCTACTAATGCACATCACATTCCAAGTATATCATTGCACATCACATTCCAAGTATATATTTCACATAAGCTACTAATGTCGAACAAGATGGACCAGACCGAACAACCTATAGGTTGTTCGGTTCCAACCGAAAAACCCATAAAAAGCCTATATCTTGATTTTTTTTGACGATTTTAGTCCTTATAAATAAAAGATTAAACCAACTAAAATTAATGCCTAACAAAACTTGTAACACCCTAATTTTTTTTAATAATAAAACGTTAAGTAAATCTAAAATACTCTTTTGGACACCAAAAACTGTCAAATAAATTAACATATTTTAATATAGTAAAATAGTTTTTATCAGAGTAATGGTGTTACCAAAACATAAAATTAATAAAGACATTTAAAAGCGGAAGACTTAAAATAATAAAATGCTAAAAAGGTCCCTTCAATTATTCTGATACGAGCTCGGAGCGATGATGTCGTGTCCTTTCTAAAAATACCCTTAAACCTGAAATGTTAGAATTCAAAAGGTAAGGGGAAACGCTTAGTGAGAAACACAATACTCACATATTATATCAATCACATGCATTCACATATAACTTTTATACATACAAAAACATATAACTTAACTTAACATAAACATTATCGCATTATCCTAAATAGATATTGTTGGTACCAACTCTTTCATGCGGGCCAGTTCCCCGAAGAGCTGTCCTCGGTGTTAGGGTGCTGATTGTGTTGATATTTGATATCCGAGGTACATGTATTCCTGTCTGAAGTTCATGAAGAGCTTATCTGAAGTTAATGCAAGCTGTCATATTTTGTATTTATCTATTAGTTATAGATAATGTCTAGGGTTTTTGTACTTATCTGTAATTGATGGGCTTAGTGTGCTTCGTCCATTAGTTATTAGTATTTAAACACAGACAACCCTAGATAGTAGTATACGTTTATTAACAGTCGTGATATTCATTGTAACGATCTTTATAGTTGCTCATCATTTTGGAGCACTGTCTTATTTACAGTGAATAATACCATTCGACATATTGAATACTCAAATATAAATTGTTCTCGTTGTTTGCTTTAATCGTTTTTCGTTCTTACAAGTGGTATCAGAGCGGGTTAATTTGCCAATCTATTACTAAGGTCTAATATTGTTCTTTGATTCATGGTTCCAAATTGTTCTTGGATCCATACTTCCGTGTTTCAAAGATTTGATCTTGGTAATCCTACTACAACGATCCGCATATTCAATGGCCTACAACGCGAACAACGCAATGATGAACTAGACTTCCTTACTTGGTTCCAGCAACAAAGCACCCATGCTTATTCCTGAACACTACGATCAATGGGCTGATCGTATGGAAGATCATTTGTCTAGAATCGATTAAGACCTTTTGCGATCTCTTAGGGATGGTCCTTTTAATGCCAATGTTCCAACTAGATTTGCTGCCAAATCTGGTGAAGCTTCTACACCACCGGTCGAGACTAAAGCCACTATCGCTGCTAACAAGAAGAAGGTTGAGAATGATAAGCGATGCATGCGTGAAATGAAGAGTGGTCTTCCTCCAGTCGCATTCAATCTGATTCGAGAGTCAAAATCTGCAAAAGAAATTTAGGACAGACTGAAGATGAGATACGAAGGTAATGATGTTATGAAAAATAGTATTGTTAACAATGTTCTTGCTGATTTCAGTAATTTCAAACAACTGGAGAATGAGAAGATAGACCATACCTTTGAAAGATTCAACGATGTGGTCTATTAACTGGAGAAGTATAGTGTTTCAAAGACTTCACATGAAACAAAATTTAGGTTCATGCAATGTCTCCGAAGAGAATGGAAGCAGATCACCAAGATGGTAAGAGCTCATGAGAAGATCAACTCGTATTCACTTGAGGAACTCTATAATATGCTAAAATCCTATAAGTATGATGTTTTAAAGTCACCTAGTGATCAACCCAATGCAGGGTCATTGGCCTTTGTTTCTAAAGCTGAATCTGAGAAGTCTCTTATGTTGATGATGAAGGCGAAGATGATGAAGAAGGTGAATCAAAGGCCTTGTACTCAAATTATAATCGAAACTTTCAAAAAATGCCCCAGAACAAACCAAACTTCAATCGAAACTTCAACAGTGGAAAGCAGCCAATAAAACCTGCTGATCAGTCCAATAAACCGAAGTCAGAAGCAACTTCTCAACCTAAAAAGACATTACTAGGAGACTCTAGATACGACTGCAACTACTGCTTTGGAAAGAATCATCTAGCAAAAGACTGCATGCTGAAAAATGCAAATGAGAATAAGGAAAGAGTCAAGGATGAGACATACTACACGAAGAAACTGGAAGAAGTTTGTGCAAAGACACAAAGCTTATCTCTTGTGGCTCCTAAAGGAGGAGATGAAACCTATCAGATCTGGTCATCTGGTTCTGATGACGATAAGATCCGAAAACCCACTCATGGGGCGATGTTTGTTGCACATACTGGCCATGGTGTATGGTCTGAAGATAATAGTTCATATGAAGAAAAAGAAAGCAACATTGTTGGTGTTTGTCTCATGGCTCAAGGATCAACCTCATCATCCAACTCCCGCCATACCATTCCTAAATAGGTATCACTTTTACTACAAAACTTCAATGTTCCAGAAGAACTTTTTATTAATGATCTTAACAAAATTACTTCTGACTGTCTGCATATGCATCATCTACTTGTTTCAGCAAATAGTGATGCGTGTCAGGCAAGGGACGAAGTAACTTCGCTTATGGGAAAACTAGAATGACTATATGGGGCTTTAGAGAAGAGTTAGTTACATATAGAGATTTTAGAAGAAAGTAGGGAACAATTAAGAGAAAATAATGAAATTTCGTTGAAACAAAGAAATGTTTTTTGCGAAACTGCTAAGAGATTATATTCTCATATTACTCGAGTTTATCATTCTTCTGATATTTCTCTGAATCATCATAAAAAGCTTTTGCCATTCATTGAGTTTAAGTCACAATATGTAGATTTTATTTCATACGAATGTGAATCTATTGTTTCTTCAACTAAAATACCAAATCAAACTTATGCTCACGGAATAGTACCTTTTGAAAAAAAATTAAACTCAAATGATCTATTAAAAGTAATGGATAACTCTCTGCCCACCATTCTGTTGGATTAGGTGTCTAAGCCATGACTTATAAATTGTATTTATCTTATTAGTTGAAGCAAAGTCCATTGGGGTTGCCCTCATAGCTGGAGGTTTGGTATAAAGTTCAGTAGAGACTATATGCGGCTTCTCCTAGGTCTTTCATGGCGAAACACTTCCCGAGCCAAGACTTGACATCTTGCAAGGTCGGAATGCCGTTTCCCATGAGTAGTATGTCATCAACACAAAACACCAGGAAAGTGACTATACTCCCACTAGCCTTGACATATACACAGGACTCATCTTCACTTCTAGAGAAACCAAACTCTTTGCTTTCTCATGGAAACAAAGATTCCAGCTGCGAGACGCTTGTTTCAATCCGTAGATTGATTTCTCAAGCTTACACACCTTATTAGGATGCTTTGTGTCTACAAAACCCTCTGGCTGATTCATGTAAACATCCTCAGTCAACTTCCCATTAAGGAAAGCGGTTTTAACATCCATCTGGAAAATTTCATAATCATGAAACGCAGCTATGGCAAGCATTATCCTAATCGACTTAATCTTGGCTACTGGTGAGAAGGTTTCATCATAATCAACCCCCGGGGTTTGAGTGAATCCCTAAGCGACCGGCCGAGCTTTAAAGGTGTGTACCTTTCCATCCATGTGGGTCTTCTTCTTGAAGATCCACTTGCACCCGACTGTCTTTCAACTCGGCACATTGTCAACCAAGTTCCAAACTTGATTGTCATACATGGACTTGATTTTGTTGTCCATTGCCTCTTTCCACTTGCCAGACTCAGGGCCTGCCACTACTTCACGGTAGGTAGCTGGCTCATCCAAATTTGTAAATGTACGATTACTGACAAACGTGTCACCATCCGTAGTTATATGGAAACCATAAAACTCGGGTGGCATGCTAACTCTACCCGAACGCCTAAGAGGTAATGAAATGTCTGTCGGTCTAACAGGAACCTCTTCCTCATGTTGGTGGCTAGTTTCTCTTAAGGTTGTTTCATCGGGTGTTTCTTGAATCTCTTCAAGATCAATAGTACTCCCACTGTCCTCTTTGGATTTGAGCTCTCTCTCTCGAAAGACTCCTCGTCTAGCTACAAAGACCACGTCCTCGCTTGGTCTGTAGAACAAGTATCCAAAGGACTGTTTTGGGTATCCGATGAAAATGCACCTCTAACTTCTTTCTACGAGTTTGTCTTGAGTCTCTCGTCTCACGAAAGCCTCACAACCCCAGACCTTGATATGTGCTAACGAGGGAACTTTCCCCGTCCACATTTTGTGAGGTGTTTTTGCAACCTTCTTGGTTGGGACAAGGTTAAGGATATGGGCGGCAGTCTCTAAGGCATACCCCCAGAAATGGATTGGAAGCAAAGCTCGACTCATCATGTAACGAACCATGTCCACCAGGGTTCGGTTTCGCCTCTCAGCAACACCGTTCAACTATGGTGTTCTAGGAGGTGACAACTGTGAAACTATTCCACATTCCTTTAGATAGTCAAGGAACTCGATACTAAGATACTCACCGCCTCTATCGGATCTAAGCATCTTTATCTTCCTTCCCAATTGATTTTCTACTTCATTCTTAAACTCTTTGAACTTTTCAAAGGTATCCGACTTGTGCTTGATTAAGTAGATGTAACCGTACCTACTAAAATCATCAGTAAAGGTCACATAGAACCGCGTACCATCTTTTATGGTTGTTATGAAGGGACCACACACATTTGTGTGTATGATGTCCAACAGGCCTTCACCTCTTTCAAAGGACCCTTTGAATGGTGATTTTGTCATCTTGCCAAATCAACAAGATTCGCATACATCATCCGTTTTTAGGTCGAATGATTCCAACACTCCATCCTTTTGGAGTTGGGCGATGTGTTTCTTGTTTATATGCCCAAGGCGACAGTGCCACAAACACGCCTTTTCTATACCACTAGAAGAATCAATATTAAACACATTATTACCAAAATTGTCAACACCCATTACAGTTTCATACACTCCATCACAAGGCAAGGCTTCAAAAATAAAAACATCATTTTTAAAAATAGAAATTGGACAATTCAATTTATCAAAAGTATAATAATATCCTTGTCTGAACAATGCATGAAAAAAAAAATTATGTTTCTAGCCATATCTGGCGAATAGCAACAATTTTGTAAATCTAAACTAACTTCATTACTAAGCACTAATCTATAGACACCGATCTTGGTAACAGGCGATGTTCGCCTATTGCCCATGACCAGGTTGAATCTACCGTGCTCCAGCTCCCTACTTTCCTCTAGGCCCTGCAAATCAGAACATATATGAAAAACACATCCGGTGTCAAGGACCCAAGAACAGGAAGATGATGAGTTATTAGATATAGTGTAAGTACCTGCTTGTGACGGCTTCACTTTGCCATCTTTGATATCTTGCAAGTACTTTGGACAACTCCTCTTTCAGTGACCCTTCTCTTTGCAATAAAAACAATCGGCTTCCTTGGGGTTCGTGACATGTGGAATGCCAGAAGACTTGGCTCACGGGACATTGCTGGATGACCCGACTTGAACCTTTTCCCTCCAATTCTGCTTGGGAGGGCCCTTCCTTTTCTTTCCCTTGCCATGACCAATAGTCAGGATGGGCTGACTCACAGATGGTACACTTTTACCCTTCAGCCCATTTTCTATAGTTCGAAGCATGCCATGCAACTCAGCCAAAGTGGACTGAGTGTTGTTCAAATGATACGCTAGTGTGAACTAGTCATAAGAACTCGGTAAGGAGTTAAGCACTATGTCAACAGCCAACTCCTCATGAATAGGAATTCCAAGCTTCCTTAGCCTATCCACATAACCTTGCATCCTTTGCACGTGAGTGCAGACAGACTCTCCGTCCTTAGGCTTGCTGTTCGTGAAGGCTTTGACCACTTCACACCTCTCGATAGGCTCTTGCTTGCGGAACTTTTCCGCAAGCTCCTTGTGCATCTCGTAGGCCAGAAGTCCTCATAGATTCTTTGCAATTCAAGGTTCATGGTAGCGATCATGATGCAGGCCACTTTGGTCGCATCATCACAATGTTTTTGGTATGAGGCAACTTCCTCGGGAGTAGCAGTGTCTGGGTCAACTTCAATGAGCTCAGTCTCAAGAACATACTCTTTGTTCTCGAACCTCAAAGCCATCTTAATGTTTCTGATCTAGTCATTGTAGTTTGTGCATGCAATGTCACTTTTTAACACAATGACAAGATTGAAGTGACATTGCTGGAGTTTGAGTGGGGAACGGATTGGTCAACGGAAGACATCTATAAAAGAAGATAATTTTAATTAGATATAAATATAATCCTTATATTAACGCAATATAATAAAAGGCTAGGACCCAACTATAACAATTCACGATATAGAAGAGGGATGCCGTAATCTTATTGTAAATTTTATAAAGGTAAGCGAATGACGATTCAGCCAATTCCACCGCGGAAAAATAATCATATTATAATGGAATTCCTAGTTTCTTTTGAGATTTATTGAACTGTTCAATAGCATGTTTCAATCTCGGATATGCCCTACTTTTTGTGACTGGGATACCGAGGATCACAAACCGGGTGTGAATAATCATGCAAATTAACTCGGTACTCGCAAAGTCAATTACCATCTCAAATTGACGTGTCGGTTAACCACACACGCTCCATCAACAATGGTAAGATCGAGAAACCCATACCCACTCTTTGTGAACCCCTATTGGTGTGTCGGTAAACCACACACGCTCCACCAATGTTTCACAAAGTGCAATGTGCAATTCCATGGGTTAGCATCACAAGATTAATCAAATTAATTTACCTAACTTAATCCCCTAATCTCGAAAATTGCACGCAACGGGATTAAGGTTTCCAGTTATTTAATTGATCACAATTACCAAAAATAACAACCTACTTTCCTTCTAGCATGCAAATCGCCAAATAAAGGGGTGGAGGCTAGCGTTTTCAAAACCCTAGCCACCAAATCGATAAGGCCAATACCAAGGGTTTATTTTTCGCAAAAACCCTTAGACAAACAATAAATTATAGCAATTCATAAGAAAAACAAGCAGGCTCTGATACCACTGTAAGGTTTTTAGCAATCAATGAACTGAATAATCCTAAGTTCACATGCAACCTAAGATGAGGATCTATGTTTTTCTATCAATGAACATATAACAAAACCTAAGGCCAACAATTTAACTCTAAAGATCAAAACAAGAAAAAACCAACCTTTGATTAATCTTCTTGAAGCTAGCAGCAAAAGTATCCTGCCTCAAATGTAGTCACACCCAAGCAATAGAGAAAAGACAGCAGAGTTCCAGAGAGACAGGGAAGGTGGCACAGGATTTAGTGTTACCAGGAGGCTGTATTTATAGCCTCCAAGGGTGACAGTCAAAACCCTAGAGGAGCCTCCTTAATGGACAAGCTTGTTGACCATTTGGACCAAGCCTCCTAAACCCTAATTAGGGTTTCGAAATCATGGAGGTGGCCTCCATAATTTTGCCAACTTGAGGCTCCCACTGGCCAGCCAATTATTCAACTATTGAATAAATACAAAACCAGTCCCTGCACTTTTAATTAATTAAATTAATCACTAAATTAAATCCAATTAATTCTAGATTAATTTCTAATTAATTATTATAATTTCTAATTAATATATTAACACTTAAATATATTAATAAACTATTTATTTTATTTCTATTGATTTATTAAACAATTAATAAATCAACCTTTCTCTCTACCTATGCAGTTATCGCGGTCAAAATCGTAATCGCGGTAACCTACCGATATTTAAATTTGTTGTTCTCGCGGTGGTATAGCGGTGATATAGCGGTTTTTTAGTAATATGTAGAATTCATATATTAGACTATTACTAGTAGAATTAATATCATAAAAGTCATTCAAAAAACATCACATAATGCTTAATTTAAGAAATAAGTCACATAATATAACATTCTAATATAGAAAATGTCAAAGTATCAAAAAAAAAAAATTTCCTCCACCCGGATAATAGCGGTAAATCGCGGTCATTATCGCGGTAAATCGCGGTGAATCGCGGTAAATCGCGGTGGTATACCGGCGCTATACCGGTACCGCTATTTTCCACCGCTAAACTGAACCGCGATTATGCTGACCACCGCGAACCGCTATACCGGCGCGATTAACTACATAGCAATCAACATGTTACGAGCATAGGATTGAGAGATGATATTAGTTTTAATAATTAGATAGGTTGAAACTTGTAACAATATAAATGTAATTGACTTTGGTGATTTTATAATGCAGATTTATAAATAAGTATTGTTTACTGCTTTTGTCAATTGTTTATTATTGTGTTTCATTTTTGCATGTTTAACTTCCTGAGTAATTTAATTATTCAAAGTTCCACAGTCGATCATACCTTTAGGGAGTAAGTATGAACGAAGACTGTAATGAACTGGTTTGTAGATTGTCTAAGGAGTTAGACATTGCAGTAACACTGCTACAACGTTCATGAGTACTTAGAAATGGAGATTTGAGTATTGGATAAACCCGCGCTCAACAGATTGCGTCATGGATTATATCACAAGCAATGTTGAGACGATAATATCTTATGATCTTAAAGTGGAGAGATATGAGTTGTAATTTGCAAGGCAGTTGCTCATTAATAATGCGAAAATGCATCGGTAACTCGATGTTATATATATATATATATATATATATATATATATATATATATATATATATATATATATATATATATATATATATATATATATATATATATATATATATATATATATATATATATATATATATATAATTAGGATCGGGTGAGGACTCTTCTTAAAGTGAGGATTTGCGATGACACCTTAAAAAAATTGAAAAAAAATATTAAAAAAATATAAATAATAAAATGGATCATAGTACTATATCGGAGAAAAAAAAGATTCAAAAAAACTTTTGGATCATTATTTTTTTATAATGAAATAATGATCCAAAATAAAGACAGAAAAATTGCATCATTACGTTTTGCAATGATGCAAAAAAAAATTTCAAATTTTTTTTTGATAATGAGATAGTACTATTCTCGATTTTATGATTTGTATTTTTTTTATATTTTTTTCAATTTTTTTAAGGTGTCCTCGCGAGTCCTCACCGAAAAAAGAGTCCTCACCGGAACCGGACCCTATATATATATATATATATATATATATATATATATATATATATATATATATATATATATATATATATATATATATATACACACACACACACACATATATATATATATATATATATATATATATATATATATATATATATATATATATATATATATATATATATATATATATATATATATATATATATATATATATATATATATATATATATATAAGCGATCAGGTGAGGACTTTTCTTAAAATGATGACTCGTGAGGACACCTTAAAAAAATTGAAATAAATAAATAAATAATACAAATAATAAAATGGATCATAGTACTATATTTGAGAAAAAAAAGAAAAAATTGGATCATTACTATTTTTCAATGATCCAATTTTTTTTTTTGATAATGATATAGTACTATTCTCGATTTTATGATTTGTATTCTTTTTATATTTTTTTCAATTTTTTAAGGTGTCCTTACGAGTCCTAACTGAAAAAAGAGTCCTCACCAGAACGGGACCCTATATATATAAGCGATCGGGTGAGACTTTTCTTAAAGTGAGAACTCGTAAGGACACCTTAAAAAATAAAAAAAAACTAAATAATAAATATAAATAATAAAATGGATCATAGTACTATATTGGAGAAAAAATATGAAAAAAGACTTTTGGATCATAATTTTTTATTATAATAAACTAATGATCCAAAAAAAACAAATTGGATCATTACCGTTTTTCAATAATCCAAATTTTTTCAAATTTTTTTATAATGATATAGTACTATTCTCGATTTTATGATATATATATATATATATATATATATATATATATATATATATATATATATATATATATATATATATATATATATATATATATATATATATATATATATATATATATATATATAGTATGATGTTGTGTGTATGTGATGCTAGTTGATTCACAACTATGCAGAGATTACTATGTATGAGTACTATGTAATCCGGGAGTATCAAGTATTAGAGATAACTTGTTATTACATGTGAGTTTTGTAGTGGTATACAAGATAATACTCTACAGTTAAGTGGATGTATAATGAGTACTTTACATGCCACCTAGAGTAAGTTGGACGTTCACGCAATAGACGCCTTGTGATTACGTGCCATTATGTAGAAAGGTACGGGGTTACAAGTGTCGAGAGTTGTTGTATGAATGTTGTGGATGATTACCTTACAGTTCATTATACGGCCTTTGTGGCTAGGAGATTAGATTTGATATCTAAATTATACGGCCTTTGTGGTTAGGAGATTGGACTTGATATCCAAATTATACGGCCTTTGAGGCTAGGAGATTGGATTTGATATCCAAATTATACGGCCTTTGTGGGTAGGAGATTGGATTTGATATCCATATTATACGGCCTTCGTGGTTAGGAGGTTGGGCTTAATTGCCTAACATGTATGGTTAGAGCTTTTGTGATCATACTACAATAAGGGTAATGGTGAGTCTTAGTGACTCAAAACCGTAAAGGTTGAGGAGGAGATTGATAGAAAGTCCTTGTGGCTTACGATCAGAGAGGTCTTAGAGTGGAGGAACCCATGTTAGAAGTCAGTGTCACAAAGTACCGTGTAGTGGTACTAAGCCGTCAGTTAGGTGTATACTTGTGTTACTTGTAATACACCATGTTTGTTCATTAGTAGCTTAAGTGTCGGGAGAACCTGTGTGACTACATAAGAGCACTTTGTAGTTATCGTGAATGAATTATAGCTGGTCAGATATGCTTATATTAACCAGTACTTGTAAGTTGTTGCAGGGAATAACTGCACCCACGAGTTGGGTGATGTATTACATTGTAAATAAGTAATTCATGCTATTGTATTGTTTATCACTAAGCTTTGTAGCTTACGTGTGTGTGTGTGTGTGTGTGTGTTGTGTGCAGGTTAACAGTTATAGCGCCCAGCTCGGATCGTGGGATGATTCTCGATGATAACTTCTTGTAGTATCCAGAGCACACAAGTATCCAATTATATTATTTAAGTTGTAAATGCGAAATTTTTTGGGTATACTTTGTGCTGAAAACTGCGCGTTACAAGTTGGTATCAGAGCCGTGGTTTAAGTGAACTAGGTTTCTGTAGAGTAGATTCCTAAACTTATACCTTAAGATCGTGGGATGATTCTCGATGATAACATGTGTGTTGTATATGACTTGATTATTGCTGAATTTGAAGTATATGAAGTACTCAGAGTAATCCAATTTTCGAAGTTCAAGGCTGAGAGCCCGAGTGGTGGCCGGGTTTGTTTTAAGACTCGTTACAAAGAAGGGCTAGTGGCCCAGCGAAAAGAAATCTGACAGAATTGAAGGTAATGATTGTTGATGTTGTAAGTAAATTAATACATAATGTTGTAGGTATACACAAAGAGCGGACGAGCCCGTTTTAAGGCTCGGTGAATAGAGAAAGAAGAAAGGTAGTAGAATATCCACGGGAGTTGTGGACTGTGGTTATAGATGAAATATGTAAGTCATTTCTCGATATAACTAGTATTTAGTTGGGGTCGGTGGCTAGAAAGATGACCAGTAGACCACACTAGGGTGAGGGTCAAGATGAGAGTGGGACAACTGTTGCTGATAGAAAGTGACTAACGCATATAGAGAAAATTTGCAAGTTAGTCCACGGGTGGAATATGGTAAGTAGAGTTGTTACCAATTTTCCTTAGTAAGAATTGCACCATATCGGTGGCAAGTATTAGCAGAACGTTGTAAAATAACATTAAGATGCTAGAAAAGTTGTAGTTAGCCTTATATGTTATGTAGTTGTGCTGGTGTGGTTGAGATATTATAATTAGCGGGAGTTGGGTTCGTGGTGAACCGGTATTATGGAATTTGTGTGGCTAAATTCTATAATAGGTGATATGTTAGAGTAAGTGGTCTTAGATGTTTAAAAGAGAATCACTTCCCCTTTACTGCTAGTGAAATGGGTGTATGAGAGGATAATTAGACTCTCTAAGTACAACTTAGGTGCTTGGAAAGATAGAGACAAACACTTTGGCCGGCTAAGTCAGAGTGTTAGAATGTAGTTGTTCTGCTGTGTATAGCTTGTCAGCAGGTTGTAATCATTCCAAGTTAGGAATGCGAATAAGGGATAAAGTTAGCCTTAAAGAGTTGTGTGTGACTGGAATGAAATAGCCAGTAGATTTATACTAGAATGAATACGATAGTGATTTCAGTTGTGATTGAGGGAATCGTGCTTTCTTAAAAATCAAATTGGTCACTACCAAGGATGAAAAAAATGTTAAGAATGAAGTATGTGTACTAGCTAACCTTGTTATGTATTGTATATGTGTGTATATATATATATATATATATATATATATATATATATATATATATATATATATATATATATATATATATATATATATATATATATATATATATATATCCACTGTTAGAGGTTCTGAAAAACTTTATGTGTAGACGGTGATAGTAGTAGTTGAAAAGTGACACATAACGAAGAGTTTGTGTTTCTTTTGTGCGAAGAACTTAATTGGTTAGTTATGTAACGAATTCTCCACTAATGAGTATAAGTGGTATAATTTGCATAAAAGGTGAAGTATGACGATACTTAGACAGAAGGGGCATGTTTTAACTATGGAGAAAGTAGTTATCTCCCCGAAGATAATTTGGAGAAGGAATGAATATGATATCGAAAAACAATACGAGGTACTATGATCTGAGATCGGAGAATGGTATGTAGTACCGTGATCTAATCAGAGGACAGTACGAAGTACCGTGAGCAGGTATCGAATGGTAAGAGTGATAAACGGTACGGGGTATCGTGATTTAATATTATGTGACAATTGGTATGGGCATCGGTCGGTGACACATAGTGATAAATGGTACGAAGATACCGTGCAATGTACAGTACATGGATACTATGTAGTGAATCTTAGTGATAGTACAATGTTGTATACGATGTGAGAGTTACGAATTAAGTAGTAATTGGTTGAGGTTTTGTATGCCAAGTGTATACCAACCGATTTTGTAGTATAGTATATACATGTATAATGTGTTAATGTGTAGCTAATACTAGATGGGTTTAAATCTAGTATGCAGATGTTGTGGCTCGATGGGCAGAGCAAATAAGTACAGAACTGTTGTGCCCGACAAGATGCACTGAGCGGATATTCATGGTGTAGAGAAATCTTAAGCAATGTGATAGGCTGCTATGAGATTTCGAGGACGGAATCTTTTGAAAGGGGGAAGAATTTGTAACGCCATGTTACCTTTTGGTAAGTGCAGTATTTTAATCCTTGTGTAATTAAGGAGTTATTATGTTTCTTGAAGTGTTTGAATGATTAGAAAGCATTTTGGATGAAGTTTTATCTTGAAAATGTCAAAAAGGAGCTACACGGGTCGTGTAAAAGTGATCCAGGGAATGCAGTGGCTTTACACGGGTCGTGTAAAATGACACAGGTCGTGTCAGGATACGCAGTTTTGCAGCAGACAAGAAGTAGATTTACACGGGCCATGTAAAATGACATGGGTCGGGTGCCGACTAAAATTAAAAAGTATAAGTTGCGAAAATTACAGGTTTTGGGGATTTTTCACTTGGAAACATTTCCTAAAACCCTAGAAAAGGTGCAGGAGCATTAAGGGTCGAATTGAAACTCAAGATATCAAAGAATTGATGTAGAAGTTGATATCTTGCATCCAAGAGGTATGATTTTAGCTACAAATTGGTTGTTTGAATTGCTTGGAAAGGCGCGGCTCGGGAGAATCCGCGGCGCGGTGCGCCGCAGTTATGAAAAACCCTAATTCGGATTTAAACGCCTATATAAAGGGTTCTAGGCTTCTAGCCCTAGGGTTCGTGTTTTTGGAAGTTTCCTGGAGTAGAATCGACTGGTTTCAGCAGAGGCTCTTCGGTTTCAAGGCTTTGGAGGTTTTAAGAGATTAGAAGAAGGAGATCCAACGCGAGAGAAGGCTTGTAACGGATCGTGGGCATCACTCCGTTTTTCAGAAGTAAGGTAAGAAGATTTACTCTTCTGACTTTCCATTTCATCCCGTCATAGGGTGTTACCCATTGGTTTGTGGCCTTGGATGACTTGTAACACCTAGGGTTTGGACCAAGGACATGCATGGACTTGCATGTCCATAAGGAAGTGACCTTAGGGTAGTTTCTGATCCCAGGAAGGGTATAGAGAGGAACCCTAGCCGATGGATGTACTGATTAAGAGCTAATAAGATTTCGGACCATTACGAGTCCGTGGCGCGAACTGGCTATGTCAGCGACACGGATTCGGCTAAACCCCGTAACTATGCGAAGATAGCCGCGACGCGTAGCGTGAGGAGCCACGCCGCGGCGAGCGACTGTTTGACCCAAAAGCTTATTTTCGACCAATGTTGGTTAGCAAACATTGGGTCTGACCTTTAGGCAAGTCTATGGGAGTTTGGTCAGTGCTTGATATGTTGTGTATGTAGGATTTAGGTGTGTGAACGAGCTAAGTGGGGATATTAGAGAATATCTACACGGTTACGAATCATGTGAGTATCATCACCTTACTATATGATGTTGTATGTTAGGCATCTTGTATGTTATTTACAGTTATATGATTTGTTCTATATCTGTGGTTATTTATTGTTGGGCTCAATACTGATGCGTGTTCACTCGTAGCTGTTGTATGACGAGTTGGACTATTGCCTTGTCCCATAGCTGTTGTATGATGGGTAGAACCGCCTTGTGTCCATGGCTGTTGTATGATGGACGCTCGTAGCTGTTGTATGACGGGTAGGGTCGGGTGGTTCTCGAGGACGGGTTGTTTAATATGTGGGCATGTATGGTAATTTGAGGACTCACTAAGCTTTAAGCTTACCCGTTGATTTTATAACATTTCAGGTATTTCAAATGACAAAGGGAAGGACAAGGCTTGACGGCAGTGCATCGCATACAAGAGATTTATTTTAATGAACTATGTTATGATTTCAAATGTTTCCGCTGTTGGTCTAATAAATATGTCGAACAGTATTATTATTTTAATAAAGATTTTGTTGGAACCTTGGTAATAAATGAAATTTTATAATTGTGAAATTGGGGCGTTACACATTACTTCTCAAAAGTTGGATTGTTTCATCCATGCATCGCGTTATTTCGCCAGATATACTTCCCATTTTGACAATTTTCTCAATTTCTCAAAATTGATCCTTTAACTAAAAACTCATACACGACGCTTAAAACACATACATTTAACATATAATAACTTACTTAACATCATAATATCAAGTCAAAGATCAAATTCGTGATAAATGACCAAAATACCCTTTAGGTCAATTTACTATATTAACATTGATTTTATCATCCAATTTTTCATAGTTCTTGTTCAAAATTACACAAAATTTCTGGTTATTACAGTTATATTCCTTCAACTTCAATGAGAAGTAACAATATATGATAGTGAACTAAATTGTTATCCCCATCTTTTATCATGTTTAGCTCATCCATGTCAAGAAGCAACAAAGTACCTTTGGACTTACAATGGCTGAGCACATACAGAAGATGGAGGTAAAGAAAATTAACATTAAAAAAAGTCAATTGGCTCAAAAGATTGACCGTTGGATTCAAGAACCTATCAGAGTTACATATTTAAAAAATAAAAGACCTAAATGACCGATAACCAATTTTTTACACATGTTTACACACATCGTCTACTTTGTTTGATTAGCGTGTGAAATTTCAATATCTTCTAAGAATGCTATGTTTCTTCGATGTCAAAGACAAATTTTATCTATATAAATTGGAGCACGTTGAATCTTATTTTCAACTCTGTGGTCTCACGAATTGATTCATTCGGACATTTAAATTGGATAAAGATGCATCAATCATTTACCATTTTCATAATTTATGAAATGCTTTTGGCTTTTTGGGTATAAACAGATCAGAATAATATGCTTACATTGTTGTTGCATTATTAATTCATTGATATACATCATTTTGATAATTCTAATATCCATCCTATTAAATATCAAATTTGTCAGGCTCGTTATGCATTTATTGTAATATCAATTGTATCTTAAATCATTGTTGCTCCATTAGTAGACTTGCTTGATTCACGATGAGAGGAGCCTCCACCAAATAGCTTGACAACAGGTTGCAACTTTCTTTACAATCTTCTTAATGTTACCATGTCTCCTTCTTCATCACAACTAGGTTAGATCTAAATGCCTATCCTATCAAATTAGTACTCTCCTAGTCGTATGTATATGTTATTGTCCCTTTTCGCATAAACAGGAGTATGATGAGAATTCACAAATTACTTGTTGGTTCCAGTAAATCATAATACTTTTGGAAAACCAGTAAAAGTCTGCCCAGAACTATCTGCGCGTTTTGAATGACTTTAAGAGTTGGGTACTGTGTGCACCCGACGTTTTTTTTTAATATTTTATCTTTTTGAATTTTGACTGGGTTTTTGTTTTTCTTATTGGACTCGGAAATAACCAAACTGCAAAAGCCTTGATAAACTATTGGAACTCAATTCTTTTTATGTAATCTAACATGGAATTTATATATTTTAGAAACAATATAGTATTAAGGTACCGTTTTGAAACAAAAAACCAAACAAGCCCTAAAAATTTAGTTTTTTTTTTTAAACGAAACCAAACGGACTATTTTCGGTTATTGTGCAGACTCTACAAATCATTGTTACAGTGGTACAATTAAGGTTCCTTGTTGAATTTGATCTTTTACGACAACCTAACAAGTCATTTAATAAGAGTCATCTACTATTTTCCAATACCATAAAGTCATTCTAATCTGCATTAAGATCTATATCTATATCTATATCGAGAGAAATTTGTGGTCCCGTGAGATGATGTCAGCAATCTCCCATGAACTAGTTTATTCCTTCTCCAGCAAGTACTATGTCCTGTAGGTACTGAGCATTTGCAGCCCCTGTACTTTGAACCATCTTCAAGAATGTCCCGTCACGTGATATCAATCTCTCCGGAGAATCATATTCCACAATCTGAAAAAATGATACATAATCACATTCATCTTTAAGATATTCAATATAAAAAAATCTCAGATCTAAAGACTCTGTTTCCTATACGGGACACAAAAAATTGAAACTTTTGTTCCTCTAACATTTGTAGGACTCCCAATTCAATAACACAGTACAACCTATTTCCTCCTGTCGTGTCCTGTCCTGTCCTGTATGCAGGAAGGGACACTACAGATGATGTTGTGGTGCATTTGGAACCTAAAAGGAGAGACAAGGACTTAATCTCGACCGCTGGTCCATGCAAAAGACATAAATGCCCTCCTCTTAGAATGGTTATTTTTCTCGATGAGATTTGATGTTACTATAATATAAGGAGGGTATGGGCTAGCTAGCATACTTGACCGCTCTGGAGCACAAGGATGCGATTGCAGTCAATGATGGTATTGAGGCGATGAGCAATAATGAGCATTGTGCATGATTTGAATTCTTTTCGTATTGTTTTTTGTATCAAATCGTCAGTTCTGACATCAACGGCTGCAGTTGCTTCATCAAGAACAAGAATCTTTGATTTCCTTAGCAACGCCCTCGCAAGACTCAGTAGTTGTCTTTGGCCAACACTGAAGTTCTCCCCTCCCTCCGACACCTTCATTACAATCAACCATAAAAAAACTCTTGTTCCTTTTTTACTTAATATGACTGCTTTTCTTTTCTTTTACTTAATGTAGAAAGAAAGACATAATACAGAAAAAGCGTTCCCCATGAAGTCTCGTATTATTAAATTTTTTCATCATTTATTTTTCGGTTAAACGCATGAAATAGCAACCTACTTTAATTTCTTTGTGTCTATTAAAACCATTAACCAGATAACCCTAGAAAACTGGTTACATAGTCTAATGGAATTAAAAAGATTACATGGCATTATTAAATAAAATCATAAAGCTTATGTGGAATAGCAATTACAGTTTCAGGAAATTAATAATGCCATGTAATCTTTTTAATTCTACGTAGGTTATGCAACCCGTTTTCTTAGGTTATCGGGTTGCGAAGCATTAAATTTAATTAAAACAGGAAAATATAATGGCTTTAATGTACAAAAAATAATATAATGGTTTTTTAAGTTTTATGAGACAATACGTTGGGTTTTTTTTGAGCATTGAAAAATATACTCACTTTTTGATGGCATTGCTATAACTAGATAGATTTTTTAATGTATATTGTTGTAACAGGAAGAAATGGAAATAGGGTGCTAATAAAATGCAAATAAAATATATGAAATCATACCTCGGCATCCAAACCCAAGGCATTTCTAACAATCGCATTCTTCAAATATGATCTTTCAAGAGCCTCCCAAAGATCCGCATCACTATGTTCATTAAATGGATCAAGATTAAAACGCACGGTACCTAGAAAATAAGAAAGATCATCAGATAATGGATTATTTCCAACATTATTCAAACAAAAAAAAACATTGTATTTGTCTACATCGATTATCTTAATATTTGTGTAACAATATTTGGACATATTTATTTCAAATTTAATTGACATCAACACCTATCCCATCTTTTTCCCAGTCTTTTTAGTTGGGACAAAAATGTTGCAATAATTGTCCCCAGTCACACACAATACTATTAGCGTGCATATTAGGTTAGTACCTAAAATCTGCGATTATCCCTAATTAAAGGGAAAACTGTTCCTCCTTTTTAATTAGGGATAATCGCAGATTTAAGGTACTAACCTAAAATAGATAAGCTAATATTAAATACAATTTACAGCTAATAATATACACGCTAATTTTATCAATCATACCTGAAAAAAGAACCGGTGATTGTGGTATAATCCCAAGAACTTTACGCAAATCCGTCAATCCAAAAGTCGATATATCATAATTATCGATCAAAATTCTTCCTTTTTCTAACTCGACCATCCGGAACAACGCATTGATCATGGTCGATTTACCCGCACCCGTCCTTCCGACTATCCCAACCTTCTCGGTCGGCAATACGCTAAACGACACGCCATGCAAGACCGGAGGAAGACCGGGTCTATACCGAAACCCTACATTTTCAAACTCAACTAAACCGGAAGACGGCCATCCTGGCGGCGGGCGGTTGTTTTCAATTATTTCCGGAGCCTCCGACGGCAAGTCGATATACGTGCCCACCCGCTCGACCGCGTTAAAACTATTTTCCGCCCTACTTGCTTGTCTTAGAACATTACTCATAAGATTCGTAATGTTTAAAGAATAACTTAGGAGCAAACCAATCGTGGATGCAAATGCGACTTGATCGTGTGTTCTTCCCGATTGCATCACTGCAAAAGTGGCGGTCAACCAAATCATTATGCCGCCTAATGTTTCTAGTCGTATGGTGAGCCACCGGTTGGAACTAAAGTTTATGAGGGTGAATCTTATGTTGTTGTCCATTGATTTCCCGTTAATTGCGGCCATGCGATCGTATGCTTTGTAAGCACGGATGCTTGATAAACCGTTTAACGCTTCCCCAAATTGCGCGTACACTGGAGATCTTGTAATGGAGTCCAATCGCTTCACTTCCCTTGATGTGCTCTGAAAAATGGTTATAAACTCATCTTAGCATACCCCGTAAATATAAGACGATACGCAATTTTCTCACTAAGATGTAAAATAGTAACCTGATAGTAGAGGTAGGCGGTGTAAAACAGAAGAAGAAGAGGCATTATGGCCCATAAAGATATCGTGCTCACAATTCCAATAAGCACAAAAGTGGAAAGTAATTGCCAAACTTGATTCAGAAATGTATTGGCGAGATTAGCAACATTACGATCGATATCACCGATATCATTTGCGAAACGATTGATGACCCGACCAAGAGGATTCGTTTGGAAAAAGGTTGTGGGAGCTCGAAGAACAGAATACACCAATGTATCGTGAAGTCTTTTAGCAGCATGGAGACTTGCTGAAATTAACCAAAAAGAATTTGCAAATGTCACGAATACCTGTCCAATGGACAAGAGGGCATAGATGAGAATGTAAAAAGCAGGACCCCGAGCTGTTGTAGTGCTTTGTTCTGTCCAGTAACTTAACCATGTGCTACTTGAAATTCGAAGGACTTCAGTTGAAACATAACAGCTTAATAATATCAGGACAACCCACAGGCCTCCTAAAGCATCCTTGTACCTGTAATAACAACCAAAGCCCTAAACTTCCAAGAAATCCCAAAAAAAAAAAAATAACTATAGACAAATTACAAAGGGAAATCTCCAATAAAGTCCCAATATTTTGGCTCGGTTTATGAAAAAGTCCTAAATTAATTTTTATTAACAAAAAAGTCCTAAATTATTTTTTATTAACAAAAAATGACAGAAAACCGGCTAATGTTGGGACTTTTCCGTAAACTGTGCGAAAATATTAGGACTTTATCGAAGATAAAACATGTAGTTTCTGTCCTTTTTTGCTAATAAAAATTAATTTGGGACTTTTTGTTAATAAAAATTAATTTGGGACTTTTTCATAAACTGAGCCAAAATATTGGGACTTTAATGGAGATTTCCCGACAGAAAACCGGCTAATGTTGGGACTTTTCCGTAAACTGTGCGAAAATATTAGAACTTTATTGAAGATAAAACATGTAGTTTCTGTCCTTTTTTGTTAATAAAAATTAATTTGGGACTTTTTTGTTAATAAAATTTAATTTGGGACTTTTTCATAAACTAAGCCAAAATATTGGGACTTTAATGGAGATTCCCCAATTACAAACAGGCCGTAAAGTTTACCTTGCTAAAACAGTCCAGCTAACAATGCCGGTTTGCCTATCTTCTTGCTTGATAAGAACAGATTTACGATTCTTTTTTGTTGTAATGGTTGGATCGGTTATTGAGTCACCCGCCACCTCATCACCATATGGCTTTGAGGAGCCATGGTTGGTAGTGATTCCGGTTCCGGTTCCATCCATTCCACCGACCTTTTCCATTAACTTCTTAAAAAGCAACCCACTTTCTGAGAGCTCTTCAAAGGTTCCTTCCTCTTTCACCATACCTTCTGAGACTAACATGATTTTATCCACTTGATTAAGAAAATGAAGCTGGTTTGTAACAAGCACTCTTGTTTTCCCTCGCAACTCTTCCTTGATGCAGCTTTCAAAAACCTGGAGATGTAAAATATATTATCATATGCTCAAAATTATTATACTTTGCAATCATTATTATAAGCATAGTTGTTAAACTCGTATGAGTCACGAGTCGAGTCATTTTAAACCCTAAACGAACCGACTCGGTAGTATGACTCGAAATTGTTGTGACTCGGTAGAAAAAATACGAGTCACGAGTCGACTCTTACCGAGTCGAGTCAGCTCGTGACTCGGACGAGTCAAATAACCTGTGGGTAATCTTGTTTTCCAGCAAATAATGTTGTTTTTAACTAATAAAATAGATATTTCTCTACATATATATAACATTATTTTATGACGTTATTCTCAGTTTAATATATTATAAATTTAGGATAATTTAAAGAGAGGTATATGCATTACCATTCAATAAATATTATATATTTATATGTGTATTATATATTTATATATAATTTCTTTAATATCCTGACTCTTACGAGTCGAGTCGCGAGTCGAGTCACGAGAAAAAAAATTACATATAAGAAAGTCAAAAAAAAAAAGAAGCTAGAAATCAATTTACCTCTCGGCCAACATGAGTATCAAGAGCACTCAATGGGTCATCAAATATGTAGACATCTGAGTTTGAGTAGACAGCTCTGGCCATTGAGACTCTTTGCTTTTGGCCACCACTAATATTCACCCCTCTTTCACCAATCTCCGTGAGATCACGGCCCTATTAAAAACAAAACCAAATTCAAGCTCACACATTTACAAAGGCATATCACCTGAATGCTCTAAAGTTTTCGGACACTTAACTGGCAGAATATCAAGGTCATGCTGCAATGCAGTTACTTCCACAGTCTTCCAATATCGTGAAGCTTCAAACTTTGATCCAAATAATATATTTTCACGTACCTACACACATGAAAAAAAAAATTGTAAAATACGGTCATTGTGTCTAGAGGAAGTGCTGTATGATAAAGATTGTTTCTTTTTTGGACTTGAGAAAAAAGGGAAATCTCCAATAAAGTCCCATTATTTTGGGCTAGTTTATGAAAAATTCTCAAAGTTAAATTTTCTTACAAAAAGAGACAGAATACCGGCTAACATATTCATTTTAGCCCTTTCATCAGGTTTATCAGGTTTCCTAGATTGTAAATTTTCAGTAAAGTCTCACTATTTTTGGTCCGTTTATGAAAAAGTCCCGATGTTGAATTTTTTTTTACACATAATAATAGGATTTTTTCAAAACAGACCCAAAATAATTAGACTTTATTGGAGATTTCCAATTTAGGAAACCTGGTAAACCGGAAGAAAGGGCTAAACTAAATACGTTAGCTGGTATGTTGTCCTTTTCTGTAAATAAAATTAATTTTAGGACTTGTTCATAAACTGACTCAAAATAATGGGACTTTATTGGAGATTTCCCGAGAAAAAAAAAAAAAAAAAGAAACATGGGCTTACAGTAGCATTGAATATCCAAGAAATTTGAGGGACATAGGCAGCAGTTCCTCTGATAACAACACTGGCATTAGTATTTTCCAAAGGAGGAAGTTCCCCAAGCATTGCTGAAATAAGAGATGTTTTCCCTTCTCCTGTACCACCTACAATTGCGACTAAGCTGCCAACGGGTATATCTATGTTTATATCTGCTAATGTTGGTTTTGGTGCATTTGGATCCCATGAAAAGTAGCCATTTTTTATGGAGATTGCTGGAAGCCCCGGTTCAAGAGGTGGATTGGGTAATAGAATTCTCTCTTCAGCTAAATATAGTTCCTCTAGACGCTGTAACGATACATATGCATTCACAGCCTACAAAACAAACAACCATCTTCACTAATTATCTATTTATATCATATAGGGCAAATTACGAAAAAAGCACTATATTTTGCACTTTTTCTAGTTTAACCATCAATTTTTCATTTGTTCTAATAAAACCACCAATTTTTGGAAAAAATTTCAACCTGACCACTATGACCTGAAGAAGTCGGTAACAGTGGCTTCCACGAAACTTTTTACCAAAAATGGTGGTTTTTCCGAATCTTAAAAATTGGTGGTTAAACCGAACTTTTTGCAAAATATAGTGTTTTTTTCGTAACTAGACCTAGATAATGTTTACACTTTAATTTATATAATTACGGAAAAAACACTATATTTCATCACTTTTTCTGCTTAAACCATCAATTTTTCATTTGTTCTAATAAACCACCAATTTTTAGAAAAAGTTGTAGTCTAACCATTATGACCAGAAGAACCGGTAATAATGGCTTCAATGAAACTTTTTTTACTAAAAATTGGTGGTTTTTTCCAAATCTTTTAAAAATTGGTGGTTAAACCGAACTTTTGGCAAAATATAGTGCTTTTTTCGTAATTAACCCTATCATATATGTATTAATTGATGAAGAGACTAGAGAGAGAGAGAACCTGAGTTATTAAATTAGGAAGCGTGTTTAAAGGAGTTCGAAGCACTGTAAATAAGGAAAGTGACGTAAACGCCCTTGCAGGTGTCAAATCTCCGCCAAGCAACGTGAAGACACCAAATGAAATCACCGCCACAAGAACCGGAAGACTGTTGAGTATGAAATTGTTGCACTGCAAACCACACAAGCAATGATTTTAATATCTTGCACCTGTTTCTATAAGGGAAATCTCCAATAAAGTCCCACTATTTTGAGTCAATTTATGAAAGAACCCCAAAATTAATTTTATTTACAGAAAATGACAACATACTGGCTAATGTATTCAGTTTAGCCCTTTCTTCCGGCTTAGTAGGTTTTCTAAATTGGAAATTTTCAATAAAGTCTAATTATTTTGGGTCTGTTTATGAAATAGTCCTATTATTTTGTGTAAAAAAATTCAATATTGGGACTTTTTCATAAACTGATAAAAAGAGTGGGACTTTATTGAAATTTTCCAATCTAGAAAACCTGGTAAACCGGATGAAAGGGCTAAACTGAATACGTTAGCCGATATGTTGTCCTTTTCTATAAATAAAATTAATTTTGGGACTTTTTCATAAACTAGCCCAAAATAATAGGACTTTATTGGAGATTTCCCGTTTCTATAAACACCATAAACTCAACTGCGGGGCTGTTTCTTTTTGACTTAATGAGCTTAATGGGTTAAGCACTTAAACTCTACAGCTGATATACTTTTTGACTTAATCCTGGGTTAACCCAAAAAACCTGGCTTAATGTATTAACACACTAACCCTTCACCTATTTGCCTTTCTTCTTTTTCCTCTCACGTTAAAGTTGATGAATATAGTGAAATTTGTTTCTTGGAGTGTAAGGGTAAAATAGTCATTTGGTCTCATTCAGACTAGAAAAGAAACAGCACTTTACCCAGAAAGGCATCATTACTTCACATAACTCTTTATTGGAAATGAATGCAACTATCTTTATTTTAACCCTTATACTTGCGTTATTGTTCCAATTCAAATTCTAATTCTATGTAATCTTAGCATAGGTTAAATATAATAGGGAAATGTCTAATAAAATCCCATTATTTTGAGCCAATTTATGAAAAAGTCCCAAAATTAATTTTATTTATAGAAAAAGACAACATACCGGCTAACGTATTCAGTTTAGCCCTTTCTTCCGGTTTACCAGGTTTTCTAAATTGAAAATCTCCAATAAAGTCCAATTATTTTGGATTTGTTTATAAAAAAAGTCCTATTATTTTCTGTAAAAAAATTCAACATTGGGACTTTTTCATAAACTCATCAAAATTAGTGGGACTTTACAGAAACTTTTCGATCTAGGAAACATGGTAACCGGATGAAAGGGTTAAATTGAATACGTGAGCCAGTATGTTGTCCTTTTCTATAAATAAAATTAATTTTGGGACTTTTCATAAACTAGCCCAAAATAATGGGACTTTATTGAAGATTTACAAGGTTGATGGTTAAAATTGTAAATTGATGTTGCTCACCGCTCCCAAGAATTGTGCTTTCCATAACCATAGAAGCTCATTTTTCCTAATAGTTTGAACTTTTGTTCGGAAACTTTGCTCCCATGCATAACATCTGAAAGTTGTTGTGTGGGAGGTCAGGAAACAATATCCATTTAACCAAAGTTGTAAGGGGAAATAAAATAATACCATACTTCACAGTGTCTATTGCAGCCAAAATTTCACTCATTAGTCCAACCCTTTTGTCAGTGTACTGTAAGCCTTCCTTGGACAATTTCCGCATTTTACTCACAATCATCGTCTATTACAAAAATGGTAAGAAAAAACATACATAAAAAATAAAAATCATATCCTGAGATGAAAAAAATACAAAATATTTACCTGCACAGGGAACATGAGAATCAGAAGCATACACGCCACTAGTGAAGCAATCCCGAGTTGTTGGTAAAGAAGAATCATGGAAAGCACAATTCTGAATGGAGCTGACCATAACCCGTGAAGTTGATTGCATATTTGCTGTAAATAAGAATCATCTTTACTTATCAAAACATTTGGTAAAATCAAGAAAAAAGTTTGAGTATAGAACACATACCTGGAGTGCATTGGCATCTGTGGTTATCATATTTGTAATCTTTCCAGATGGGAAATTTTTTCTTGCTTCTTGTGTTAGCCTTAAGGATTTTCGAAATACAGCAGCCACCTAAAACAATATATTAATTATACATTATTTACTAGGGCTAGGTTATAATAAGAATGACAATTATTGTGTTACCTTGTAACCAAATCCTGACCATCAGATTTCTTTCTCGTAAGAATGAAAAAACTGAAAATTTTTCATTCTTAAAAGAATGAATTAAATTTTGTACATCAAAACAACAAGAATGTAATGAATTGTTTCAATTATGACAAAATTACTAGAAAATTTACATCACAACAATAAGAATCTACAAAAATTGTAACAATTCTGGAAAGAATGAAAATATTTTACATAAAACAACAATATTTCAAAATGAACATATAAGTCATTCTTAAAAGAATGTGTTTTAAATGAATGGTCCATATTGAGTTTCAAGGTTACACAATACTTGTCAGGATATATTTGATCCTGGCCCTTATTTACTATTTATCAATGAATATTTATTTACAAAAACAGAAACTTAAACATAGTAAAGCATCATTAAAACCCAAATAAGATTATAATAAAAATATTACTTTTAGAAAACAAAAATTGTAATGGAAAAAACATTTGAATGAAGTGAACCATTCCATTCCCTTTCCGACTACATAATACCAAAAACTAACTGAATGACAACACAAATAATAACATGTAAATAAAATATTAATATTATATTAAAGAACTTACCAAAATTGACCTTATCCGGAACCCGGTCCTTGCAACATTTTGAAAGTATTGAGCTTCACAGAGAACTCCTAATGACTGGATGTAATGCAAAGAATAGTTGACTATTAATATAATGACCGGTACCTTTCTTTTTTAGTTTTTTCTCGCAAATTGTGAAGTTAAAAACTAAGTGTATCAAATACAAGTTACAACATACCACCCCGACAAAAATTGAGAAGGCATAGACGTAGCCAATCCATGAAGGATCACCTCGTTGCAAAGACTGCAAAAAGACCAATCATATCCATAACTTTTCACAACAACATAAAGTTTCAGATGTAAATATTTGTTGTGTAAAGTGATATAAGTGTCAAAGTGTGTAATCCTCTACTTTAAGCAATATTTATACGAAAAACAAACAAAATGGAACTTGCCTGTAGGAGATAGTTCAATATAACCGGTCCCACAAATTGGGAAAGATCGTTGCCAACCTACAAATGAATGATAATTGATTGAGTTGAAGTCTAAGTAAGTGATAGATATAGAGTAAAGTTCAATTGAGAACCTAAAAAAACCTAGGAACCTAAGAACCCATTTTATGAACTTTTTTTCTACACAATATTTTTCAAAAAAATATATACCAAAAATTTTGTTATGATGCGTCTAGAAGATTTGAAAAAAAAATTTCAAAAAAAAATCATTTTTTAAATTTTTTTTTCATTAGGGTTTAGGGTTTAGGGTTTAGCGTTTAGGGTTTAGGGTTTAGAAGATTTCAAAAAAAAATCATTTTTTTTTATTTTTTTTTCATATGGGTTTAGGGTTTAGAGTTTAGGGTTTGGTTTAGGGTTTAGGGTTTAAAAATCTCTTAGACGCTTTAAATAAAAAAATTGGATGCAATTTTTTTTGAAAAATATTGTGCAGAAAAAAAGTTCCTAGGGTTTTTTAGGTTCTCTCATGATCTCGACCCGATAGATATATTATGAAAAATGAAGTCATTACTTTGAAAAGGCCTCCAAACCAGAACCTGCAATAGTTAAATAAAAATATTTAGACGGAGACTGTGGGAAAGTGATGAGAATACAAAGATTGTTGAGTCAGGGGCAAAGTGGTAAATAGTCACCTTCCTCCAACACAGTTATTGAGGCAGCGTAAGAGAAATGGTTTTGACTTGAGAGATTCTTCAGCCCAATATTTTTGGAACTTTCTACTCAATGTCTCCGTTTGGTCCCATGTATCTAATGTCCACACATCTTTTTCTGTTATAGGTTTTCGGTACCCTTGTTCCATAAGGGGAGTCATCCATCCAAAATATATTCCTACCAAAACCATCATGCACCATATTATACATTATATACAATTGTTGCCAGTTTAGTATTTATTACAGTTTTGATCCCTGTAGTTTTAATTTGTATAATTACAGTTTTAGTCTCTATAGTTGTTAATTTGTATTAATTACAGTTTTGGTCCCTATAGTTTTTGTTGCCAGTTTAGCATTATTACAGTTTTGATCCCCGTAGTTTTAATTTGTATAATTACAATTTTAGTCCCTATAGACTTTAATTTGTATTTATTACAGTTTTGGTCCCTATAGTTTTTAATGTATGATAATTACAATTTTTGTCCCTGTATTTTTTAATTTTCTTTAACTACAGTTTTCGTCCTCATACTTTTCTATTTCAATAATTTCAGTTTCGGTCCCTGTAGTTTTTAATTTACATTAATTACAATTTTAGTCCCTATAGTTTTTAAGTTAGGATAATTACAGTTTTGGTCCCCCATTTTTTCTTTAAAATTGTTTGTTTGCAAAATTAATAAAAAAAAGTATTTGTTGTATTGGTTTGGAATTTCTGCATAGAAATTTATCCGCAGCAACGCGCGGAAAAATTACCCTAGTTATCATACAATAACCATACCAACATGTCTTTTTTTCTTTTTTACCAAAAAGACATATATGAATATTTCTTTTAGACTCAAAACAGAAGGGCCTATTTTCTTTACAAATTTGTCCTAATTTGTTTTTTTCCTTCCAATTTCCCGAGTGTACAATCGTTTTGTCAAATATTATAGACATCGTTTAATGGAAAAAGGCAAAATGAAAAGAAACAGGGTCTTACTAGAAAATATGTTGGCGTGCCTCTCTGGGCAAATATGTTCTCCTCCAAGAAGCACTTCATACTTGATGTCATCATGAGGGTCGATTTGAAGTGGTATATGACCCACGTAGGCATCCAAATTTGGTATGTAAGCAACAAGAAATACTCCATATAAAGCCTGCATCACATAATCCATCACATAGGCCATTATTTTATTTGTGAGGGAA
This sequence comes from Cichorium intybus, assembly GCA_023525715.1. NCBI lineage: Eukaryota > Viridiplantae > Streptophyta > Magnoliopsida > Asterales > Asteraceae > Cichorium > Cichorium intybus. The sequence continues at coordinate 91,966,689 of CM042013.1, forward strand.
TGTGATTCCTTCCATTTTGTTACCTTTCATTCCATAGCAAGGGGTGTTTTTATAGCCGAATTTTATTTATGTAATTTTTAATGGCACAAATCTTTTTATTTAATGGCACAATCATAACAATTAGAAAATATATTTTTTCTTATAACACAAAATCAAACCTGACAGAGCAATGAGCTGATGTATGCATACAGTACAGAGCTGCATAACAAAATACAACTGTGAGTATGCATTCCAAAAAGACATCTCAATTTCAAACAAAAATGCAAGTAGTTTGAACAAGAAAATAACACCATGCCAAACCTTGGGTATAAATCTTTTACTGAAAGAATGAGGCTAAGTTTCACAGTATCCCCAACCAAGACATAAAGTACACCAAATCGGACATACCACCGAAACTCTCTAATATACACTTTAGTTTCCAAAAGTGTCATAATCACCAAACAGCTCCAAACAATGGTCTCAAGGAATAGCGAAACCACCTGCATAAACGCGCATACTACCAAACATTAACAAAAATCTCTTTCACATTTTTTGTTTTTATATCAAGTCAAGTCATATGGTGGTCGCAATTTTCTACCAAATAGATGTGTTTAAAGATTTTGATGAAGAATTATAAATTAAAGAAGTTCAAGTCACAAGAAGATTGAAAGGAAATATATAACCTCAAATGGAGCAAGGCTACTCTGTGCATCGAAGTCAAACATTGAAACATCGAAAAGTAATCTATACAGGGACTCCGCAGCACAATAACCTGCTAAAAAGGTCAACATATAGTTATAGTGCTTTGACCGTAAGCAGAACCTCTGGATTCTATAGTCTCTCATGATCAACCATAATCTGTATAAGCACAGCCCCATCAAAACCACATTGGATATGCAACCCACAACCGATTCAGTGCCACATGGTGTATAAGCACCAAGAGCACTCTCGGTTGTTCTTGCCCAAATCCCATTTTCCTCCGGCCGGCAAAACCAAACCACTGGCTCAAACCCCATGCGACAAACTTCTCACACAACAGAAATGAATTGACGGAATCCCACCTGAAACGACGATATACCAACTGTCAATTTAGTACTTCGATTACTTGCAAACCCTAGAGGAAAAAATTAGGTCACTTACAGTGCAATTAGTGAGATTACGTGATCGTTTGCATGGGAACGAAAGTGCTGTGGGAGTGATCTCACTTCCACAGTCGAAGTCCACCTTATAAACAGATCATGGTCCCATTTGAAAGGTAGACCCGATTGGGGAAGGCGTGTGAAAAAATGATTGATTGTGTGATCGTCACTGCTTACGAACAATCTGAAAGAGGGCATGATCGAGAATCGTGAGTACGACAAATCGACTGGGCCGACAATTTTGGCTGGTGGTGAAGGAAATTTGGCTATGTAGCAGAATATATTTTATGAAGGAAAGGGCGGGTAAAAAGATTCTGTTAAGCATTATCTTGTGATCAGCGACGTTTTGTCATTGTTGAGAAGTCAAATCCTTTTTTCCCTCGTTCCGACTCTTTCTCCGGAAGTCTTTATTGATGCAACCTTGAACATATAATAATGCAAAAAATAACTTATTTCTGGGAACTCGCCATTGAGCAGAAATTTTATATATGAAAAGGGTGTGTTTGACACATATATACAAGGGAGGGGGTTCAACTCACACCCATACATATACAGTTTATTTAAGATTACTCGTATAGAAAACAAAACTTGATTTATATCAGGATTAGGTTTGATTGCAAAAAGGGTATTACTAAATACACTCTACTTTAATATACATTAGTATAAACATTCAAAATCATTATGTGATGATGTCTATTAGCCACTCAATAATTTTTAGAGAGTTGTTAAATACATCAATAAAGACATAGTCAAAATATAGACTAAAGTGTATTTGAAAAATAGAGTGACCTGTAAAAAAATCTCTTACAAAAAATAGATAAGCAAAAGATTATATATTTGTGTTATAATTTTGAAACTAAATAACCTAATATGCTTAAAAAGATATCAGCATGTGTTTGAAGTTGATGATGGTTATATACAATAATATGGGAGAAGTTGTGATCATTTCCGTCGTGTGGTTGAGTGTGATGGTGTACAGCAGAAACTCTAGGACAAAATAAAATGGAAAAATAGCAATGTATTTTTGGATCAATATTATAATGTTTAATTAAAATATTGATTAGGGAAAAGTTATGAATCAGATGTTATTTTATTAGTTTATGTAAAGTCGTTTAGTATTTCATATGGATGTATATGAAACTAGTCGAATTCTATATTTTGATGATATTTTGGTATTGAGATAAATTACAAAGAACCTATCATTGAACTTGGTAATTTATGATGATTTCAGCAGTATGATGTATGAGTAGTATGATGTATGGAAAACGTACTTGATAACGATATAAAGAAATATACATACTTTACAACGACATAAGGAAAAACGAATTTAAAACTGAAAATATTTCATGTCTAATATATGTCGGATTAAGACATATTTATATCATTATATAGATAACCGTGATACAGTCTCAACGGTATATGTTTGTACCAAATATTATGTAACGTCCCGATTTTCATACACCTTAAATGGAGTAATATTTTTATAAAAACTTAATGTTGAAACATCTCATATTTAAAAAAGCGTGTTTCTTTATACATCAAAATGACATATTTTAAAAACTTTTCTCATGACCTCGTGTCATGTCTTAAAATTCCGGTCCCAACCAAAAACCATTTAGTTGTATAAATATTTGAACAACTACGGGGGTTATAACTTCATATCAAAACTAAACCATAAAAAGCAAGTTAGGATACAAACCATTACATCAGCTAGAATTCGCTCCATCTAGAATCTCAATCTCTTCAGGTTATCTACTTGCTTCTATCCCTCGTATCTAGAACCTGGGATACATGGCATAAAATAAAATACGTAAGACGAAAACGTATCGTGAGCTACATGGATTTTAGACTCAAAACATTATTGAAATGTTGTATAAGCAATATCATATATTTGACATATTTCTTTTCAAAATCCTTTGAAAAATAAGTCATATAAATGACCTTTACTTTCTAAAAACTCATTTACAATCTAAGTCATGTAGATGACATTTACTTCCAACACTCTGTAACATCCCAAAATTTTTGAGTAAATTTAAAAAATTTTAAACGAAAACTTCAATATAAGAAAAGTCACTTAATTAATTTTCATAAAATTTCATAACTTATAAGTTTAATGAAAACATCCCAGGATTAACAAAAGTTAATGAAATCACAACATAGCGGAACTTCCATTCAAAAACAGTCCTCCAATGAAGCAGCACAGTGTATACACGTCACGCCTTGCCATCCATGGTACCTGATGTACATGAAACAGTAGTTTATATAGGGAAAGGGTAAGCACGGAGCTTAGTGAGTTCCTCAAAATACCATACGATCCATCACATAACATACAACACATAATAACCATTCATATGTCTGTGAGACTCGCGGGCTATCCCTGTTCCGCCTGAAGACTCACGGGCAGTTCCCGTTCTGTCTTATCGCTCGCAGGCTTTTCCCGTTCCGTCTAATGACTCGCAGGATATTCCCGTTCCGCCTATTGGCTCGCGGGCTATTCCCGTTCCGCCAATTGGCTCGCGGGCTGTTCCCGTTCCGTCCACAAACAATCATTATCATAGCAATAATTCACACAATTATCATAACAGGTAAGACAACCTTAGTCTAACCTATCTTCCTTCCTATGCATGCAATATCACCCATAGTATAGTGAGAAGACTCACCTGATTATAGTTGACTATATCGTTTATCTTTCTCGGCTTTGTATTTCCTTCAACTTTAACTGTTAACATAATAAGAAATCTATCATTTCTTAATCCTTAACTATATTATAGTCGCATCATTAAACCCTTCAATAATTCCAATATGATACTCCATGATTTATCAAGTAAAGAACGGCCAGGTAGAAGATTAGATGGGGTGGCAGGATCCTTTCAGCATTTTAGCCTTTCGGAAAATCCAACAACCAGATCCCAAGTAATCGGCCTAGTCACCGTCCTCGTAAGTAAATCAATCGGTATTATTTTCGGAAATTACGAATTGTTATAATAACGACATTTTAAGGTTTTTGTTTACTATTGTTAGAAATTAGTATAATATAACATATGCTATACTTATTAAATATTCTACTTCTTAACAAAAACTATTTTACAATACATAATTAAGCTATAGAAAGGTTTGTAGTTACCTTATGACCAGTCGTCGAGATCTATAACTCCTTCGTTAGGCTTTTAAGCTTCCTTCCGCTCACTTGCTTACACTCTAGTGCTTAGAAACCTCTATATATTGGATTGAGATTTAGTTGTGTGGTTTATGAGATGTTTTGAGGGGTATTTATACTTGAATTCTTGAATAAAAAATGGCATGACACTTTTGACAAAAGATTTTAATAATATAACTTTGTTGAAATTAATACCTTCTAGAATCAGTCTGTTCAAGACTGGTTTAGCCGACTTTAAACCCATGAAATTCACGTTTTTATTTGATATTCCAGAAATTTATCTCAATACCTTTCCAGGGATGTATTTTACGTATTTATACGATTTTTCTATGATTTATTATGAATTTTTGAAAACAGACTATCTAATCTGTCAATTCCGAACTAATCAGTAAAGATTGCATTTTTTACCATAGATAATGTCATTTTCAAGCTTACTATTATTTTTGGTAATTGTACTAGACTCAATTTGTAAACTTTGTGCACTGGTTTGAGGTCCAAACTATTTTTCTAGAATTAATTATGATTTTTCTAAAAACGACACAAAATGCTGATTTTCATATGAAATTGTAACTAAAGTTTTTCTTAGCTTTATAACTACCAATGATCATATAATTCTTAACACTCTTATTTTAAGTATATGTTATAATCAGGATACGGGTCTTACAAGTCTCCCCCACTTATTTGGATTTCGTCCCGAAATCCGCATTCTCGAACGCCTCTATGTATTTCCCATCGAGTCCTTGTGTCCTTAAAAAATCCTTCTCGTCTTATTGCCGAAACTTTACAAGATTTAATTATCTTTCCCTTTCAACATTCACATACCTCTATAATAATGCTTAAGGTCCTATTATTCTCATTCACTCCATACTTCTTTTCTTCTAATTACTCTAGATGTACAAAAAAAACTCTTAACTGTTTCTCACAGTCCCACACATCGACTTGACCGGCTACTATCTACAGTACATATTTAGTACTTTCTAATCTACCTATATACATAGTTAACCTAGTTAACTTGCAATACCTAATTTTAACACTATTTCGTATTTATATGAATTCGTCATATTTCAACACACATTTGCCTCAATTCAACATTTCTTTTAAATACTTTTTGGCTAAATAAGTCTATTTTTGTAGAATCTCCAAATTTTTGTGTTTCACTGAAATATAAAATTTACATCATCTTTTGTAAGTGTTTTTTTTTTCTTGGAGTACTGAACACTCTTTAAACTATTTCCATTATATGGAGACATAAAAGTTTGTTTTATTAAAAAGTATCTTTATTATCTCGTTCTCACCAGAGTCAAGCAGAGAATTTTGAAAAATGTCACTTGGGGTAGTGAAAAGTCGCATCTACTATAGTTAGTTTGAATTTCGGTAATTAAAACGTGAGGTGTCCTTTCAGTTCCGTGTGACCTTTCGGTTCCAGCTGCAAGATACTATATATACAGGTATGTAGTATCATTCATTTCCACATTCATTTTCAGGCTCGTCCTCTCTTATCACTAGTTTGTTCATAAACGAACTCATATTTAAAGCCGAGTTATGGAAAACAGATCTTCAATGGGCGATCTGTCGAACCCTGGACCTGGTTTTCCGCAAGGAGAGGGTACTTCAAACCAAGAATTCTTAATAGAGTTCGGTGACTCTAACATTCTAGACATCTATCATCCATACTTCGATTACCTTTCTAATGTTTTGTTTGATTTTGAATTATGGTACAGTCTTCCAGATATACTACCAATAGAGCATCTCCACGATGAGCCGGAAATTTTTCCCGAGTTGAACATTAACTCAGATGATCCGGTGCATGTATCTGACTTTGCACTTGATCAGACTCCATGCCTTCTACCAGGTTAAATTCTTTTGAATGAACCATTTATAAGTATTCTGTTTTGTTTTATCATTTGACATGTGTTATTTGTAGACCCATTTGTGGATGGTCTAACTGAGTACCATCCATTCATCGACATACCCTCAATAAGCAGTGAGATCATCCCCATGAATCAAGGATTCACGGCTGACATTCAAAATGACAATCAATTACAAACGATTGATAACATCAATATTGATATGAATCCCGAGTTTGGGGTTGGTTTTCAATACCAAAATCACCTTCATGTGATTCAAAGGAATCTAGAAGGATTTCAGAATCCTGAGATTTTAGTTGAAAACCAACAATTATTACCGATAGAGGCCACTAATTTTGATGAATCAATGTCCATCTTTGGGTCAAAAAATCAGGATCATGTTCAAATGATCCAGAATGATAACAATACAATTGGATTTGAACCTTCTAGTTCAGAAAACATAGCAGGTGGCAGTGGAAGAGGTTTCAGACATTTATTAAGTAGGGAAATAATAGCTGAACACTTTAACGAACCAATTGAGAAAGCTGTGAAGGAACTCAACATTGGAACGACACAATTAAAAAAACGCTGTAGAGAATTAGGTATCAATCATTGGCCCCAACGACAACTTACGAGTTTGCAAACCCTTATTGATCGTGCTGAGGTAAAGAACTACATTTTTTTTTAATTCCTTTATATCATAAGGTTGAAATTACTAAAGTTATTTGTGCCACAGGAATTTGGTAATGAATTTATTGAGGAAACAGAATTATCGGGAGATTTAATACCCAACCTAAAAAAAGAAAAAGAAGCGATAATTGAAGGGTCACAATCGGGTCTAACAGACGGCACAAAGAAGCTAATACAAGCTGCTCATAAGTTTGTATTTAGGAAAAGAAAAATTCAGGAAAAGGGAGAAACTTCATCAAGAACTCATACACAGCAGCAATCTCTGCCATCTAATTCTGGTATGAGTAGTATTAACCCTGGTTTACTCGAGTCTTTGAGTGAGGAGAATTTTTGAGGCTTTGTAGGTGACCTAGCCTGGATTCCTCCTTCTTATAGCTACCCCCAACTGGTTCCGAATTAGAGCCCTTCCTCATCACTGCCCTACTTACACACGCCCCAAATGAGTCAATATTTAGCCCCTAATCATGCAGTTACAGGTTCCAACCCTATCGAGACCCCATACCTTGGAGCTCCTCCTCCAATAACTGAAAGCATACCACTTCCAAATCCTCAAGAAGGTACAAGTCAACCTAATGATGACAAAGATTGGAGTGTAAAATATCTTTTCTCGCTTCTTTCTGATTCTCCGGTTTAGGTTAGTAGTTCTGTAAACTTTTCTTAATGTATTAATATAAAGTTGTAGTAATGAATTAAATATATTGACGTGTTACTATAATTTTAATAATTTCATCGATTCAATATAATATTCATGTTGTTCCCTTAATTTCATATTCCTCCCCCACTTGGACTAAAGTCCAAGTCTGTTTATTCGATTTATAATTTTTTTACGAGCCCTTACTCTCGAACAAAAACCAAGCCCACTCTGCTCAGCCAACAACTTGCATCAGGGGCAAACACCATCTCAATAAACATGTTTCGATAATGTAAAGACGTTTACATCAACCACCATATGTTACTCATCCGCTTGCGACCCTAGTCAACACCTCTATCTTCAGTTACCTCAATCACGAGCGAGTGATCCAGACTCTCAACCCACACGACCTGATCAATCACTCAAGCAAGATCAATACAAGGGTAGGTAGCCCTACTATTACACAGCACTAGGCATGTACAAAGTCGACTCAAAAATACCCGCTATCATCTCAGGCGCCGCTTGCACCTCTTTGACCGTGAGTTGGAAAACTCACCCTTGCATCCTCTAGTCCCTGTCTGACTTGTGCGCCCATTAGTTGCATGAAAAATAGCTACCAAAATAGCACTTTGACATTCTCCCTTTCAACAGTCTTTAAGCTCAGTAATCAACTTAAGCATGATCGGTCCAACCAAACTGGTATGATCGCATCTTAATTGTTCCTACTGAACCTCACAATCAACATTCAACAATCGAATGGATAAAGGTTTACCACATTACACTAGCATTTAAGTCGACTATGCTAGACACTCACATACTCAGCTCCTTGGATCCTTCGTGACGAACTCCTAACTCAAACGCAGATCCTGTGCTTTCGATAGTAGGAGCTCTACTACTACCTTCCACACCTATCCATGTTCGTTCCAAGACCCGTCTCGAAATATCCAATTCGCTTCTCACCGATAATTTTAACACATATGCCCTTACAAGGCATATGTCAACCCTTCTAGGAATACTTGGAATCCCACCCCCACCCTGCTATTCTAACTAAGACGGAACATCCTCCAGTGATGACAAGTTGTTTCGCGAACTTAGTTGTATACAATATCGAACTAAACAGTCTTTCAAATAAGAGAATCTTCCCTAAAGCAACAACCAAACAAGGAACATGCAATAAGGTCAACTCACACATTCTATGACTATTCAGTCCCTATTGTATACAAGTTAGTGGAAATCTCTAAGCAACCTATCGTCACTAGCATACAGTTCGATTAGCAAATAGCAGATAATAATACAACAATGTGTGATCTCTACCAGGCATTTCAACAAACATATACTATATGTTTTTTTTTTACATCGACAATATTAAATACTTAACCCTTTTCCCATGCTGGCTTCGGCTGGCGGTACACACTGTGTCTTTAGTTCACCCTTCATAAAACATATTTCTTTCGTAAAAATGTTCTAAGAAAACTCTTAAGCCTCAACTTGAGTCCAGAGCTCACTAAGTGAGCCTGATTCTCTCAAGCTGTGCTCTGATACCAACTTGTAATATCCCAAAATTTTTGAGTAAATTTAAAAAATTTTAAACGAAAACTTCAATATAAGAAAAGTCACTTAATTAATTTTCATAAAATTTCATAACTTATAAGTTTAATGAAAACATCCCAGGATTAACAAAAGTTAATGAAATCACAACATAGCGGAACTTCCATTCAAAAACAGTCCTCCAATGAAGCAGCACAGTGTATACACGTCACGCCTTGCCATCCATGGTACCTGATGTACCTGAAACAGTAGTTTATATAGGGAAAGGGTAAGCACGGAGCTTAGTGAGTTCCTCAAAATACCATACGATCCATCACATAACATACAACACATAATAACCATTCATATGTCTGTGAGACTCGCGGGCTATCCCTGTTCCGCCTGAAGACTCACGGGCAGTTCCCGTTCTGTCTTATCGCTCGCAGGCTTTTCCCGTTCCGTCTAATGACTCGCAGGATATTCCCGTTCCGCCTATTGGCTCGCGGGCTATTCCCGTTCTGCCTATTGGCTCGCGGGCTGTTCCCGTTCCGTCCACAAACAATCATTATCATAGCAATAATTCACACAATTATCATAACAGGTAAGACAACCTTAGTCTAACCTATCTTCCTTCCTATGCATGCAATATCACCCATAGTATAGTGAGAAGACTCACCTGATTATAGTTGACTATATCGTTTATCTTTCTCGGCTTTGTATTTCCTTCAACTTTAACTGTTAACATAATAAGAAATCTATCATTTCTTAATCCTTAACTATATTATAGTCGCATCATTAAACCCTTCAATAATTCCAATATGATACTCCATGATTTATCAAGTAAAGAACGGCCAGGTAGAAGATTAGATGGGGTGGCAGGATCCTTTCAGCATTTTAGCCTTTCGGAAAATCCAACAACCAGATCCCAAGTAATCGGCCTAGTCACCGTCCTCGTAAGTAAATCAATCGGTATTATTTTCGGAAATTACGAATTGTTATAATAACGACATTTTAAGGTTTTTGTTTACTATTGTTAGAAATTAGTATAATATAACATATGCTATACTTATTAAATATTCTACTTCTTAACAAAAACTATTTTACAATACATAATTAAGCTATAGAAAGGTTTGTAGTTACCTTATGACTCGTCGAGATCTATAACTCCTTCGTTAGGCTTTTAAGCTTCCTTCCGCTCACTTGCTTACACTCTAGTGCTTAGAAACCTCTATATATTGGATTGAGATTTAGTTGTGTGGTTTATGAGATGTTTTGAGGGGTATTTATACTTGAATTCTTGAATAAAAAATGGCATGACACTTTTGACAAAAGATTTTAATAATATAACTTTGTTGAAATTAATACCTTCTAGAATCAGTCTGTTCAATACTGGTTTAGCCGACTTTAAACCCATGAAATTCACGTTTTTATTTGATATTCCAGAAATTTATCTCAATACCTTTCCAGGGATGTATTTTACGTATTTATACGATTTTTCTATGATTTATTATGAATTTTTGAAAACAGACTATCTAATCTGTCAATTCCGAACTAATCAGTAAAGATTGCATTTTTACCATAGATAATGTCATTTTCAAGCTTACTATTATTTTTGGTAATTGTACTAGACTCAATTTGTAAACTTTGTGCACTGGTTTGAGGTCCAAACTATTTTTCTAGAATTAATTATGATTTTTCTAAAAACGACACAAAATGCTGATTTTCATATGAAATTGTAACTAAAGTTTTTCTTAGCTTTATAACTACCAATGATCATATAATTCTTAACACTCTTATTTTAAGTATATGTTATAATTCTTTGCGAAACCAGCTCGTAAAATCTTGAAACTTAAACAATATATTCAATTCAATACGTGTCATACATAATAGGTGCATATGCGATGCATGATTCACACCCAATGCCAAGCTCGTGGGTTTTCCTACCCGCGCCTTAGGTCAAAAAGACCAGGTCACATTTGTGACAAAAGCTCGCAGTTATATACCGCGCCTAAAGGTCTATAAAGACCAAAGCTCGCCAAAATAGGAGAACAAATCATCCTATAATGACACCTGAAAGACTTCTACTTCGCGATGGAGGTACCATCCCAGTAGAGTCTTATCCTGTTATGGGGATGTGTCTGAACCTTACTCGACTCATATGCATTCACACTCTATGCATGCGTAAAAACACTGCTTTTTCTTTTGTACAAAATATCATATAATGTCATGAGACGCATGTACAATAATATAAACATTAACAATTTAAATATTTCATAAGCATAATAGGCTTGAAAACTAAACAATCTTTGAATCACAGAGTAGGCTAAAACATACTTTCATAATTATTGTAGGCTTGATGCCAAAACAATCTTTCAATAACATAGTAGGCTAAAACATACTTTCGTAATCATTGTAGGCTTGATGCCAAAACATTCTTTCAATAACATAGTAGGCTAAAACATGCTTTAATAATCATTGTAGGCTTGATGCCAAAACATTCTTTCAAAATCATCATATAAAACTTTCATAATCATAACATACGTAGAGCGGTTTTGCATATCATATAATGTTTATAAATCACGTAAAAGCTTTGTCAACAGTTTGCCATGTACCCCATAGTGGGAAAAAGCTACATGTACTCACCTTAGTAGCTAGGTATGTCTAGCTACATTAATCCACCCATCTCTTGTACTAGTCCACATAATTCTAGTCTTTCGTAATTTCCACGCGTCCTTCAATCTCTATTGATCCAATAAGAGATCGGAACTTATTAGACAACTAAATATACAACATGTGTCTAAACATTCTTGAACTACTTCGAATCACTATTTAAGTCCATTCCAATGGTTAGGTATGACTCTTAAAGCATAATAACCATTTTGGACAAATTTACCCTTTTGTCCCATTTGACCTAAAATGGTAATTTCGGGTTCAACAAGGATATTTTAACAACATTCTAATTTTTACATCTTTATAAACTTATTTATATGGTTAGATGTCAAAATATCTATTATTTTACCCCTTTTATGTCATTTTAACAAACTCACATCAATAAAGTTTCTAAAAATGGAAACCGTTGTGAAACATGATATTTTACGTTTACTTGACACTAAAATGATCTCAACGCTTCATAATGTTATTACGATTAAATTCCGGGTTCACTTTGTGCTATTTTTGCACATATCAAAATTGTTCCAAAAGATTGGAATTCAAGATTCCATTCCATTTCATTACTTTACCAATTACTTCAAGATTAACATTTGTTTGTGGTCCACAACTTCCGCATCATTCCAATAATTTACTAACTTTAACTTATATCAAAAAATATAATAAAAATCCAAATGCACCAACATATCATATTATGAAGCAAACTAGTGAAAATCCGACCATATGGTCAAGTTTGACCAAAACAGAAAGTCAACTTTAATATTGGTATTTTCTTCACATAACACTTGACCTTGGAGTTTTAAGAATTCAAACCAACATGCATCCAAAAATCTCTATCCAATTACCCAAAACTTATAACCACTAGATGTTCTTGAATCCATAAGGTGATAAAAATCAAGAACTAGCTTCAATACCAACATGCATTAACAAATCCTAAGTTAAACACCAAAACTTTTACAATTCTTGTGTGTATTCATCTTTCTTATGACCATTATCAAACATGCATCCGAGGATTCCAATACCAAACATCAAACTTACATCTCGGGTGTATTTTGAATCCAAAAGCGAGATATAAACCGAAGAAACAACCCCAATCCAACATGCATTCAATATTTGATAACCAGGGTTCATAAAAATCAAAATTTTACCTTCAAATCTGTCAAGTATAGCAAAATCAGAAGTCTTTTTGGGCATTTTTGTTGGAATCGGACCACGTGTGACCTTTTCTGGTCCAGCCGGCCGTTGGCCACCAACGCTCACCACCGCTGCTGGCGGTGGCTTTTTCACCAGAATTGGACTAGCAGCAACAGTAGGTTGTTGTCTCACCCCCATTCTTTCGTTCTTACTGTATTCGTGAACCACTGAGACCCATCTCGACCCTCCTAGTCATCGCCGACCACTGAGACCCGTCTCGACCCTACTAGTCGTCGCTGACCACTGATTTGAAAGGTTATCTAGCAAACAATGAACACAAATAAATCTTATGGTTCACATGCAACCCTAGAAAGATCTATGTTTTCTTCTATGAAGATAATAAACTAAAACCTAAAGGCCAACAATTATTACTAAAGTTTAAATCAGAAGACCAACCTTTGAATCTTGTTCTTGAAGCTAGCAGCAAAAGTTTAAATCAGAAGACCAACCTTTGAATCTTGTTCTTGAAGCTAGCAGCAAAAGTATCCTGCCTCAAATGCAAGTCACACCCAAAGAAATGGAGAAGACAGTCCAGCAGAGTTTATCTGGTGAAAGTGGCGCAGAGAATGAGGGTGCCAGATGCCTCCTTTTATAGCCTCCAAGGTTACAGCTGAAACCCTAAAGAGCCTCCAAGTGGGCAAGCCTGCAAACCAATTGGACCAAGCCTTTTTCTAAACCCTAATTAGGGTTTCGCCATTTTGAGGAACCCTCCTCAATTGGCGCCATTTATGGCCCCTGTCCACTGGCCAGCCTTTTATTCAACTATTGAATAATTACAAAACCAGTCCCTACACTTTTAATTAATTAAATTAATCTCCAAATTAAATCCAATTAATTTCTAATTAATTATTATAGTTTCTAATTAATATATTAACACTTAAATATATTAATAAACCATTTAATTAATTCTATTGATTTATTAAACAATTAATAAATCAACCTTTAACTCTACTGAACTCTATCCTGACCTCCAGCTATGAGGGCAACCCAAATGGACTTTGCTTCAATTAACAAGATAAATATAAATACAAAGTCATGGCTTAGACACCTAATCTAACAGTCTCCCACTTGGATAAGTCTATGACTTTAATTTATCTTCTGATTAATAAACAACCTGCAGCTTCCTAGAAACTGCTGCCGAACTCTGACCCAGTCAGTTCCGTCCATAGATAAGTGATCATATGATCCTTCGTCCAACAAGATATTTTCAGACACGAGACATGGATTGAGATCAATCTCTGTCCGATACTCTATTTCCCGATTTTCGATTCTGCTTATGACTTTAAGACTTCTAATTGAACACATCAATTTAGTCCCGGCTGGCCAGCACTTTAGTCAACTTTAAAATCATCGAGCGGCCTACAGATATCTGTTTCCCAACAGGGTCAAGGAACGAATAAGCTTTGACTCATATGGTTGTGTCTTTTACTTGTCAAATCGTACACAACATGCGTTTTGTAACATCGAGTTACCGATGCGTTTTCGCATTATCAATGCACAACCGACTCGTAAATTTCAACTCATATGTCTCCGCTTCAAGATCATACGATGTTATCGTCTTAATATTGCTCGTGATGTAATCCATGAAGCAATCTATTGAGCGCGGGTTTATCCAATACTCAAATCTCTATTTCTAAGTACTCATGAACGTTGTAGCAGTCTTACTGCAATGTTTAACTCCTTAGACAATCTACAAACCAATTCACGACAGTCTTTGTTCATACTTACTCTCGAAAAGTATGAGCGACTGTGGACTTTTGAATAATCAAATTATTCGGGAAGTGAAACATGCAAAATTGAATCTTAAAATCTGACTGGCGGCTACTATTGCCTAATTACCAAGTCTCCACGAGGTAATCACCAAGTCGGATTTTACATAAACTATTATCGGTTTCTAGATTCCTTTTAAACTATTTAATTCGTGTTATGTATCTATGTCTACTTGACCTTTCACTCTTTCTATGTATTCAAATGTTACACATTTATACACTTTATCCGATCGGATATCCTTCCGATGATATTTCAATTTTGGTCATACCGTCATTCTCACTAACAACTCCATTCTATGTACTGTGACTTTCCATGGTTCTCGGGATCTTTAGTTCACATGACTGCACCCTAAGACTATTTCGAGGTGTTACGATGTGCCGGTGAGCCACACGCGCTCCATCGGAATGCCAACGAAATTCTTTAACCATTAAGTCCTTATTTGAAAACTCTTTTTAAATTGTTATCAACATTCACCTTAATCATTTTCCAATGATTTCTCACGTATGTACAACATCCATTAAGTATTCTCAGCCAGGTCATATCCTGAATCTGACTCACTATGCTCTAAGCATTAAGTCATCAAGACATGTTCATGACACTTCTGATCGATCCAAGAAACTTGTTGGATACGATCTAGTCATATTCCAAACCTATTTGGAATCTTAGGATTATTTATAATCCTTGTGTCACGACTTTTAATAACCATATCCTTTCGGAGACTTTTTCTTATGCATCTTGAATCTTATCAAGATCATGCTTACTATGGCCGGTTCTATACTGATGACAACATCTATCTGATATATGTCAATGGATTATGTGAGTACGTTGCACCTTTCATACCTCTCATGCCAAATCACCACACTTTGCAATGACAGGAAACTCTTTCCTGAGCTATGCATCTTGAGTCTCATCAAGATCATCTTGGTAGAGTTTCGATCTATCTCATAGACGTTTGTAACCACCTGAGCATGCCGTATCTTTATTAAGTCTTTCATGGTGATCCGTCTCTTAACACCAAGTCATTACACTTTGTAATGAAAAGAGACGTTTCCTAGAAACATTATGTAACACACATATGCAGATAGATAACAGCAACACTCCCACTGGCTTTGACACGGTTATGGATTATTCACAAAATCCAGAGCTTTTGGTATATTTTGAGAATCCAAACCTTTCTGACATCTTAATGGATATCTTTCAGCTCATTCTTAAAATCCAATCCTTTGGCATACTCTGAGAATCTGAATATCCTTTCTTGCGAGATGCCCGCGGGGAAATCCCGGGCCCATGTACCTTTATACTGGCATATTCTTTGTGAGTCCTCATTAGTGTGCCGGTGATCCACACGCGCTCCACTAACGACTTACATTATGCAGTATCCTTTCGGATTTCATCTTCTATTGAGAGCGCTTCTCTCGAAATCAATTACATGACTCTGAGTATCGTCTCACTCAACTAGATGTTCTGAAGGTACGTTTTTGTCCATGTTGGTTTCTTTTGATGATTACTCCCACTGGTTTTAAGACCAGTTGTAAAATCAATCAAACTGTTACATGGACTGTATCTCGTCCTAAAGTTCTCTTAATTGGCAGCAATCGGGCTCACCAATGCTTCCAAGTAGTCGGATTGAAAATCCGTACCAACTATTGTGTTTTACCACTATTCGGTATGTCACCCCGATCATAACTACTTATGACGGTGATCAGTACTACTGGTCAAGAGAAGATAATGTCAGAATTTTAAAACGAAAATCTGATTTCTGTCCTAAGCCTAGTGATGACTAAAGGTTATTTCACTTGGCTAATCCTGAACTCATTCAGGACTATCCCAAACTCCCACTGTTTCCTTAGAAACTGGGTTCTTTCTAAAAGAGCTCTTTCTCTTCCAGGTACAGCGGGATAGCCAGTGAAATGACATTTCTGATTAGGTTCATGCCAGTCATGAGGTTCGGACGAACACTACAAGACCCTGGACCTTTGATGTACAAGTGGGACAATCCCAACTTTACATTTCAGACAGTGTCTGCAAAACCTACTTAGTCGAAGATGTGGTTGGAATATGGTCTGATTGGTTTAATATTCAATGTATCGGAAACTAATTTGCAATGTATCTCATACATTGTGGATCGAACTGTTTCGACCAACGCTCCATCATCTTCCCTAAGACACATTATAACTATAAATGTTCTTGGAAGGAAATAAACTGTGAAACATTTTCCCAGTTTATGTTGTCACTCAGGTTCTGTGGGTCTTGTACTTCCTTTGAAGTCCTTGAACTGTTCAACGATTCAATCCAATCGCTTATTCTGATAAGCGAGGTCATATTCGTCATACCGACTGACAAATATTGTGAAGTACAAACAATTGTGTTCTATTCGGAGATTCGAGCAATACACAGCAACTGATGTGTTCGTTGCTTCTAATCTCAATATCTTTTACATTTCTATGTAAACTTATGACTTTGTTAATTCTGTTCAAGACTTGCAATATTTAGCTGACTCTAAGTCAACTGATTCCAAAATCCTATCCTTTGGATCTTTGGGTGATTCATTTCTTGCCACATGTGCTTTATAAAGAACTTAATCATCATCTGACTCTAAGTCAAATGATTCTAAAGTCCTGTCTAACTGGATCTTTGGTTGATTCTGTTGGATTAGGTGTCTAAGCCATGACTTTACAACTATATTTATCTTGTTAATTGAAGCAAAGTCCATTTGGGTTGCCCTCATAGCTGGAGGTCAGGATAGAGTTCAGTAGAGTAAAAGGTTGATTTATTAATTGTGTAATAATTCAATAGAATTAATTAAATGGTTTATTAATATATTTAAGTGTTAATATATTAATTAGAAACTATAATAATTAATTGAGATTTAATCTAGAATTAATTGGATTTAATTTAGTGATTAAATTAATTAATTAAAAGTGTGAGGACTAGTTTGTATTTATTCAATAGTTGAATAACTAGCAAAGAGAAGTCCAGGGGACAAAAGTGGCGCCACCCTTGGAGGCTTCTCTAGGGTTGGCGAAAACCCTAATTAGGGTTTAGGGATCTGGTCCAAGTGGTCAACAGGCTTGCCCACTTGGAGGCTCCTTAGGGTTTCAGGTGTAACCCTAGGAGGCTATAAAAGGAACCCTCTGGCTCCCCATTATTCACGCCAACTTCAACCAAGATTACTCTGCTGGACTGTCTTCTCCATTGCTATGGGTATGACTTGCATCTGAGGCAGGATACTTTTGCTGCTAGCTTCAAGAACAAGATTCAAAGGTTGGTTCTTCTGATTTAAACTTTAGAAATAATTGTTGGCCTTTAGGTTATAGTTTATTATCTTCATAGAAGAAAACATAGATCTTTCTAGGGTTGCATGTGAACCATAGGAATTTTTGTGTTCATTGTTTGCTAGAAAACCCTTCAGATTCATTTCTTAACACATTAAGAATTCAATTCATCATGTGACTCTAAGTCAAATGATTCCAAAGTCCTGTCCAACTGGACTTTTGGTTGAATTGATTCTTATAATATTCATCTTAACAATCATAAGGGACACAATTCCTAAGATCCAAACACTTTGGATGCATTCAATATTCAAGTTATTACTAATTATGCATTTAACACAATCATACAACATTTCAAGGATATCTCAAACAACACGTGTTAAAAGAAAATTGACAATTTTATTAAAAACAAAAATCCTTGCACAATGTACTATATGATAGACAATGTCATACGCATCTAAAAGCTAATAACAATATTTCAATATCTAACTAAACTTCAAAACCGCATGAGCCGGAAATCCAATCCAAATGTGCTCTTATGCGCCAATGTCCCGTACCTTACTGATTCCCTGCACACAAACCAAAATGTGACTATCACATTATGCATCAAGGAATTATGGAACAGGAGTTTTGAGGTTTTTAGATATACCTGAGCTTTCAAAAGATTTTGACTTTGGAGCGTCTTTCAATCTTTCCGCGACTGTATCCGATTTTGTGGATTCTCAGCTTAAGACATATCCAGACGATCTGGATCGTTTCTTGCTGTGTCTTTCCACTGGACTTAATCCAGAAGTAGCTGAACCATTGGAGCTATGCCTGTCCAAGAGTGACTCGTATAAAGTCAACAGTGGACGCATTTCCATTAAGGTCTTTTTCTGGTCTTCCTTTCTATACGTATGAATGAACAGATCGTACTTACTAGTCAGTAAAGCGAGTAGAGTGTTAACACTCGACTCCTGACTCATGGAATAACCAAGTTTGTACAATTCGCCTATATACGCTTCAATCTGAAGAACATGCGAATCGATGCTACTTCCTTCTTTTAACTTACACTCTGCAAGTCTTTTGAAGATCCTAGCTCGTTCCTCTTCGACCGGTTTTCGGAACATTTCCTCAACCGATTGCATTAACTCATATGGCCCCAAGGATTCAAAATCCTTGCGGAACTCGGGGTCAATGGTCAATAGCATGAGGTCACGAATCTTTTCGGATTCATCAACTAATAAGTCATGCTTATCATAAAGGCTCTTTATGATGACTTGTTTCGGTGGAACCGGGATCGGATACTCGGTGAGATGAAGCTTGCCCGCAATGCCGAGAACCCGTCTCCAATTGCGAAGCCATTCCTTACAGTTAAGGCCAGTCAGCCTTTCCATATTTAGCAGGTGCTTTCTGATGCTCTCAGAAATGGGTGAAGGAGGAGAGGGAGGAGAATAGACACTTGATTCAGACATCTACAATAAACAGAATTTTATTAGTTTAATTTATCCTTTTTAAATAATTACCCAATATATTATTTATTAAGGCTAGGACCCAAAATGCCCCAACTATGGTGTGAAGAGGGATGCCGTAATCACAACATAATGGTCATTAAGGTAGATAATACACTTATCAATTTCATCTTATGAAATTCCTAGATCTGTTGAGACACATTGAACTATTCAATGGCATGTTTAGTCTCGGATGTGCCCCACTGTTTGTGACTGGGATGCCGAGGATCACAAACCGGGTGTGAATAACCATGCAAATTCGCTCGGTACTCTCGAAGTCAATTGTCATCTCTAATTAACGTGCCGGTTAACCACACACGCTCCGTTAATAATGAAAAAATCGAGAAACCCATTGCAACTCTTTGCGGACCCCAGTTGGCGTGCCGGTAAACCACACACGTTCCACCAACGTTCCACAAAGTGCAATGTGCAATTCCATGGATTAGCACCAATTCACATTTTTATCCTAAAGTAACTAGATTGGGTTTTGTTCAAGGTTCTAGTACTTTCAATTATAGCATTATACTTTTAAGAGGCTTAGCGGTTCTATCAAACACGTTCGGCTAACGACACTCGACTGACCAGGAGAGCGGTGGGTAAGAGTGGATACCCATTAGACTAACATTTTATAGTCAGTCGCCTTATACCCTCTTTATAGGACAGTTTTGTGAATGAGGCCTACTTGCGGTAAGACTAACCAATTTTCTTATATATAAATATTAACTTTTAATCATAAATATATAAGATATATTTTAATCTTATTAAAATATTTTAGAATTAATTTAATTAGAATTTTCGCAAATTTTAATCTATTTTTTTCGAAAATTTAAATCAATTCCTTAAGCTGATTTAATTTATCTTTTAATTAACAATTAATTAAATTAATTAAATCTAATAAGGGAATCACAAAAATTAATCAAATTAATTTCCTAACCCTTATCCCTAGATCACGAAATCAGCATGCAAAGATAAGGGGTTCCAGTTATTTAATTATCCAATAATTACCATAAATAACAACCTACTTATAAAAGGCAAGCAAATCAAGGGGATCCAAGGGGTGGCGGCTAGGGTTAGGAAACCCTAGCCTAGATTTCGACCAAAGCCTCATCCAAGAGGTGTTTTTCGCAAAAACACTCAAGGCAAACATAGATTAAGCAGTTTATATCAAACACAAGAAAACAAGCCTAATCTCTGATACCACTGAAAGGTTATCTAGCAAACAATGAACACAAATAAATCTTATGGTTCACATGCAACCCTAGAAAGATCTATGTTTTCTTCTATGAAGATAATAAACTAAAACCTAAAGGCCAACAATTATTACTAAAGTTTAAATCAGAAGACCAACCTTTGAATCTTGTTCTTGAAGCTAGCAGCAAAAGTATCCTGCCTCAAATGCAAGTCACACCAAAAGCAATGGAGAAGACAGTCCAGCAGAGTTTATCTGGTGAAAGTGGCGTAGAGAATGAGGGTGCCAGGTGCCTCCTTTTATAGCCTCCAAGGGTTACAGCTGAAACCCTAAAGAGCCTCCAAGTGGGCAAGCCTGCAAACCAATTAGACCAAGCCTTTTTCTAAACCCTAATTAGGGTTTCGCCATTTTGAGGAACCCTCCTCAATTGGCGCCATTTATGGCCCCTGTCCACTGGCCAGCCTTTTATTCAATTATTGAATAATTACAAAACCAGTCCCTGCACTTTTAATTAATTAAATTAATCTCCAAATTAAATCCAATTAATTCTAAATTAATTTCTAATTAATTATTATAGTTTCTAATTAATATATTAACACTTAAATATATTAATAAACCATTTAATTAATTCTATTGATTTATTAAACAATTAATAAATAAACCTTTAACTCTACTGAACTCTATCCTGAACTCCAGCTAAGAGGGCAACCCAAATGGACTTTGCTTCAATTAACAAGATAAATATAAATACAAAGTCATGGCTTAGACACCTAATCCAACATGATTGACGCTAATCGCCGCCGTCGGCGGCTTACCGCCGTCGTTCTCCCTCTAGCAGCAGAGTCGCTGCTGTTGCAGCTCTCACACAAGTGTAAATATGTATTTGGAAAAAACATGAAAACGAACCAAGAAATGAAGTAGTAAAATAGGTTGTGAAAAAAACATGAAAAATACAGTAAAAAAACTCAAGTTATAAAAGCAAATTGTGAAAAAAAACATGTAAAAAATAAAGTTATAAAAACGAATTGTAAAAGACATATAAAAATGAAATAAAAATGAAGTAATAAACGAATTGTGAATTTTTTTTATAAAATTGAATGGACAGGGTTTTTAAAGTTCAATGACTAATTAGGGTGCACGGAGTGGTGTTCGGGCTCGAGCGGGTTCAACCAATTTGAGGGTCGGTACCAATGGTACGGACGTGGTACCAAAATGATCATTGCACCGTGTTGCTCGGGTTTGCGTGACATTGGGTTGGTGTGGCTTCCCCATCTATCCGAAACCAATGATATATATATATATATATATATATATATATATATATATATATATATATATATATATATATATATATATATATATATATATATATATATATATATATATATATATATATATATATATATATAGTGTAATTAATTAATTAATTTAATAATAAAAAATATGATGTGGCATCGCGAGTTTAATAGGAACTGCTTCCATGGGTGTGGGATAGAGTGAGATAGGGAAAGATGGAAGTGAAAGGAGAGAGAAAAAACAGATGTGACAAGTGGGATGAGTGGGTTCAAAACCCATTACTCCCCCACCCTTAGGCCCTGAGGAGTGTCGTCTCTCCTGCTCTTACTTTTTGCCTGCCACCTCAGCATCCAGTCAGTATTTCTCTCTCCTCGTTTTACCCCCGGAAATGGTCATCTCTCACTACCTCTCACTTCATCTCACTTTTTAATTTAAAAAACTAAATTAAAATTAAAATTAAAACACAAAAAATAATTTCATAAACTAAATTAAAACTATACTAAATTAAAATTAAAATTAAAATTAAAA
Organism: Cichorium intybus; assembly: GCA_023525715.1. Lineage (NCBI taxonomy): Eukaryota > Viridiplantae > Streptophyta > Magnoliopsida > Asterales > Asteraceae > Cichorium > Cichorium intybus. The sequence goes on from CM042013.1 coordinate 91,989,065, forward strand.
CTAAAATTAAAACAAAATCATTATTTGAAAAATAAATACACAAATCCACTTTATTTTTAAAGACTCCTCAATTATTAAATACAGCAATGGCCCATTAATAAAAACTTATTAATAAAAACCCATTGTAACAAAATGCCCAACTACTATATAAATTTTTATTTAGGTTTCATTCCTCAGCCGCATCAGTAGAACGCCGATGATTATTTCCACAGATGATCGAAGTTGATTATACTGAGCGCACATTTAAGTTCTCTTCATCATTCCTCAACTACCGTTCGTCCTCTCACTCACGCCCTCTTCCATTCAAAGCAAGATGTCGCACGAGCTTGGAACGTCGTGCGGGCATGGAGGCGGGGCGGTGTTCACTGTAGTCGTCGCGGTCACCGGGGTTGGCGTCGTGGGGGGGGGGGTGGGAGGAACTCCGGACGGCCTTATAGCCTAAAAAAGTTCGGTGACTTTAAATAGTCAAAAAGAGAATTTTAGTGACCTTAAATAGTCTGAAAATATATAATAGCGTCATAATAACTATTTCGAAACAAAATTCATAAATTAAATAACTTTTTACAACTTAAGTTAAATTAAGTAACCAAATAAATAAAAACCAAAACTTAATAAGTTAAAAACACCCTATCTGGGTTTTTTGCACACCCTGTTCTAAAATAGTCGACGGATATTTTCAGCGTCAATCAAAAGACACCCAAAAGAATTCGTTTGTTTTGATACGGATGGAAGGGTGGGATAGAGAGTAAGAGAGGAACATGGCAATCATTCATCCTTCTACGACCTACCTGAACTTCCGAATCCACACCCATTTCACACACAACAAATTTACGACTAGAAGCAGACCCAATTCCATCTCTCCAATCACTTGCTCAAGCTCCAATTACAACAATGCATTACTCTTTGAAGCTGCTAAACACACGGTAACTAGAGTGGTTTCCTCACAACTATTGCCTTTTGAATTTGTATTTACATTTTGAAAAATTATCCGGATTTTCATCAAATTGTTCTCATTACGTATCTATAAACAAATGTTTTCATCCGGTGATTCAATCTGTTGCGGATATCTAAATGAATTTCATCAACGTGCGCCAACTAGACCAGCAGATCGTATTATACTATCACGTTTTCCTTTTTAACATTGTATATAGAAGAGACTAATTTAGGCAGTTGGAAACAGTTTTGGACTTGAAATTTTACTTGTTTCAGGAAAAGAACATCTGATTTAAGTTTTGATGTTGTTTGGTGACATACTTACAAGTCTGTTGATACTAACATTAGAAGTTTTGAACCGACATGTCTACCCAATCGTGAGGAATGGAATTGGCAAAGGCAAATAGGAGTGAGGAATTGTTTTTCAGTGATGATGTGAGCTTCAAATTGATTTAGCCATGAAGTATTAACTTTTTATAGGTCTAAACCCTAAACCCTAAATATTATCTTTATCGAGCTAGCCACTAAACTATTATTATATTAGTGGTTAAATCGATAATATTGTGAAAGCATGTGGTTTTAAACTTTCACAAAACTGAGTCGCGAATAAGGGTTAGTTTATAAAGTCCAAAGGGTTATTTGTATATCATGTAATTTTTCTTACATGCTACTTTGATAATGAAATGGATTAATGAGGTGAGGGTAATAATGTAATTACATTACTTTGTACCAGGTGGATACATATCTGCAAAGTGGCATGGTGGTTGGGTTAGGATCTGGTGTAGCCTCATCTTTGGCAATACAATATTTGGGTCAAAAAGACAAAAACTTCGTGTTGGTCTACTAAAAGACGTAGTTGGAATACCCACGTGAGTCTATTATAAATATCATTACTCTATCTATAGTTAATTTAAAAAAATATCGGCCATGTACTTTAATATATACCCGCAAAAGACAATATATTTACATTCTTTACCCATAATAGCAACGTGTTTATATTATTTTAATTAAAATTGATGTTTCTTTCTGACTGGCTGCCAAGTGTTACTATGTATACACGTGTTCACGTTTCGAGTGATTGTTGCAGATGTGTCGGTAGTGCAAGTGAAGCAGCAAAAGCAGGAGTACCCTTGTATCAGTACCAAGATAGTTCACAAGTGTGCATGAAATTAGAGTATCCATTTAAAAACCGAAAAGACCGGTTTTTTTTCCCAAATTACATTTCAAAAAAACCGGTTAGGTTTTAACCGAAACCGAACCGGTTTTCCAAAAAACCGGTGTTTGTGCACCTCTACTAATACATGATTAGGATCAGTTTATTGATGACACAAATGGGATATCTTTTGTTTACTAGTAATCAGTTTTCTTAAAAATTAGAGTGAATTTAATTTAATGAATGATATATATAATCCACCGACTCACTTGTAGATTGATTTTGCGTTCAATGATGCTGACATTTTGGAAGAAGGAACCCTAAATGCAGTCATTGGGCGCCACAAACTTCAGGGAGACGAGTCTATTATCGAAGAGAAGGTCATTAAAAATCATTCAAATGTTTTAACATCTATATATCTGGTGTTCACCATTTCCATTAATTTACAATTTTATTTTCTAAAGATAACTACAATATATTTTTTTTATTATGATCTAATTTGGGGTTTAATTAGCTTTTATTATTTTCATTTTTTTATTAAATAATGCATAGATAGAGTTAAAACTATACATCGTATCAACCTATAATTTAATAAATATCTCTGTTTTTTTGTAGGGAAAATAATTGGATTCTTTGCCTCTCTTGCATTAAGTACTTGAAAACAGTTCAAAATTGAAATTCTAAAACAGGGTTAAATGTGTAATTATGCAACAATGTTTCACATTTTTTCCAATTTATGCAACAAACTGATTTCTATACAAAATATGCTTAGGGCCAAAAGATGCAATACTTTACTATTAACTTGTTTAACCCATTGAAATATGGTTGCATAAATCGGTAAAGGGCTTTTATCATAAAAGTCCTTAAGTTTTTCAAAAATGTTCGGTTTTGTCCTTCTATGAATTTTATGTCCACTAAAGCCCAAAATTTGTAAACTTTTTTCCATCTTTGTCCCCGAAACCTGTGATAACAGGTTTCCAGGTTACCATGAAATTATTTTTACATAGAAGTGCTTAAGTTTTTTGAAAATGTTCGATTTTGACCTCCAACACCGCCACCACCACCCACCACCACCACCTATAGTGGTGGTGGTGGTGGTGGGTGGTGGTGGCGGTGTTGGAGGATAAAACTGAACATTTTTGAAAAACTTAAGGACTTTATGAGAATTTAATTTCATGGTAAAAATGTAAAAAAATTGCAAACTTAAGGACTTTTATGTGAAAATAATTTATTGGTAACCTGGAAACCTGCTATCACAGGTTTCAGGGAAAGATGGAAAAAAATTTGCAAATTTTGGGCTTTAGTGGACATAAAATCCATAGAAGGACAAAACCGAACATTTTCGAAAAACCTAAGGACTTTTATGACAAAAGCCCTTCGGTAAATGGTGAAACATTGTTGCATAAATTGGTAAAAAAAAAGTGGAACAATGTTTGATAAATTATTAAAAATGTGAAACATTGTTGAATATTACTAATATGTTCCCTGTCCACTTTACAGAAAATATTAGATGTGACAGAGAATCTTGTTCTAATGGTCACAGAAAAACAGTACAAAAGCCGTGTTGATGGTTCAATTCCTGTTTTAGTTAACTCTGTAAGTCTATTAGCTTGATATCTATAATATATATAAGAGTAAATTACAGTTTTGGTCCCTGTAGTTTACACCAAATTACAGATTTTGTCCTAGTTTTAAAAATCTTGCATTTGTGGGTCCTGTGGTTTTCAAATCTTTCACTTTTGGTACGAGTGCTTTCTAAAGCTTTCAATTTTGGTCCATATTGTTTGCACAAACGATAACAGAGGGAGCGACCAAAAGTGAAAGATTTAGAAACCACAGGGACCAAAAGTGAAAGATTTGAAAACCACAGTGACCATCAGAGCGAGATTTTCAATACTAGGACCAAAACTGTAATTTGGCGTAAACCACAGGGACCAAAATTGTAATTTACTCTATATATAAGGGTAAATTAAGTTTTTGGTCCTTGGGTTTAGCTTATTTTTGCAATTTTGGTCCTTATTTGAGGCTTTCGTAACGTTTATGGTCTTATTTTGAAAGAATCCTCACGCTTTTGGTCTATGTTCCAAGCAAAATGACTGTATTCTATGATTCTATGCTTTATATAATAATTATTTAAAGAATTAAAGTAACCAGTACATACAAAAAAAGAATCTGTAAAAGGGTAATATAGTCATTTTACTTGGAACAGGGAGCAAAGCTTTAGAAAAACATCATCTAAGGACCAAAGTTGCAAGAGAAAACTTTTTGGGACCAAAATTGCTAAATGACACTAAACTCAGGGACCATTTTTGTAATTTACTGAATATATAAAGTAACCAGTACATACAAAAAAAGAATCTGTAAAAGGGTAATGTAGTCATTTTACTTGTAACAGGGAGCAAAGCGTTAGAAAAACCTCATCTAAGGACCAAAATTGCAAGAGAAAACTTTTTGGGACCAAAATTGCTAAATGACGCTAAACTCAGTGACCATTTTTGTAATTTACTGAATGTATAAAGTAACCAGTACAAACAAAAAAAGAATCTGTAAAAGGGTAATATAGTCATTTTACTTGGAACAGGGAGCAAAGCGTTAGAAAAACCTCATCCAAGGACCAAAATTGCAAGAGAAAACTTTTTGGGACCGAAATTGCTAAATGACGTTAACTCAGGGACCATTTTTGTAATTTACTGAATATATATATATATATATATATATATATATATATATATATATATATATATATATATATATATATATATATATATATATATATATATATATATATATCATGCTTAAAACTTATATTCCAGGTCAACTGGATGGACACTGCAGAAGAGATTGATGACCTTTTTGTAGGTGATGCTGAGGTATATATATAAACAAACTAAATTCAGTTATAAAGAATGACAATAAATTTTTTTTTTTGAGCATATACCTTATTGATGCTTTTTGTGTGACCCACAAGGTATGACTGTTTTTGTATTTGAAGGTATGGAGAAGAGCATCTATAGGGCATGCGGGTCCTACAGGAGGCGAATTTCCACTAGTCACAAGTGAAGGACATAATGTTCTTGATGTCATATTTACATCCCCTATACCAAACCTTGGTACTATTTCCTTCCCTAATAACTATTTTATATGAGGGGGGCATTGGTGTCGTTTCCAATGCATGCCAAAAATAGTACAATCTGTTGTGTAATATTCTGTCTAAAAGTCTAAATAATGTGGTGTGTTTTAGAAAAAACTTATGGCTGTTGTGTGATTATGGTGTAGCCGATGTAGCAAAACTCCTTGACAACATAAATGGGGTTGCGGGCCATGGGATCATTACCAAAACTCCGTAAGTTGCTTTTTTCATTGAGGAGGGCATTTATGGAATTTTGCACATACTAGAGATTGAGAGTGAGATTGCTATTTTTGTCTCGTTGTTGTGTTCTTTTTTGTATCTAATTCTTCCTTTGGTTTCTTGTTGATTGTAGTTGTAAAGCGGTGATTGCTACAGAATCGGGGCTTTGCATCATTGATAATACTGTGAATAGCGATATGAGAAGCCTTTAAATGCCATGCCATAAATAGTAGTGTTTTTAAGTGGGTGCTTAAATGTTCTTAAGATTACATGTAAAAGTTGAAAGTATAAATAACAACATTATATGTGAGCAATGGCAACATACTTACATTTATGTGTTTATTACAACTTTTTTACTTTCATTTCTTCTCATTATAGTCTTATACTTTGATGCAAACACAAGTGTGCCTACAAAGGATTCCTTTCAAAGGCCAAGTGTAACACCCAAATTTTTTTTTTTAATATTCAAATAAATAAACCTTTAAATAAGTCCATAAAAGCCTTATTTAGAAATCAAGTAAGAATCTTGTTAAAACAAGTCTTTTATAAACTTAACTAAAAAAATTTATGAGAGTACGGGTGTTACCACTTTATATAAAACATTTAAACATGACTAATATTAAAAAATTGAATGAAAGTCTTTAACATTTAAATATCTTTTTAACAAAAGTAATAATTTTGCTAAAAAAAAATCTTTCAATAAACTTATTAATGCTTAACTAGTTAACTCAACAAAACATTCCTATGAATTAGCGTTGTACATTCACAACTCATTTTCCAAACAATGTCAAAATTTGAACAAAACTTTAAACACAAGCGGAATACTATAAATAACAATTTACTTATAAATGTCCCTCCATTTATTTTGGTACGCCTTGAGGCGACCACATCGTGTCCTATCCCTAAAATAGCCCTTAAACCTGAAATGTTAAGTATTTAACGGGTAAGTGAAACGCTTAGTGGATATACACAATACTCGCATATTTTATCAACCACGTGCATTAACATATCACCTTTTGTAATGTCGTAACACTTTTGGTAAGTAAATTTGAGTTATTCTTAGTATAATTAAGAAAACCTAGGTTGTTATATGAGTTAGGATGATTAGAAACCAATTAGGAGAAGTTTAAACCTTTAAAAAAATGTTAAAAGAGGTTACACGGGTCGTGTTGGAGTCACACGGGTAGTGTAGGAGACCTTTGGGACTGTTTTGGGCATCCAGCAACTTACACGGGTCGTGTTTTATAAACACGGGTCGTGTTTTTATCACCAAAACCATCCAGAAACTTACACGGGTCGGATTTCGAAGACACGGGTCGGGTTTTTGAGATAGCACCGCTATCTTTGAGAGATAGCGCCGCTATCTCTCGTGAGTGGGATATATTTTTGACAGCAAACCTTATTTTGCCATTTTCGAACCAAAAACCCTTCTAGGCGATTTTCAGATCTTCAAGTGCGAATTTTGGTCAAATTCGTTAGGGGTTTTGCACAGGGGCGGACCCAGGATAAATGGACACGGGGGGCACTGACCTAGGAAAAATGGACACGAGGGGCAATGAGGAGCACATTTTTTTAGACGGGGGACACCTATATATAATTTTTTTTACACTACGGGGTAAAATTTCAGGGGGGCATGTGCCCACCCGGGCTCCTACATAGGTCCGCCCCTGGTTTTGCATAGAGAAGCTTGGAGAAGTCGGATTTAACACCCGAAACATATTCCCGGTTTCTAAATAGAAGAGGTTAGTGATGTTGGGTTTTAGAGTTCCAAACCCTAGATGTCAAAATCTGAAAATCTACTTTGATTTAACTCATGTGTTATTAGTAGGTTGCTAATATATGTTGTAGTGAGTATTTGTTGCGAATATTGTGATGTTTTAATGGTTGAATTGGTAAAACCGCGAAATTGGGGTTTCGGTTTGATATTATATGTTATCCACTGCTTGTGATCTTTATTAGGTGATGATTTCTTAATATTTTGAGTTAAATATTATTGAGATGTCTGAGAATGTTTGAGATATGAATTATGATGTTATTTTACAGCGGATACTCATAGGAGGAAAGGAGATATACGAGGCACGGGTGGACCACGAACTGAACAGGCAACAGGTGAGTAATTTCTAATTCATTTTTATGATTGGAATGTAATATACTTTTGTTATATGAAGTTTTAATTAGTTGAGATAACCATTTAGTACGAGTTATACAAGATTGAGAATTTCTTGTTATATATATGAGTATATAGTGTGAATGAACACGCTATTTGACTGAGATAGTCAAAGAGAATGAGGTCAATGAGTTTAAATGTTAGTAGTTATTGAGTATTATAATAAATTTTGGAAAAATTAATGGTCGATCACAAAAACTTGGATATTTCGCACTGAGCTTAATTAGCTCATGAATATTATTTGTGTTGTATGTGATATAGGTGACAGGGGAAAGAAGGTTGTAGAGGGATAGATTGACTTGACTTTGGGACTAGACTTTTGGGTTTTTGTGTGATCTATAAAATGCTCTTTTGAAACTTGTGTATAGTTTTTGTAGAAAAATGGTCTTTTGTAACCCGGTTTGTGGGACATGTTTGTATAAATACTTATTCTTTTGATAACTACTTGTGCTTCTGTTGCTTAACTTTGATTACACCATAAACCTTTGTGGTTATTGTGAGTATTTATTGGTGTATTTTGGAGATAAGAAACTGGGTGTTACAAGTTGGTATCAGAGCAAAGTTTGAGTGAACTAGACTTTAAGAGTAAGTTCTAGACTCAAACTAATAAAGAGAGAGGTCCCAAAATTTGTCCCTATGCAACTATTCCTCTGAGCACATATAATGAGTATGTGTGCTATATTGAGATATATGAGATTGAAATGAGTTGAGTTTCTTTTTCAGCCTCATTATGAGTTCTGGAAAAGAAAAAGAGGGAGGTGATCACTGAGAAGAGCAATCGGGATCACAAGGTTCGGGACTGGGGCGCCAGCCCGAAGGCGAGAGACCACCTGAGTTATCACCATCTTTACAAGAGCTTATTGCTGCAGAAGTAGCAAAAGCAGTCAAAAGCTTACTGCCTACTTTGGTTAGGCCTCAAACAGAGCCAATGGGTGGAGACGAGCGAGGCCGACATCAGATTACTCCCATAGTTACGGAGGGTCAGAGAGAGCCGGTTATTATACATGCTGAAACAGGAGGGTCGCGAGAACCAAAGGGTTGTAGTTATGAAACATTTCGCAAGTGTAAACCGAATGATTTCTTTGGTACTGATGACCCTATTGTTGCACGAAACTAGTTAACACATATTGAGAAAGTTATCCGTACGAGCAAATGTGCAGAAAAATATAAAGTTGAGTATGTTACTAACTGTCTGTACAGAGATGCCCAGTTCTGGTGGGACAATATACGTCTTGATATAGAAAAAGGTTTGGAGGTTGAACCAACATGGGAAGAATTCAAAGTAAAGTCTATGAAAGAGTATTGTTCCAACACGGTGATGAAAAGTTTAGAGGAGGATTTCTTGAGATTACAACAGGGAATACGGTCAGTACAGGAGTATACGACAGAGTTTAACGAGAAGGCCAGATTTGCTGCTCATCAGGTAGATACTGAAGAAAGAAAGATTGATAGGTATCTGTGGGGATTGAGGACTCAGATACAAGAGTTCTTACAGAGTTCGAGCTTTACAACTTACCAGCAGATTGTCGAGGCAGCCAAATCTCGAGAAAAAGAACTGCGGAGGCAAGATGATGAGAAAAAAGGGGACAAAGAAAGCGGAGGCCAAAAAAGGAAATGGGAAGGAAAATCGGGAGGTGGTTCTCAAAAACAACCAATTCCAAATTTTCAGCCTCGAGATGATTCGAGGAAGACTGAGAGCAGATGGTGTGAAAGATGCCGCCGAAAACACGCTGGAGACTGTGATACGAGTACCCCGTCCCTTATATGTTATCAGTGCGGGAAAACTCGACACATGGCTCGGGATTGTTTAGAGAAGAGCCGAGTGTGCTTTAACTGTGGAGAAAGCGGTCATATTCGCCCGGGTTGCCCAAAGCCATGGACTGATACACGCCGTGAGACTTCGAGGGCGGGACGAGGTGATAGTTGAGGTGATAGACAAGACAGAGGCGGCGGGAATGTTAGAAGTCGAGCCTTTCAAATGACAGTGGAGGAGGCCCGGCAGTGACCGGATGTGATTACAGGTATCTTTAGCATAAATTCTCTTCGAGCTCGTATGGTGTTTGATTCTGGTGCCTCGATTTCTTTTATATCTGTACCTTTTGCATCTTAGATTCATGTTCTGATAACCAAGATGAATCAGAATTTGATAGTTGATATTGCTGACGGGAGGGATGTTATAGTAAATAGCCATTATGTAAATTGTCGACTTGAAATCAATGGAATCTCATTCCTAATTGATTTGAAGCCGATAATTACTCGTGCGTTTGATGTGATAGTAGAGATGGACTGGTTAGATGATAATATAGCAAATATGGATTGTCACGGAAAGATTATTTCCGTGAGAACTCCAAATGGGTCACAAACATTAATACGAGGTGAGCGTCGTTTTCAACATATACCGGTAGTATCTTTCGCGAGAGCGCGACGATATACCGAAAAAGGTGCCCTTTTATTTATGGCACATATTACTCTTATTGAAACCGAGCATCCTACGGTGAAAGATGTTGAAGTAGTACGAGATTATGCCGACGTATTTCCTGACGATCTTCCGGGCTTACCGCCAAATCGTCAATTAGAGTTTGTTAACGATTTAATTCCGGGAGCGAAACCGATAGCCCGAGCACCCTATCGATTGGCGCCGTCAGAGATGGAGGAATTAAAGAAATAATTACAAGAGCTTTTAGATCGAGGTATCATTCGGCCGAGTTCATCTCCATAGGGTGCCCAGATTTTATTTGTGAGAAATAAAGACGGCTCCATGCGTATGTGTATAGATTATCGCGAGTTGAACAAGATTACGGTGAAAAATCGTTATCCTCTACCGAGAATCGATGATCTATTTAGTCAATTAGAAGGAGCGGTATATTTTTCGAAGATTGACTTGAGGTCAGGATATCATCAGTTAAGAGTAAGAGAATCTGACGTCCCGAAAACAGCATTTCGCACCCGATACGGTCACTACGAGTTTTTAGTAATGCCATTCGGTCTGACGAATGCCCCGGCGGCCTTTATGGATTTGATGAACCGAGCTTGTCATCCCTTTTTGGATAAGTTCGTAATAGTGTTCATTGATGACATTTTGATTTATTCCAAGAGTTGGAGTGATCATAAACAACACTTGAAATTAATCCTTGATCTTCTTCGCCAAGAGAAGCTGTACGCAAAGTTTTCAAAATGCGAATTTTGGTTGCAAGAGATTCAATTTCTTGGTCATGTGATAAACCGAGAAAGCGTTAAAGTAGATCCTGCCAAGATAGAAGCGGTTATGAGTTGGGCACCATCCAAGAGCCCGACCGAGGTTCGGAGCTTCTTGGGATTAGCCGGATACTATAGGCGGTTTGTTGAGAAATTCTCGAGCATTGCGTTGCCTTTAACAAAGCTAACCAGAAAAACAGAGAAGTTCATCTGGACCGAAGTACAACAAGAAGCCTTTGAGAGATTGAGACGTGCATTATGTGAAGCCCCGGTGTTGGCATTGCCTCAAGGTGGAGAAGACTTTGTTCTTTTTACCGATGCTTCACAAATTGGTCTTGGATGTGTACTAATGCAGAAGGGGCCAGTGATTGCTTGTGCATCCCGACAACTGAAGTCTCATGAGCAAGCATATCCTGTACATGATTTAGAGTTAGCCGCCATTGTTTTTGCATTGAAGATTTGGCGACATTATCTCTATGGCGTGAAGTTCCATGTATACTCAGATCACAAGAGTCTAAAGTATCTGTTTGACCAAAAATAGTTGAATATGAGACAACGGAGGTGGATGGATCTTTTGAAAGATTATGATTGTGAAATACTTTACCACCCTGGTAAGGCAAATGTAGTGGCAGACGTGCTAAGTCGAAAAGAACCATCTATTAGAGTCGTTTCAGCTCGAATGGGAGTGATAAGTAAATTACCAGAAATGATTCAACGTGCCTAGAAAGAAGTCAATGACATGAAGAGTGAGAGAATGGTTGGCTATGTAGATAAACTAGTTGAAAACGCACAAGGAGTGAAGACTTTTCAGGGACAAGTATGGGTCCCAAGGCACAGAGAAATGAGACAGTTATTACTTGAAGATGCTCATTGTACTCGGTATTCAATCCATCTAGGCAGTACAAAAATTTATAGAAGTCTAAAGTCGTTTTACTGGTGGCTTGGAATGAAACGTGATGTTGGGAGATATGTGGAGAATTGTCTGACTTGTTTACAAGTTAAAGCAAATCATCAAAAACCATATGGATCAGTGCAGCCACTACCGATACCGATGAAAAATTGGGATGAGATTTCTATGGACTTTATTACTAAGTTACCTCGAACTCCGCGAGGGTTCGATTCTATTTGGGTGATTGTCGATAGGCTGACCAAGTCAGCACAGTTCATTCCTATACGAGAAAATGACCAAGCATCTAAACTAGCAGAGATTTATATTAAAGAAGTGATGAGATTGCACGGGGTGCCCACCTCAATAGTCTCCGATCGTGATAGTCGTTTTACTTCACATTTTTGGCAAAGTTTTCAAAAACACTTGGGAACCAAAGCCTTGATGAGTACGGCTTATCATCCGCGGACTGATAGGAAAACAGAGAGAACTATACAGACATTGGAAGATATGCTTAGAGCTTCAGTGATTGATTTTGGAGGTAGCTGGGACGATCATTTGCCTTTGGATGAATTCATATATAACAATTCATATCATTCCAGCATCCATATGGCACCCTTTGAGGCGTTATATGGATCAATGTGTAGAATACCGACATGTTGGGCAGAGGCGGGAGAAAAGCCACTAGCTGGTCCTGAAATAATAACAAAGACTGAGGCTAAGATTAAAAACATTCGTGAGCACGTGAGAGTTGCTCAGCAGCGTCAAAAGCAGTATGCCGATAAACGAAGGAAACCACTAGAATTTCAAGTTGGAGACATGGTAATGTTAAAAGTGTCTCCTTGGAAAGGGAATATCCGATTTGGTAAGCGAGGTAAATTGAGTCCACGATTTATCAGACCTTTTCGTATAATACAACGAGTGGGAGCTGTAGCTTATAGACTCGAACTTCCTGACGAATTACGAGGAATTCATAATGTGTTTCATATATCGAATTCGTAAGACTTTATATGACGAGTCTGCATGAGTTTCCTTGGCGGAGGTCCAATTAGATAAGAAGCTACAGTATCAAGAACAACCAGAGAAAATTCTAGATAGAAAGATCAAGAAGTTGCGGAATAAAGAGATCGGGATCGTGAAAGTACAATGGAGACACCACCGAGGCACAAATGTCACATGGGAACCCGAGGAAGAGATGCGATCTAAATACCCTCTTTTATTTCAAGAGATTCCGAGGACGGAATCTTTTTAAGGGGGAGATAACTTGTAATGCTGTAATACTTTCGGTAAGTAAATTTGAGTTATTCTTAGTATAATTAAGAAAACCTAGGTTGTTATATGAGTTAGGATGATTAGAAACCAATTAGGAGAAGTTTAAACCTTTAAAAATGTCAAAAGAGGTAACACGGGCCGTGTTGGAGTCACACGGGTCGTGTAGGCATCCAGCAACTTACACGGGTCATGTTTTTATCACCAAAACCATCCAGAAACTTACACGGTTCGGATGTCGAAGACACGGGTCGGGTTTTTGAGATAGTGCCGCTATCTTTAAGAAATAGCACCGCTATCTCTTGTGAGTGGGATATATTTTTGACAGCAAACCTTATTTCGCCATTTTCAAACCAAAAACCCTTCTAGGCGATTTTCAGAGCTTTAAGTGCGAATTTTGGTCAAATTGGTTAGGGGTTTTGCATAGAGAAGCTTGGAGAAGTCGGATTTAACAATAGAAGAGGTTAGTGATGTTGGGTTTTAGAGTTCCAAACCCTAGATGTCAAAATCTGAAAATCTACTTTGATTTAACTCATGTGTTATTAGTAGGTTGCTAATATATGTTGTAGTGAGTATTTGTTGCGAATATTGTTATGTTTTAATGGTTGAATTGGTAAAACCGCGAAATTGGGGTTTCAGTTTGATTGTATATGTTATCCATTGCTTGTGATCTTTATTAGGTGATGATTTCTTAATCTTTTGAGTTAAATATTATTGAGATGTCTGAGAATGTTTGAGATATGAATTATGATGTTATTTTACAGCGGATACTCATAGGAGGAAAGGAGATATACGAGGCACGGGTGGACCACGAACTGAACATGCAACAGGTGAGTAATTTCTAATTCATTTTTATGATTGGAATGTAATATACTTTTGTTATATGAAGTTTTAATTAGTTGAGATAACCATTTAGTACGAGTTATACAAGATTGAGAATTTCTTGTTATATATATGAGTATATAGTGTGAATGAACACGCTATTTGACTGTGATAGTCAAAGAGAATGAGGTCAATGAGTTTAAATGTTAGTAATTATTGAGTATTATAATAATTGTTGGAAAAATTAATGGTTGATCACAAAAACTTGGATATTTCGCACTGAGCTTAATTAGCTCATGAATATTATTTGTGTTGTATGTGATATAGGTGACAGGGGAAAGAAGGTTGCAGAGGGATAGATTGACTTGACTTTGGGACTAGACTTTTGGGTTTTTGTGTGATCTATAAAATGCTCTTTTGAAACTTGTGTATAGTTTTTCTAAAAAAATGGTCTTTTATAACCGGGTTTTTTGGGCATGTTTGTGTAAATACTTGTTCTTTTGATAACTACTTGTGCTTCTGTTGCTTAACTTTGATTACACCATAAACCTTTGTGGTTATTGTGAGTATTTATTGGTGTATTTCAGAGATAAGAAACTGGGTGTTACACCTTTATTCGTTCACATGCTTACATTAAGATCATCACATAATACTAAACAAATATTTTTGGTACCAAATCTGTACTTTGGTCACCAAATCTATAATTTGGTCGCCAAATCTGTACTTTGGTCACTTCTCACCCAAGTACTTCGTGACGAGCTCACTGACAACGCCTAGTGATATCAAGTATTTTAGGCATTGTTGAGCCATGTTCTTGATGAAATTATATCAGATGTGTCTAGGTATTCTCACTTTTCGTGCCAGGACTTGTTTGGAGAAAAAGAATGGAAACAGGGACTAAAAGCGAGCAAAAGGAAGAAGTTTGGAAAAGAATGAAAAATCAAGGAAACTCGTATGCGCGCCGCGGATCTATGATACGCGCGACGTGGGCTTAAGGCGGTGGAACACATTCAAATGCTGAAGAAACGGGAAAAGATTAGTACACGCGCCGCGGATTCTTCATCTGCGCGGCGCAGCTGCGGGAAATTTGCAAGTATAAATAGATGCAATTTCAGCCGAAAACCCTAGCAAAGACTGGGTGTAAAAATCGACCTTGAAGCTCTTTGACTCCAAGAATTCATTCCAGCAACATCTCAAGTGGTATTTTCATGTTTTGGATTTGTATTTCATTTAGTTAGATATTTGTAAGCTTTAGTTTGTATCCTTGGGAGTGACAACCATTGATACCAAGCTTTAGGTTTCTGTTTTATGACATTTTGTTACTGTTTGGATGTTTGGAAGTTGGATTTGATTAATGAGAAGCATTTGGTTACAAGTAATCTTAACTTTTCGGTGTTTTTATGCTTGTGTTTGGTTTTGGATGTTTGATTTGTGTTTGGATATTGTTTTGACCTTGTTGGGACTGTCTTTCCTTGCTGAAATCAGTAACTAATTAGGTTAATTTTTAGGCATTAAACATTGGCTAGTAACTATTCAGTAGAATTTTAGTTAGTGGCTAGTTTATGCTTTGCTTGGTTTTGCTTAGTTTGGATGCGTTTGATTGCTTCTGATTCAGAGATGCACTTCTGATTTCAGAAAGTGACTAGGTTCATTTGAGCTTAGCTTAGCTTGGCTTGAGTTTGTTTGATCATTGCTTTAGGGTGTTAGCAATTGAGAAGATAGAAACCAGATCCTCCGACTGTAGCGTGACACTACTAGTTGGTAATCTGTCACTTAGTCTAACCACGAAGCTCCTGCGGATCGACCCTGACTGCCACTGTACTAGTGTGTGTTAGGTTTTTCTTTATTTTTGACCGCACGACGACCGCTGCGTTGTCAAATTTTGGCGCCGCTGCCGGGGAGCTGTGCGCTTAGATTAGGTGATTTGTAGGACTTAGTTTCTGATTTTTGATGTTTGATTTTAGTTCTTTGATTTCTGGTATGTGTACGTCTTCATAATGGGCGATTACATGTACCCGGATCAATATTTTGAGTATTATAAAAATCCGGCCAACACCTATTACGAGGATGATTGCTACAATGGATCACCCGATGACAATGGATGGCAGACCGAGGAGTCATCTCAACCTGAGAATTTTGTAACTTGGGCCTAACTTTGGGTACTCTTGTATAACAATCACCAAGAGCAGAAGGATCAGGCTGAAGCTCTTGAAAAATTGCAAGCTTCTTTAGATAAGATGGAGGAAAATTGGAAATGTTCACCACCTTCGCCAGAATCGGAGGTGAGTGATTTTTATATCAATAATAATGTGTGTGAACTTGCATCACCTGAATATGTGATGGAAGGGCATGCACTGTGGGAAAATCAAGAGACCATTGAGATGGTCGAAACGGTTGTTGAGGAAGAGGTTGTAGGTCACAATGCTACTTCTGACTCAACAACCTTTGAAGTTTTTGATGTTTTTGAAAGTATTGATAATGTTGATCTGGTGATGTGTGAATCCGTACCATCACCAGACAATTTGATTGATGAGGATGTTGTGGAGGGGACTGTAAGTGACAGTACAGATCCCAGCCCAACAGGTCCTGAAATTATTGAAGTTTTTGATACTATTGGGAAAGGGGGTGTAGATGACAATATTACCCCTGACCCTGTAATTTTTGAAATTTTTGAGAAAGTTGAAAGTAAGGATCTGATGATGGGTGACTTGGTACCACCATCAGATCAAACCAGTCACTCACTCTTGGTACCGATCCACCTGTTGGACGATGATCAAGAAGTGGATGCTGACGAATTGATATTTGAAAACAAGAAACATGATTTTATCACCACTCATGATCCATTCATGAATGGAAAATTAGATGTGATCAATACCATCGATGAGGAGATATGGAAGCATCTCGATATGTTGCCTTCCGATCCCATTCGATTGGAAAATCTCTACTGGCATTGCAAGCCAAAATTGCAACCTGAAGATAATATGTGGGACACTGGCAAAATGAGATCTATAAAACAACTACTGGGAGCGGCACTGGGCGCGCTTCACATCAAGCCAGTGATTTTGAAGAGATATGGAAGGAAGGACCGAGCTTGGAGGTTCAAAGCTACCTCCAAGCATTCACGGTATTAATCAAAAGACAGCAACCTGGCAGCAGTAGGAGAACCAGTAAGCCATTCGACCCAGGAAAGTTTGAGGAGCAGTGGGTCAGCGAAGGGACGGTGTTGATTGGAAAGCAGCGAAGGAAGAAGGCATATGATCCACCGTAGCTGTAGCAGGAACAAACGTCTGGCTGAAGACGTTAAACATAGCGCTTGTTGGGAGGCAACCCATCGTGTCATAAGTTAGGATCTATATTTCTTTGAATTAATTAGGAAAATACATCAATCTTTTTGCAGGTATTAGTGGTTTAAGATAAGTGTGGGCTCGTGTGAGAAGTTTTGAAATTTTTGAAGACCGCGCCGCGGGTTTTTGAATTACGCGACGCGGGATCGTAAACCAACCCGATGCGCAGGGGTTGATTTGGTGACACGCGCGACGCACAAAGGGAAAAGGCGCGACGCGGTAAACGATCAGACGGTTTTCTCCTATATAAGGTAAGCCGCGGCTCACATAACCATCACACGACTCGGAGCTCTGATTGACGAAATTCTCTTGCAATTTTTCTTGCTCATTTTGTTTCCACTGCCAAGGTACGCTATTCTAACTATCTATAAGCTGTAAAAACTAGCAATTAGGTAGTTAATTTTAGTGATTTGCCCAAAATAGTTCAAAACTTAGAATCGCTAATGCTAACTCATAGGGTGTTTGTTTTGCCAAATGGAGACCCTAGATGAGTTAGTCGGTACTTAGGCTACCTTGTGGTATGATTGGATCGAATTTTAGCATGTTAAATCACGAGTTTGGATCGGGGTTTAGAAACAGCCGCACGCCGCGCCGCGCCCTTGCTCTTGGGCCGTGCCGCGGTGTGGTGAGGAAGAAGGGACTAATTTTGCAAAATTTTTTCTGTTTTGTGGCCATGTGTTTGTTTTGCAGATGATGTTCAGATTGGAGCACGCTTTCCTCCAGTTCCCCGAGGGACTGGCTAGTTCGGCAGAGTACATCTCACGGAGGGATGCGTTGACCAGTCGCCGGGTTCTCGAGGCGACGGTCATTGACAGAGACATACTGAGGGATGCTGGGCTCTGGGGCGCGATCGATCCATTCTTACATCGCACCTGGACCCATGAGGAGGCATCATTCACCTGCCGTGGATGGGACAGGATCATTTCCACTGACGAGGACGTGGTCTACACCGAGCTATTGTTGGAGTTTCTCTCCACGATCCATTTCGCTCCTCGGGCGTCGGACCCACGATCCAGGATCATCCGCTTTCGACTGGGAGGTGCACAGAGGGAGTGCAACCTCCGGGAGTTCGGGAGGCGCACCGGCATCTACACTCCGGCGGATCTTCAGCACCGCCATTTCACTCAGTTTTTCGGGGCATGCATCCAGGGCCAGCCGGAGAGGCCCGGAAACATGGAGATTTGGACACCATTGTCCAATGTTATGTACAAGGCAGGGACCTCGAGGGAGAGCCACCTCCGCGACCCACTTCACCGCCTCATGCACCGTATCGTCTCCACCTCCATCATGCAGTGGGAGGGGGGCGAGAAGGTGTCTGAGGAGGACATGACATTCCTGTGGGCTCTCCTCGACCCATCCCGATTCCTCCATCTCCCCTTCGCCCTCGCGGTTGCCCTCTCCACCCACTCGACTGGAGCTTCCACCAGCAGTCCACTAGCCAGGGGGTATTTCATTACCCGCCTAGCCCGCTCATATGGGATCCTCACTGCCCCCGTGGTTGCCTCCTTGACCGCTCTGCCTCCATCCCGCACTACAGCACGCACTTTGGAGAGGATGCGGCTCATTGAGCAGCAGCGTCCGGGGCAGTTCATCCGGGCACCGACAGAGCCACCTCAGGCACCCCAGCCCGCGTACGCTCAGCCGGGCCGGAGACGACAGAGGCGGGAGCCACCCGCCGAGCCAGCACCACAGCCACAGCAGGAGGACCTAGCAGCCAGGGTTGCCAGGATCGAGGACCAGTTGGCATGGATCGGGGAGGTACTCCTGGATTTGGCCACTCAGCAGGGCCGGCGCCCCCGACCATTCCCAGCCAGGGCCACGATCACGAGGCTGGACCCTCCAGGCCTCCTGGTGACGATTGATGTACTTTTTATTTTTTTCTTACTTTTTCTTTTTATATTTTTAGGGATATATGTACAAAGCTTATGACACCTCTATCTGTATATTTTGTTCATGTTTTATATTTTGTTATGTTTGCTTTTAATTTGTTTGTTGAGTTATGCATGATACACCAATTGAGAAGGAGTTGTCTCAGACAAGTGTGGAGTCACCGTGCCCCCTCCACTTGTCTCGACCACCGCCGTGTTCACTGTAGCGCTACAACTCCGGAATACGAAATCAAGGATCCGTTTGTTCGCAATTATACCTGTGATATTGAGCACCAAGCAGTCTATCGTCCAAAAAGGGGTAACTCTTTCTCCCTTGTTTTGAAATAATTTTTTGTACAACGGGGTCGTTGTACGGTTTTAAGTGTGGGGTGTGGACGGTCGAAAGAATTTTTTTTTTTTTTTGAAATTTTTGCAGAAATGATCAATTTTCAAAATTTTTAGCAATATTTTTCAAAATTTTTAATAATTTGCAATTTTGAAATGAATGGTTTGTGATTGTGATAGCATTGATATTTTTCAATAAATAATGTTTATTTGTAATCATGCTATTAGTTAGTCAAATAAGTTGAGTTTTACGAGTTTAGAAGATTGAGCTGTTTTAGGATTGGAGTTTAGGAAGGAAAAGTCAATCTGTGACCTTTGTTGTTCGAGCCAGTAAGTCTAAAATGGGTGGGATTTATGCACCTTACCACCTAAGATCGTCTGGTCTGGGATGGTATTTCTGAAAGGTCGTTACACGGACAACATCGAAAGTCATGGACAATTCCTTAATGGCCTTTAGAATCTGAATAAGTAAGTACACTTCATTGTGGATAGAAAGTTTGTAATCAAGGGTTCTTTAGAAAGCCATGAATTCCAAAGAGCAATTCAATTATGTTTTCGCGAACTATTCCACTCTAACTCAAAGAGCAATAAACTTTGAAACTAAACACAGTCAAAAATTGTTTGATTCCTTATTATAATTTGTTAAAAAACTCTCTTGCTTGGGGACAAGTAAGGCACAAGTGTGGGGTGTTTGACAACGCCTAGTGATATCAAGTATTTTAGGCGTTGTTGAGCCCTGTTCTTGATGAAATTATATCAGATATGTCTGGGTATTCTCACTTTTCGTGCCAGGACTTGTTTGGAGAAAAAGAATGGAAATAGGGACTAAAAGCGTGCAAAAGGAAGAAGTTTGGAAAAGAATGAAAAATCAAGGAAACTTGTATGCGCGCCGCGGATCTATGATACGCGCGACGCGGGCTTAAGGCGGTGGAACACATTCAAATGCCCAAGAAACGGGAAAAGATTAGTACGCGCGCCGCGGATTCTTCATCTGCGAGGCGCAGCTGCGGGAAATTTGCAAGTATAAATAGATGCAATTTCAGCCGAAAACCCTAGCAAAGATCGGGTGTAAAAATCGTCCTTGAAGCTCTTTGACTCCAAGAATTCATTCCAGCAACATCTCAAGTGGTATTTTCATGTTTTGGATTTTTATTTCATTTAGTTAGATATTTGTAAGCTTTAGTTTGTATCCTTGGAGTGACAACCATTGATACCAAGCTTTAGGTTTCTGTTTTATGTCATTTTGTTACTGTTTGGATGTTTGGAAGTTGGATTTGATTAATGAGAAGCATTTGGTTACAAGTAATCTTAACTTTTCGGTGTTTTTATGCTTGTGTTTGGTTTTGGATGTTTGATTTGTGTTTGGATATTGTTTTGACCTTGTTGGGATTGTCTTTCCTTGCTGAAATCAGTAACTAATTAGGTTAATTTTTAGGCATTAAACATTGGCTAGTAACTGTTCAGTAGAACTTTAGTTAGTGGCTAGTTTATGCTTTGCTTAGTTTGGATGCCTTTGATTGCTTCTGATTCAGAGATGCACTTCTGATTTCAGAAAGTGACTAGGTTCATTTGAGCTTAGCTTAGCTTGGCTTGAGTTTGTTTGATCATTGCTTTAGGGTGTTAGCAATTGAGAAGATAGAAACCAGATCCTCCGACTGTAGCGTGACACTACTAGTTGGTAATCTGTCACTTAGTCTAACCACGAAGCTCCTGCGGATCGACCCTGACTGCCACTGTACTAGTGTGTGTTAGGTTTTTCTTTATTTTTGACCGCACGACGACCGTTGCGTTGTCACTCACCAAACCACTTCTCACCCAAGTACTTTGTGGTCAGCCCTTTTGTCCACTTCTCACCTAAGTAGTTCATGGACACAATTTACATGTACATACAGTGCCCACTTTACCCCGTACTTCATAGACAACACATACATAACACATTCTTCCATTAAAAAGGCATAAACATACATACACATCAAACATAACACATTACATGCACCATTACTATAATAGGCAAGTCGGTGTAACTCACTTGATACCGAACGTCTGAACAATTTCACTAGTAAGGACTATGAGGAACTCTCACCGATCAACCTACATATTTACCAATTGTCACTACTTAGCCCGTTTTTCCACTCGTCACTTAATAATACTTATAATGTGTTATTTTATAAGGAGTAAATTACACGGATTGTCTTTTGTGTAAGTGACAAAAGGCACGTTTAGTCCTTATTTTCAAAAATTAACTTGGACCGTCCTTTATATCATTAAAAGTTGCAAGCTTCGTCGCTAGTTGACGTAAAAACTATTGCCCTATTTTCAAAAATTAACTTGGACCCACCCCTGGACACACACACACACACATACGCACACACACACACACACACACACTCTCTCTCTCTCTATCTCTCTATCTATCTCTTTCTCTATCTCTCGGGTCATCTCCATTCCCCCTCACCCTTTAACCCTAACCTAAACAACCTCCAACCACCATTGAAGAATTCAAACCCATTGAAGAAATCCTAAACAACCTCTAGCCACCATCGGACCACATTGCCCTAAAACCACCACCACTGCTGCCTTAAAGCCACCACCACCACGTTGCCTTGAAGCCAGATTTCCCTTGACATGAATCGCAGCCATCAGATATCCTTAACCTGAATCGCAGCCACCACAACTTGCCTAATGGCAACATCACTTCCATCCATTGAAATCAACCCATCTTTGTTCTATTTACTCACCACCGCCACCACTAAATCGTCTATTCTGGTTCTTAGTGTTGCAGATGGTCACACACACAGACATATAGAAGTCTGTGTGCTTTGTTCTTTGTTTACTGATGTGACAAACTAAAATTTAATATATTAAATAAGGATTTAAAACTAGGTATCTTGATGATAAGAGGTTTAATGTCCAAACGAATTTAAATGTATACAGAAGGGCGAAATGGTCAAGGAAGGTGAATATGGGAATTTATGTTTTAAGATCTTTTATTAAGTCATAATGAAGCATTACTTAATTTGGAAATTTGACTTAAAGACCCGATGACAAAAATGGAAGTTTGGGATTTAAAAAGAGAATAAAATAATGGTAAATCTTAAGAATTAATAATTAAAAATATATAAGGATTTGGGAAAAAGTCATCAGTGAGGCTTTTGTAAAATTTGATGTATTAAGAATATAGTAAAAATATTGGGGTCATTTGGAGTTATAATGAAGAAGTTATGACTAGTTAACGATGGCCAAAAAGTGACAAAATGGCCAAAGGGTCATGTTTGAGGGTTTATATCGTAAACTCTATTCAGATTTTGCTTGAAGTCAGTAGGGAAAAGTGGTTAAGCTCGTTCCCATCTTTCTAAAGGCATAAAGTTTACAATATTCTGATATCGTATGCAGGAGTTATGATGCCGTAAAGTTTGGGAAAAATCAGGCAAAATCTTGGAATTTTTCGAAGGCATGAAATAAGTAAGGGTATTTTCGGTAATTCTCATTTAACCAAGTTAAAAATCAGATTCCTATTCTCTTCTTGTGGTCTCGTATTAGAAAAATGGGGAGAGAGAAAATGATTTTGAGGGTTCATCAAAATTGGAAGATGGAAGCTTGAACCACATACACACACAAATCGTTAGTGTGTGTGTGTGTGTTGATGAGTCTGAACCATACTAGATCGAGAAAGGGAGAGAGACCGAGCAGGCGAGTTGAGGAGTCAGGGCAGTAGCTTCCGACTGCTGCCGGTTCTGTTACGACGAGCAGACCATCATCAACGGCGATGGTGGTTTCCGCTGGTGGTAAATTGATGTCGGTGGTGGGAGTAGATGCTATTAGGTCTCATTTCTACTAGAAGCTCAAGAACACCTTGAATTGTGATTTTTGACAACAATAAGAAGGTATTTTCTAACCTAATTCCCAATACTTGTAATTTGCTTGGAATTCCTCAATGCATGTTAGAAATTGGTTCAAGATGTTGCATGATTCTTAGAATAAACCCGAAATCAGTTAGGACTTTTGAGATTATTGGTGTTATTGTTAGACACGAAATTCAATCAATGACTAGGTAAGAACAAGTAATCTGAATGCTTAGAACAAGATAATGAATAACAGTTAAGAACAAGAGAATTGAGGAAACAGAGTGCCGAATGCTTAGTATTGCTTTTTGGTTTTATAATTCAGGTGATTGTTAAGCACACTCAGCCTAGATACAATATCCTGATATTTATACGTGATCAGGATATTGATAGTACAAAAAGATTCAATAGTACAAAAGGAATATTCTACAATAGTACTATCCAATGAGAAAGCAGCAACGTGCAATGCGTAGCCTAACACTCCAACGTGCTGCGAGGATAAGGTTTGTTGCTTGAGTCTTCGGATCCTCCAGTGCATAACCTTCGGATCTTCAGACTATTATCAAAAGCTTCGCACGATAAAAGATCTTCAGATGGGGATTACACTTTAGCACAAAATTATCCTCAAGAATCTCCCCCTTCGTGTGAAGTGCATCCGAAGCTTTTATGTAAGATGCTTCTTGAAGGCTTGTTTCAAACAGTATCTTACGGCCAACCACCATGCAAGGTGTTCTCTAATTTTCTTCTTATCAGCGTAGGTGTTGACCGAACATGTGTTTACTTGAGTCATGATGTTCTTTATCAATATGGAAGGGTAAAGACCCTTGTAATCCACCTCAAAGAATTTGCTCACCATGACTTCGTCCTTCGACATATCTTTGAACACCACTCCTCAAGGCTTCTCAAGTATCTCCCCATTTTTAAATCTGTCAATGTTCTGAACAGTGCATACTAGGGGAGCAAGGGACTTTCTAAAGCATTCAGCAATTTCCAAATCAAACTTTCCAAAACGCATCATATAATTTAGAAGGAACACAGAGACATGATTTTTGGCTGCGTTGAAGATGATAGGAGAGTGAGCAACAAAAGGTGGAGCATCTTTCATGAGGTCAAGAATCACAACAAAATCATGGGGGTTCATGATTGGAAAGGCAGCGATGGTGAAGATCTCTTGATGGATGTGATCGTTGACAAGGTAGGACCCGAAACTGTTAAAAATGGTGGTTGTCCTAGAGAAACATCAATGTACGTTGTTGCTGTAGTTGTTGTTGCTGATGTTGTCATCGTAGAAGATAGGGCACTGGATCATGAACCACTGGCTTCTCCTCCTTGCGAAAGATGAACCGTAGGGTCAGGTTGAGCAAACACTCTTGGTCCAGATTGGGCAACTTGAGCACGTTCCATGCGATGAGCAAAATTTGTTAATGGCTGAAGAGCAAGCTTGAGTTTGTTGATAAGATCGCTGGTTATTGTGGAATTAGTCTTCTATAGTTCCTCAGCAAACTTTACTACCGCAGATGTTGATTGTGCAGCAGTCAACTTCTCAACCTTCGTAGTTGCCACTTCAAGTTGTTTTTCCAAATGGTTTTTGTAATGAGTGTTGTAGGATTGTGCCTCAGTCCGAAGGTCTCCTAGAGCCTTCATCAAATCAGGATTAAAGGACTCAATCTTACTAACCAACTCATTTATTTTCTTATCTGTGTCTTCTCGAAGCAATCTATGCCTCTCTTCAACTTCAGTAACAACCAGGTTCATTTTTCGTTCTAGGATACTCTGGATGCGAACTTGCTGATCCAGTATCCTCTTCTCTGATTGTTGAATCAACACATTAACTTTCTCAGAAAGTTCATTATTTTTTTCTTCGATTTTACCAACCACATCACCTTCCGTGGTCTTCTTCGGATCATAACCCGTCTGAGTTTTGAGAAGAATGTCAAGCTTTTTGTTGAGAGTATTGTATTGTTTATTGAATACAAAATCACCATCGTCTAATTTTTCATCATCAGACTCCTCAATGGTGATAGGAGTCATATAATAGGCATTTAATGCTTCATCAGAAGTTGGGGGTGGCTGTTGTGAAGTAGATGCAAACTTAAATCCAAATCGGAAGGAATATTTAACAGTAGATCGGAAGATGTGATGATGGGTTCTGAAGTATAAATGGTAGAGGTAATAGGTATTGATGATGTTGTGAAGAGTGGAGTAGACGTGGTTAAAGATTCCGAATGGATGGGTTCCGAAGTCATTGGTTCAGAAGTTATGGCTTCAGAGGTTTGAGGTTCAGAAGTTAAGGGTTATGAAGTGATGGTCGAAGTGAAGGGAGCAGTGGTTGGTGGTGGTGAAGGTATTCTGGTTTCTTGGATCAAAGAGGATTGATGTTCTTATTCTTCTTCTTCAGCTTGAACATTTTCAGAAAGGGTTCTGTCCGAATCCGAAGATTCTTTAGCAACCACTTACTTCTTGGTTCTCTTTGGTTAGGTTCTTTTGGTTGGGGCTTTTTTGAAGTTTTTCTCTTTTTGACGACCTTCGGACCACTTGGTCCACCGGTCATTTTCTTCTTACCCTTCTGTTTTGTGGGGATTTCTGGGTGAGCTTCTACAGCAGAGGTGCGAACAGGGTAGGGCATGATAAGGGTGGATCGATAAGCATCGACCACAGTGTTCAAGAGAGGTACCTTCGCAAGCATCGCTTGAGGAATCTGGGCACTGAAGCCCGAAAGGTTCTCATCTACAGAAGGGATAGTGATATTTCCATATCGCATTAGTGGAAGAGATGGATCATAAGGAAAACCTTATTTCTGATAATGTCCATGGACGATGATTGCCCAGAACCTGACATTAGTGATCTCTGTTCCCTTCAACGAGTGATTGACATGAGAGCAGAAGTTGGTCCATAAAATGGATGTGAAATCCACCTTCACATCGTAGTAAATTCCATAGAGAAGACCCATAAAGGTTTGGCTTTCAGAATACAAACCTGATGTCCTGCCAGACAGACATTTGAGAAAAATAACAAAGAAGAATTTCCACAGAGTAGGAAGATTCTTCTTCTTGAAGCTACCTATACTTCGGAGCTCAGAATCGTATCCCATGGCATTGAACATATCGACAATCTGCTCAGGAGTGGGTACGATTGGTTAGGCAGGGATTGGAATTTGGAGGATTTTGGCAAATTTAGGTTTAGTGAGGACTATTCTTCTTGTGGTTTTATCAGCATTAAGAACTTCAAAAATTGACTGATTCAATAACATTGTCAGAGTATTGATAGCAATCGAAGTGAAGTGTGCACGGTGGACAAGCGTAGCCGGAACAGCCGGGCTAGCAGTCAAAGCAAATCCAAGCACAGAATGTTTCAAACATTCAACTAAAGTGTCAATGGGTTTTGGGTAAAGGTTGATATCAGGACGGAGGAGAAAGTTTGCAGATTGGGATTTGAGAACTGGGATTGAGTTGTCTTCAGGACTTTGTGATGAACCTTCTTGTGCAGGAGTAGCCATGGATGATGATTGATCGTAGAAGATGATGAACAATAAGAGTATAAGAGAGGTTTGGCAGGGGAAGTTTGAACAAATTGATCGTGTAAAGAGTTGAAGTGGTGTGATGTTGTGGTATTTATACAATTTGTGGTCCCAAGGGCATTAAATGCGCGTGTTGGAAGGTCCACTAAAAATAAGCCACGTCAGCACCGTAACGTCCCACTAACCCTGTAAAAGCGTAAATGGCACTGTGTCAATCATCATGGTTTTGAAAAGTTTTAAATTGAACCGCCACTCAGAAAGTATCTTTTTGTTATGATTTTGCGAGATTTGCTGAGTCATTGGCAATTCTTCTGAATGGTCATTTATTTGAAAGAATGTTTGTCTTTTGAGTTGTCATAAATGCTCAAATCATTTAACATTAACTATCTTCGGATCACAAAAGATAGTTGTGAGACCTTTTGACATTCGCATGCTGAGTTTCATGAGTAATGCAAACATTCGGATGATTACTTAATGTAACACCCGGCTTTTAAAACAAAAACACCCTTGAAAAATTTTTCATTTAAAATACAGGTTTCAATACATAAAACCATAACAAGGGGTATATTTTAATAAATACGGGTACAAGTGTATCAAGGAGAGTATAAAATACCATAACTCCTTTAAAGCCGGGCTGCTACTGACAGCATCTACGAGTCCCACTTCAAAGTCACGGACTCTATCTTGTCCCCTATCAGTATCATGTTAACCTGTAGGGACAGTAACAAACGGTATGAGCTACAAAGCTCAGTGAATAATCAAAACTGCAGATAACACGTATCAAAACACAATCATATAACTGTCTGGATATCGAATCCAAACTCCTAGCCTTACTGGCTGACCATATATACTCTAGGATTTCACATCCTATTCTGTAGCCCTACAGGCTGAAATAGTGACCTGTAATCAACAAGCCACGTTAGTTATTTACATCTATAATCATGTTTAACGATTTCTGTCCCATATTTCTTAGTCACAATGGACTGCATCATATATCATGGCTAACAGCCGCACCCTGTGTCATAGCTATACAAGCTGCACCAAAACATTATCAATATACAATTCCTAGCCCGTAGGCCGTACCAGCTGGGTTTGATAACCCGATATCATAGCCAAAAAGGCTGTACCATGTACCTGTAACAATATCATAGCCAAAAAGGCTGCACCATGTACCTGTAACAATATCATAGCCAAACAGGCTGCACCAAATATCATAGCCCGAAGGCCGCATCGGAGACATAGCCCGAAGGCCGCACCGGAGTTATCGCCCGAAGGCCACATCGGAGACATAGCCCGAAGGCCGCACCGGAGTCATAGCCAACAGGCCGCATCAAATCATAGCCCGAAGGCCACATCGGAGACATAGCCCGAAGGCTGCACCGGTTGGATATACAATCCAGAAATCATAGCCATATAGGCCGCACCCATTGGATATAAAAATCCAGAAATCATAGCCATATAGGCCGCACCCATTGGATATAAAATCCAGAATTAGTTATGGCTCACGGATTAGCTGCTATTGCCTAGACTCACGGTTCCGTTCTTGTCATCGCAATGACTCACGGCTTATCCGGTCTTGTCTCTTCAAACGTATCTTTGAACTATCAATTTCGTCCCACTATCAGTTTCAACCTGTAACAACTCAATCATCATATATCACATATGGTATCAGTGAGATTACTCACCTGGATGCTAGCTGCATTAAATTCCCGGTTGTTTCTTGCCTTTACGTGCACCACAACCCTTTTGTCCCATACCTATTTATCCATTTATATACCAAATGATAATAGGTTAATAATCATCTACATTGACTCTAATACACTAGAGTTCAATACAATATCATTACAAACAATGCCTAGTTAATAAACTTTCCGTTTACTAACTTTTTATGAATTTTACTATTCACCGAGGCATTGGAATCGATCTACAGTGCCCCCGAGGGGTCGGAAACTCAATATAAAAATTTTCCCAAACTTTTCAGACCATAACGAGCCTATGGTCCAATTTTGAGCTAAAACGGACAAGCCAAACAAAAGTTAGCATTTCAAAGTCCCTGCCTGAGGGGCGCACCCCGCCCAGACATGGGCGCACTGCGCCTGGGCGCACCCCGCCAGGCTTTTGGGCGCACCGCGCCTATCGCCTGCAGGTGTCTCCTGTCCAGCCGCGATTTATGCACTGTAGCAAGCAGTTTTGGTCCATTAAGTCCTTAATCAGGTCCTTAATCGATTGGAGTTTGTTCTAGGACTAAAACCTTATACTTTAACAAGGTTTTCAACCATCTAAAACAACCAAATCAATCAAAATGAAGAATTAGGGTTCTTAGTTCTAACAACCCCAAAACTTCAAATTCATCACTAATAACAACCTACTTCCATTTTCTTGAGTTAAGTCCTTTCTAGCATGACTCAATGGAAGTAATAAACCATTTAAACCACATAATCATAACTGAAATGTACAAATTTCAGTTTCTAAAATACCAAACCAAGAACACAATCAAGAGTTTGACTTAAAGAGTCAATTACTAACATTAATTGCTTGGAATCATCATCCTCCAACAATTGATTCAAGTTCTTGTTTCTCCTCATGATTTCCTGCAGAAAATAGCCTCTCAAAGCCTTCTCCCGTTGCTGAAAATGGACAGCCCCCAATAGGAGAGTCAACTCTCCTATTTATACCCCAAAATTTTACAATTTTGGTCCTAAAGTTCTATTTCTTGAACTTTGTCCACAAAATCAAGTTTTATTACAATAAAACTTCCATTTCTTACATTTTGGCCACAACCAACAATATTTTTACATAATTGGTCGTTGACTTGGTCAAATGACCAAAATACCCTTTTTCGGTAAAACGACCAAAAATCAGTTTTATAACATTTTAAGTCCAAAACTCAAAATATTATTTCAAACCAAATACTTTTCTATCCAAAAGACCATTTTACCCTTCCAAGGTAAAATGACCAATTTACCCTTTTATAATAATTATAAAAAGAGTATCTTGGCGTTACACTTAATTTCTTCGGATGAAAAGAGGTTTTGCAAAGAAAAATTAGTAGCACACCGAAGATCATTGTTTTAGCAAGATGGAAAATTTTCTTGTATGAATGCATTGGGACTTTGACATTTTCTTCATTGGAGATTATGAAACCAAGATTTATTATTTTCATATTCAGAAGCATTTGGATCACGTTGGAAGTCCATTTTTTAGTCTGAAGCCTGTGTGATCTAACATCAGTCAAGTATTGTCTAAGTCCAACCATCCTGAATTAAACTCAATTTTGCATTTTGCATGTTGTTTGATGTTGATTTAGATGATTCAAAATTTTCTTACAATAGGAGGTTAGCAATCACTACGTTAAAATTGAAAACATTTTTACTTTTGTGTTGAGCATCAGAAGGTAGCTTAAAGTTTTGGATTGAACTTTGAAAACCTTATTGAAAAATATATATCCCATTTCATCAGTCAAGGTGTTTGGATATGTTTCCCTGATGACAAGCCTTTGGGATCCATACACCACCTCAACAATGCCATTTAAGACAGATTCTCTAGAAGTGTAACGCCGAAAATGTATTTTATTATGTAATTATAATAAAAAGGGCAAAATGGTCATTTTACCTCAAAAGGGTAATTTGGTCTTTTGGACAGAAAAGGACTTGTTTTGTAATAATATTTTGAGTCTTGGACTTAAAATGTTATAAAAACTGAATTTGTGTCATAATGTTTGAAGATTGTGGCAAAAGTCCTAAATATGCAACTCTAGGGACCAAAATGTAAATTTTGGAGGTATAAAAGCTTGGAAGCTTCTCCCAATTGTGTGCAGAATTTTGGTGAGCTACGGGAGAATTTCTTGGTACGAGAGTTGCAGAATTTTGAAGGGATTCTTGAAGATTTAAGTTTCAAAGTTTGATTATAGCTTCAAAGGGTAAAATTGGAAGTTTCAAAGGTTAGTAATCCAAGTTCTTGCTAGTTGTTATTGATGGGTTTTGTAGAACTCAAAAACTGCATTTGCAGTCACGATTATGTTGTTAAGTTGATGCAATACTTCCATTAAGTCATGCTAATAAAGACTTAACTAAAGAAAATGGAAGTAGATTGTTATAATTGATGAATTTGAAGTTTTGGGGTTGTTAGAACTAAGAACCCTAATTCTTCATGTGATTGATTGGGTGTGTTTTGGGGGTTAAAACATTGTTAAAATGTAAGGTTTTAGCCTAGGAATAAACCCCAAACGGTTAAGAACAGCATTAAGGACTTAATGGGTCAAAACTGCAAGCTACAGTGCATAATTCGTGACTGCCCAGGAGGCAGCACTGGCGCTGGGCGCAGTGCGCCCCTATCCAGGCGCAGTGCGCCTCCAAGGCAGGGACTTTGAAATGCTAATTTTTGTTCGGCTTGTCCGATTTAGCTCAAACTTGAACCGTAGGCTCGTTATGGTCTGAAAAGTTTGGGAAAATTTTTATATTGAGTTTCTGACCCCTCGGGGGCACTGTAGATCAACACGAATGCCTCGGTGAATAGTAAAATGCATAAAAAGATAGTAAATGTAAAGTTTATTATCTAGGCATTGTTTGTAACGAAATTGTATTGAACTCTATTGTATTAGAGTTAATTAGAATGGTTATTGACCTATAATCATTTTGAAAATAAATGGAATTATAGGTACGGGACAAAATTCTACGGATCACATTGGAAAGCAAGGAACAACAAAAGCTAGTTGTAGCAATCCTTCAGGTGAGTAATCTCACTTATATCAAATGTGATATTTGATGGTTGAACTCTTATAACTCGTAGTAGTTAGAGAGTGGAACATGGTGTTTTGAAATGTTGTTAAATGGTGCGGCCACTTGTGGCTATGATAATGGATTTTATATCCAACTGGTGCGGCCTATATGGCTATGATTTCTGGTGCGGTCTTAGGACCATGATATTGGGTTGTTGAACCTAAACTGGTGCGGCCTTCGGGCTATGATATTTGGTACGGCCTTCGGGCTATGATTTTGGTGCGGCCTTTATGGCTAGGATATATGGTGCGGTCAGTGATGACCATGATTTTGGGACAGAATTTATTTAAGAGTCTAATTGCTGTTATTCTCTTGTATATGCGTATTAATTGTTTGATTACTCATTGGGCTTTATAGCTCACAGTTTATTTGATATGTCCCTGCAGGTGAGCGTGATCCCGTCAATGGAAAAGATAAAGTCCGTGACTGAGGGCTAGGATTTTAAGTAACGACCCGGCTTGAAGAATATATAATATTTTATGTATTGTACTTCGTGATACTCTTGTACTCGTATTGTATTAACTAATACCCCTTACCTATGTTTTGTTTGTAAAATATTTGGTTTGAAAAATAAAAATTTTTGGGGTGTTTTTGTTAATAAGTCGGGTGTTACAAGTTGGTATCAGAGCCGTGGTTTAAGTGAACTAGGTGTCTTAGACTAGATTCCTGGACTTAAACCTTGAGAGAAAAACAGATAAATGGACTGTTAGATATGTATAAGTTGTTATTATATATGTAATCTAACGGTTTGCTGAAATTTTGAAGTATGTGAAATACACGAAGCAATCCTACTGGTGCGAATTCGCGTGGAACTGCAAGAAGTGGACCAGCTCGGTCACGTGGCTCTATTGGGCGAAGAGCACCAGCAAGGGAACCGGTGGGAGAAAATCCACCTGATATACGAGCTATATTGGAAGAAGTGGTTAGGCAGATGATGCCTACATTAACAAATAATCCCAACCCAAGTGGCAATCCTAGTCCGAGTGCCAATCCTAATCCTACTGAAGAGGCTGCAAAAAGTGTTCATGACAGACAGCCAGAAGATGAAAGCCAGGGAGAAAGTCGTGCCCGGGCAGTAAAGGAAACTCAAGGTGGGGAAGCCTCGATAAAGAAAGTTGGGTGTACATATAAATCCTTCCTTGGTTGTAAACCAATGGAATTCTCGGGGACTGATGATCCAGTCAAAGCTATGGAATGGATCATGCATATTGAAAAGGTGTTCCGAGTAAGCAAATGTGCGGATGATGATAAAGTAGAATTTGCCTCGAACCAACTCACAAGCGGTGCACTACACTGGTGGCAAATTTACTACAAGTCTTTGAATCTTGATCCAACCGAATCAGTATCGTGGGAACAGTTCAAGAATAAGTTCAATGAAGAGTATTGTTCTGAAGTAGCGGTAAAGCAATTAGAAGATGAATTCCTGCATTTTGAACAGGGTTCCCGATCTGTTCAGGAATATACTCTTAGCTTTCTGGAGAAAGCTAGGTTTGCAGAACACCATATCTACACTGAAAAGAGAAAGATCGATAAGTATGTCTGGGGGTTGACGACCCGAATTAGAGAAATCGTGCAACCGTTGAAACTACCTACTTTCCGGCAAGTGGTGGATCGAGCCACAGAAAGAGAAACAGAATTGAAGCGACAAGAAGACGAAAAGAAAGTTTTGGAAACGAAACGAAAGGCGGAAGACCAAGGTTGGACGCCTCAGGAAAAAGTCGCAACAATTAGGGCCTAAGGGTAAAAGTCACAGAGACGAAGGAAAGTGGTGTGAAAAATGCAGAAGAAGGCACTCTGGGAGCTGCCGGATCAACACTACATCGGTAAGTTGTCGGAATTGTGGAAAATCGGGGCATGATGCTAGCAACTGTCGGGCGGACCGTAGATGTTTTCAATGCGGAGCTACGGATGATCTTCGCCTGAACTGTCCCGAATTGAAATCTGGAACAATCAGTGATAGACCCAGGAACGATCAGGGCGGGAAGAAAGAAGAGCCGAAGAATAGGGGACGACCGGTAGCCTCGCGAGCTTTCCAGATGACTGTGGAGGAAGCCCGTGAGAAGACAGATGTGGTTACAGGTATTTTTACTCTCAATACCATACCTGTATATGTTATATTTGATCCAGGGGCTACACACTGTTTCGTGTCGGAGTCCTTATTACCCCGCCTGAATGTACCATTAACCTCGATGGATGAAAGCTTAGAAGTGGCTATATCGGACGGCAGATATGTTTGGGTTTCTGAACATTTAGAAGGTTGTCAGCTTAAAATCTATGGGACCACTTTCCCTATAGATTTGAAGCCGATGACTACCAACGAATTTGGTGTAATTGTGGGGATGGATTGGTTGGCAACAAATTATGCTAACATGGATTGCAGAAATAAAAGTATCACAGTCTTATCACCGGAGGGGGAATGGATGAAAATTCAGGGTGAACGACCTCGGTTAAGAATGCCAGTTATCTCCTTTGCTCAAGCCCGAAGCTGTATTAGTAAAGGAGGGATGTTTTATTTGGCCTATGTAGCGGTGGCTAAGCCAGTTAAAGTGGGAGTAGCGAATGTGAACGTGGTAAACGAGTTCCCAGATGTGTTTCCAGATGAACTTCCAGGGTTGCCACCAAATCGACAGGTTGAGTTCACGATTGAACTGATTCCGGGAGCTGCACCTGTTGCTCGAGCTCCATACCGTTTGGCACCTTCAGAGATGGTGGAACTACAGAAGCAACTAGAAGAATTGCTAGACAAGGGTTTTATCAGACCCAGTACATCGCCTTGGGGAGCCCCTATTCTGTTTGTCAAGAAGAAAGATGGGTCAATGCGCATGTGTATTGACTATCGGGAACTAAACAAGATCACGGTGAAGAATAAGTATCCGCTTCCACGAATTGATGACTTGTTCGACCAGCTACAAGGAGCATCATACTTTTCCAAAATTGACCTGAGGTCAGGATATCACCAGCTAAAGATAAGAGAATCTGACATTCCGAAGACAGCTTTCCGAACGAGATACGGTCATTATGAGTTTTTGGTGATGCCTTTTGGGTTAACCAATGCTCCAGCCGTATTCATGGATCTCATGAACCGGGTGTGTCGACCGTTCCTTGATACCTCGGTGATTGTATTCATAGATGATATCTTGGTGTATTCGCGAAGCCAAGCTGAACATGAAGTACACCTTCGACAGATGTTAGAGCTGCTTCGCCGAGAAAAGCTGTATGCTAAATTCTCCAAGTGTGAATTTTGGCTAAGAGAAGTTCAATTTCTTGGCCATGTAATCAATGCTGAAGGAGTGAAAGTTGATCCAGCAAAGATTGAGGCAGTGATGAAGTGGGAACCGCCCCGGAGTCCAACTGAAATACGAAGTTTCCTTGGTTTAGCAGGCTATTATAGAAGATTTGTCGAGAATTTCTCTTCGATAGCTGCTCCATTGACCAAGTTAACTAAGAAAGGTGAAAAATTCACGTGGGCCGAAAAACAGCAAGAAGCATTCCAGAAGCTGAAACAATCTTTATGTGAAGCACCAGTGCTAGCACTACCACAAAGTGGAGAAGAGTATGTGATCTACAGCGATGCTTCTAGAATTGGTCTTGGGTGTGTTCTAATGCAGAAAGGTCGGGTCATAGCCTATGCGTCCCGTCAATTAAAAGATGCCGAGAAGAAGTATACAGTTCATGATCTGGAATTAGCTGCGGTGATTCTAGCATTGAAGCTGTGGAGGCATTATTTATACGGTGTAAAGTTTGTTATTTACACTGATCATAAGAGCCTGAAGTACCTCTTCGATCAAAAAGAGCTTAATATGAGACAGCAAAGGTGGATGAATATGTTGAAAGACTTTGATTGTGAAATTCAGTACCACCCTGGCAAGGCGAATGTGGTAGCAGATGCACTAAGCAGAAAAGAAGCTCATCTGAAAATTACATCCGCATGTATGGGGGTAGTAAGCCGGTTACCAGAATTGATTCGTGCAGCTCAAGAAGAAGCGTGTAAGCCGGTGAATGTAAAAAGCGAAAGAATGGTTGGATATTTGAAGCATCTGGAAGAAAATGCTTAGAAATTGAAGACCTTCGGAGGTCGAATATGGGTTCCAAAACAAGGAGAAGCGCGGAATTTACTTCTAGAAGATGCCCATTATAGCAGATATGCAGTTCATCCAGGCAGTACCAAGATGTATCGGACGTTAAAACCAATGTATTGGTGGCTTGGAATGAAAAGAGATGTTGGAAGATATGTGGAAAAATGTTTGACTTGTCTGCAAGTTAAGTCAAACCATCAGAAACCGTACGGGGAAATACAACCATTGCCGGTACCAGAGAAGAAATGGGATCATATTACCATGGATTTTGTGACAAAGTTGCCGCGGACGCCGTGAGGTTATGATTCTATATGGGTGATTGTTGATCGATTGACCAAATCGGCACAATTCATACCATATAAAGAAAAGTACAGAGTATATCAATTGGCAAAAATCTACATTGATGAGGTAATTTGTCGGCATGCATTACCAGCATCGATTGTATCGGACCGAGATAGTAGGTTTACTTCTCATTTTTGGCAGAGTCTTCAAAAGCAATTGGGTACAAAAGTACTTATGAGTACCGCATACCACCCGCAGACCGATGGCCAAAGTGAAAGAACCATTCAAACTTTGGAAGATATGTTGAGGACTTGTGTTCTAGACTTTGGTGGAAGCTGGGAAAATCATTTGCCTTTGGTGGAATTCGCGTACAATAACAGTTATCATTCCAGCATTCAGATGGCCCCGTATGAAGCCTTGTATGGAGCACCGTGCCGTACTCCGACCTGCTGGACTGAAGTTGGGGAAAAGCTGTTGGCTGGACCTGAAATTGTAGCACAGACTGAAGAAAAGATCAAACTGATACGTGAAAATTTGAAGGTAGCTCAGAATAGACAGAAACAGTATGCGGACAAACGGGTGAAACCGATAGAATTCCAAGTAGGAGATATGGTAATGCTCAAAGTATCCCCTTGGAAAGGCCTTATACGCTTTGGGAAGAAAGGGAAGTTGAGTCCTCGCTTCATTGGGCCTTTCCGTATATCCCAAAGAGTTGGAGCCGTGGCGTATAAATTGGAGTTACCTGATGAACTTCATGGTATACATGATGTATTTCATGTGTCCCATTTGAGAAAAACCTTATTTGATAAGTCTCAACAAGTACCTCTTGCTGAAATTGAGGTGGATGACAAGTTGAGATACCCGGAACAACCCGAGAGGGTGCTAGACCGAAAGATAAGACAGCTGTGAAACAAGAAGATCAGCATGGTGAAAGTACTTTGGCATCATCACAAAGGTTCTGACATGACGTGGGAGACCGAGAGTGAAATGAGGGAGAAATACCCTCAACTCTTTGTATGATTTCGGGGACGAAATCTCTTAAAGGAGGGGAGAATTTGTAACGCCAAAAATGTATTTTATTATGTAATTATAATAAAAAGGGCAAAATGGTCATTTTACCTCAAAAGGGTAATTTGGTCTTTTGGACAGAAAAGGACTTGTTTTGTAATAATATTTTGAGTCTTGGACTTAAAATGTTATAAAAACTGAATTTGTGTCATAATGTTTGAAGATTGTGGCAAAAGTCCTAAATATGCAACTCTAGGGACCAAAATGTAAATTTTGGAGGTATAAAAGCTTGGAAGCTTCTCCCAATTGTGTGCAGAATTTTGGTGAGCTACGGGAGAATTTCTTGGTACGAGAGTTGCAGAATTTTGAAGGGATTCTTGAAGATTTATGTTTCAAAGTTTGATTATAGCTTCAAAGGGTAAAATTGGAAGTTTGAAAGGTTAGTAATCCAAGTTCTTGCTAGTTGTTATTGATGGGTTTTGTAGAACTCAAAAACTGCATTTGCAGTCACGATTATGTTGTTAAGTTGATGCAATACTTCCATTAAGTCATGCTAATAAAGACTTAACTAAAGAAAATGGAAGTAGATTGTTATAATTGATGAATTTGAAGTTTTGGGGTTGTTAGAACTAAGAACCCTAATTCTTCATGTGATTGATTGGGTGTGTTTTGGGGGTTAAAAACATTGTTAAAATGTAAGGTTTTAGCCTAGGAATAAACCCCAAACGGTTAAGAACAGCATTAAGGACTTAATGGGTCAAAACTGCAAGCTACAGTGCATAATTCGCGACTGCCCAGGAGGCAGCACTGGCGCTGGGCGCCCCTATCCAGGCGCAGTGCGCCCCTATCCAGGCGCAGTGCGCCTCCAAGGCAGGGACTTTGAAATGCTAATTTTTTTTTGGCTTGTCCGATTTAGCTCAAACTTGAACCGTAGGCTCGTTATGGTCTGAAAAGTTTGGGAAAATTTTTATATTGAGTTTCCGACCCCTCGGGGGCACTGTAGATCAACACGAATGCCTCGGTGAATAGTAAAATGCATAAAAAGATAGTAAATGTAAAGTTTATTATCTAGGCATTGTTTGTAACGAAATTGTATTGAACTCTATTGTATTAGAGTTAATTAGAATGGTTATTGACCTATAATCATTTTGAAAATAAATGGAATTATAGGTACGGGACAAAATTCTACGGATCACATTGGAAAGCAAGGAACAACAAAAGCTAGTTGTAGCAATCCTTCAGGTGAGTAATCTCACTTATATCAAATGTGATATTTGATGGTTGAACTCTTATAACTCGTAGTAGTTAGAGAGTGGAACATGGTGTTTTGAAATGTTGTTAAATGGTGCGGCCACTTGTGGCTATGATAATGGATTTTATATCCAACTGGTGCGGCCTATATGGCTATGATTTCTGGTGCGGTCTTAGGACCATGATATTGGGTTGTTGAACCTAAACTGGTGCGGCCTTCGGGCTATGATATTTGGTACGGCCTTCGGGCTATGATTTTGGTGCGGCCTTTATGGCTAGGATATATGGTGCGGTCAGTGATGACCATGATTTTGGGACAGAATTTATTTAAGAGTCTAATTGCTGTTATTCTCTTGTATATGCGTATTAATTGTTTGATTACTCATTGGGCTTTATAGCTCACGGTTTATTTGATATGTCCCTGCAGGTGAGCGTGATCCCGCCAAAGGAAAAGATAAAGTCTGTGACTGAGGGCTAGGATTTTAAGTAACGACCCGGCTTGAAGAATGTATAATATTTTATGTATTGTACTTCGTGATACTCTTGTACTCGTATTGTATTAACTAATACCCCTTACCTATGTTTTGTTTGTAAAATATTTGGTTTGAAAAATAAAATTTTTTGGGGTGTTTTTGTTAATAAGTCGGGTGTTACAAGAAGGTACTCAACTATGTTATAAGTGCTCCTTATATTTTCATTTAAGAAAGAGAAGTATACCTTTGAGTGCAAATTTTGAATTATTCTTTAGCTGTGCACTCCTTCGTATTATCTTTTGCTTCTTTTGATTTTTCAATTTTTCTTTGTTGAAACTTGTTTTGCTATTTTTTAGTATTTCATATCCGAAGATAATTCTTTCAAACGATTTCACCATATAAGACATTTATTGGTTCTTTTGAAATTTTGTGCAATCCTTTTTGAAAACTTCGTATAGCTCAACTGGGAAAACAAAAATAAAAGGAGTTTTAAATTTATTATTAGTCATTGCAGGTTAGGCTAATGAAGAAAACTTCGAAATATAAGCATTGAAGCGAGTCAAGTTTAACAAGGAGCTTGGTGATAGACAAGTTGTTAAGGATATTGAAATCACACAATACTTCATTTTGTAAAAAAACCTTAACCTCACTCTGAAGTCTGTTTTGTTACCATTGTTGCAATTCGATTCCTAAATACCCATTAGTGCAATTGGGTATGATTATCAGAATCTAAAATCAAAGTATTGTCCTTTAATCAGATTTTTCAAGAAAGAAGGTCAATTTTTGTCATTTTACATTTTTAACAATTGATTTTTGCTCTTTGAATGACCTTTGACTTGAAACACTCATGTATTATCAACAAAGCAATGTCCTTGGTTGAAAGATTATATTTGTGTGATATAAATACAGTTGTTTTTTCTTAGAGTTTTAACATTCATGACATTTTATTTAGAAATATTGCTGTTCTGAAGGGTTGCGAATGTTCGGAATGCTTCGGATAAGCATAATTCTTTATTTTGAAATGAAAAAGATAAGGCAAGAAAACGCAAATATGATGATTATGTAAGAGTGGATCCATCAATCATTCATAGCCCTCGAACGATTCGTGTGAATGAAGCTTCGTTTAAAGCTTTTGTGAAGATATCTGCCAGCTGTTCTATGGTATGGACAATGTGAACTTCAATATTCCACTCGTCAACATGATTTTTGATGAAGTGATAGCAAAGAGCTATATGCTTCGTCTTGCAAGTTGAACAGGATTATGGCATATGCAGATGGCACTTTGTGAATCACAAAACAGTGGGATTTTTCTCATATTAATGGCATAATCTCTCAGTTGACTCTGAATCCAAATTATTTGCAAAGTGCAAGCTACAACAGCTACATATTTGGCTTCAGCCGTGGAGATAGATACACAGGTTTGTTTCTTCGATTGCTAGCTGATGAGTTTTCCATCTAGAAATTGACAACCTCCAGATGTACTCTTGCGATCGATAGAACATCCACCCAAGTCCGAATCTGAGTATGCTTGTATGTAGAAGCCAGAGTTTGCTGGATACTATAGGCCATATGCAGGAGTATGATGAAGGTATCAGAAGATTGTCTTTACAGCAGCCAAATGAGGTTCGCGTGGATCTGATTGATAACATGCCAATTGCACATTGCGAATATGATGTCTGGTTGACTTGCTGTTAGATAAAGTAATGATCCAATCATACTTTTGTAGTTTTGAAGATCAACCTTAGGGTTGTCCAACGAAGGATTTAACCTGGTACCTGCGGCCATTCGAACCTTCGCATTGGAACAGTTAGTCATACCAAATCGTTCAAGTAGGCTACTGGTGCATTTTTTTTATTAATGAAAATCCCTTCTTTGGATTGTTTGACTTGCAATCCAAGGAAAAAGTTAATTTTCCCCATCATGCTCATCTGAAATTTGCTTTTCATTAAGTTTTCAAATTCTTTGGTTAAATTTAGATCAGTAGATCCGAATATGATGTTGTCCACATAAATTTGAACTAACATTAAATGTGAGCCAACTTTCTTTCGAAAGATTGTTGGATCCACTGAACCTTGTTTGAATTTGACTATTTTAAAGTCAAGGTCTCATACCATACTCTAGGAGCTTGTTTTAAACCATAGACATCCTTATCTAACACATACCAATGGTCAGGATGATCTTTATTAACAAAACCAGGTGATAGACATCAAAGTTTTTGTGTGCGGCATAAGACAAAAAGATCCGAACACATTTGAGACTGGCAACAGGAGCAAAAGTTTCTTCATAGTTAATTCCCTCCTGTTAACAATAGCCTTTAACAACCAGCCTAGCTTTGTTTCTGACAAGATTGCCTTCGGTGTCAAGCTTATTACGATAAACCCATTTAAGACCAACAATCGAAGCATTTGCAGGTTTTGGAATAAGTCTCCACACTTTGTTTCTTTCAAATTCTTCCAATTCCATCTGCATTGCTTCGATCCAGTCAGGGTGATCAAATGCATCTTTAACGTTCTTCAGTTCAATTTTGGAAATAAAAACATTGAACATGCACAACTCCGAAGTTTTATTGAAATCTTGTTGTTTTTGATGAAGTTGTGCACGTGTCATGACCTTATCGTGAACGTTTCCAATGACTAGTGATGGAGGATGATATTTCGTCCATTTTTCCAATGGTGAAAAATTCGGATCGAATTCAGGTGGACCTTCGGCATTGATATCCTCAGTGTCTAAAGGATAGCCTGAAGTGGATGGAAAATCATCATTTATTATGTTTTATTGTGTTGCATCGTTTTTAACATTTGTTTTGGGAGAATTTATGTTTGAAGAAGTGGAAGAAGAGTTTAGAATTTGCTCCCCCTCGACTGCAGCTGTTGGGGTGTTTGTTCCTCCATGATCAGAAGAATTTGGTATTGAGGCTTCTGGCTCCCACTAAACAGATGGATACAGGGACTTGATATGAGAAATTTCATGTGAAGGATAGTTAAGATTTGCCCCCTCGAAACCGGAGCGGTCTTCAAACCCATTGGAAGACTCCCCCTCAACCGAAGATGGTTTTTGTATACTGCTTGAAGGTGAATCTTCGGGACCATCAGTGATCTTGGAAAGTTCGGACACATTGTTGTCTGGTGCCTTTGTTTCAGATTCGCCAGCTCGTACTGGTGGATCAAAAAGAAGTTGGAAGTCAGCATCAAAGGACAGGTTGGCAGTGCATCCACATCAGATTTTGGAAAGATGGATGACATCAGAAAGGCATGTTGAGATTTCTTGATGTAGTAGTCTTCGAATGAAAGGTTGAAGGTTCTTCAATTTTGCGTGTTCTTTTATTCATAACCCTGTAGGCTTTAGAATTTGAAGAATAACCAAGAAATATGCCTTCGTCTGTCTTTTCATTGAACTTGGTTTTGACATTTGGCTTTCTTCAGTTCGTGG
Source organism: Cichorium intybus (assembly GCA_023525715.1). Taxonomy (NCBI): domain Eukaryota; kingdom Viridiplantae; phylum Streptophyta; class Magnoliopsida; order Asterales; family Asteraceae; genus Cichorium; species Cichorium intybus. The sequence goes on from CM042013.1 coordinate 92,031,052, forward strand.
AACACCTACAACCGAAGATGTGAAGAAATTTGACATTTGGCTTTCTTCAGTTGAGAACTTCGTAAGGTTGTAATGTTAAACCGCTTGTGGATATAGGATCTATTCTGCGTAAAGCAAGCTGTTGAGATAGCTTCGGCCCAGAAGTACTTGGGCAGATTTGCAAAATTAAGCATTGTTCTAGCTACTTCACATAAAGAGCGATTACGACGTTCCATCACACCATTTTGTTAAGGTGTATAGGGAGCTGAAAAATTATGTGTAATCCCCTTTTTCTTCAGAAAACCATCGAGGGATTGACTTTTAAATTCGGGTCCATTGTCACTGTGCACCATTCAGACTGTCTTTTTTATTAGCATTACTTCCATATTCTTGATGAAGTTGATGATTTCTTGTGCAGCATCAAATTAATTCCTTAAGAATAATACCCATGTGAATCGTGAGAAGTCATCAACAATAACAAGGATATATTTCTTCTTCCCAATTGATTCAACTGCAGATGGACCACAAAGATCCATGTATAGAAGTGAAAGAGGTTCGGTGATCTTTGGATTAATCATAGTTAGATGCTTCTGCTTCGTTTGTTTGCCATGTTCGCATGCAGAGCAGAGAGTATCATTATCGAATTTAAGAGCTGGCATCCCATGAACCAAATTCATCGCCACTAACTTGTTGATTGCCTTGAAGTTCAAGTGAGCTAACCTTCGGTGTCATAGCCATCTGATATCTGAATTAGCTTTGGATAAAAGGCACAACGAAGGTCCACCCGTTATTGGCTTTAGATTCAAGGGAAACATTGATCCCTTTCTTTCAGACTTCGGCAGCACTTCCTTCGTAGCTTCCTTCGTGATGATACTCCCATGATTGTTGAACGTTACAGCATTGCCAGTTCCAACAACCAATTGAGAGATGCTCACTAAGTTATGTTTCAATCCTTCAATAAATGCTACTCCATTTATTGTAAATTATCCATTCGTAACTTTGCCATAGCCTCGAATAGGACAAGTGTAATTATTACCAAAGCATACGTTTCCTGCATCATCCAGGGTTCGGTAATCCCTTAGATATTCCCTCTTCCTTGTCATATGTCTTGAGCAATCACTGTCCATGTACCATTTCGAATCGTACCGTTCGTTAGACATGACCTGCAATCAGTCAATGAGAAGTTGGTACCCAATCAATCTTGGGTCCTCAGGGTAAGCGAATGATTCTTGAATCCATTTTTCTACTGCTTCTTCGGATGTTTCATTTGCAGTTAAGTTTATCATGTTTTCAGATGTTTCGTGAGAAGAACAATATAAGTTAGAAAATGAATCAAATGAACTTTCAGTAAGCATTGAAGAATCAGAAGAAATGGATTTTGAAACATTTGTAATATTCGGAACCAAAACTTGTTTGGATGATTTGGGATTATTGGTTTTTGAAGTTTTCTTTGTTTTTTTGCTTTCGAAGACTTTGATGACTTAGAAGATTATTATTTTGGAGTAAGATTTTCCTTCAAGTCATTCCTTTTCCAATTTGATTTTGATTTTTCAATTGTTGATTTTCTGGACAAAGAACTACATAGTGTAGAAGTACACAAGTATTCTTCGTAGGCCAGTTTAAAATCGTTTAATGAAAGATTTTTATCCTTAAACATATCCAAATTTTTCTCTAGCCACATGTGGAATGTATCAACCAAATTGTTTCCTTTTGAGAAATTTTTCTTCGAACGTTTTTGGTATTTTGGATTTGGAAAGTTTGGTTTTGTTGGTATGAAGGTAGGTTTTTGTTGGGTAAAAATATTGAAACTGATGTCACGGCATTTAATTTAATTATACGGCAGAAATGATGACATGCGGATTCAGAAACGGACTGTTACGCAGAAGCCCGCGAGCCCGTTCCAATAAGTTTTATCTTTATGGGCTAGGGTTTTTAGTTCTTGTAATTTACGTATATTTAGTATAAATACGTTTTAATAGCCGTAATTAGATAAACGAAAATACGGATTAGGGTTTGAGTCGTTTTAGAGCTTATTCAAGTTGCTCGTTACGTTTTGTAATTAGGAGCACTATCTTTGTACTCAAACTCGATTAATCAATCATTCGGCACCGTTACGATTCACATATTTTGTCGTTTTATGTTTGATTTTTTGTCATTATTGTTCAGTTCGTCGGATTCGATTCTAACAAGTGGTATCAGAGCGGGTATTTTCCAGATCTGAAGTTTTAATACCAGATTCAGCGTTATAAAAGAATTATTTTCAGATCTCTTCTTATTTTCGATTCAGAAAGGTTAGTAGAAGAAGAAATTCGAAAATTTATTTTTGATTGTTGTTCCAGATCTGTTTTTTTGCTCTAGATCTCTTTCAGATCCGTTTTCTTTCTCTAAAAACGCTTCCGATCTGCTTTCTCGTGTTCTTGTTTAATCTGACATGGGGGAAAACGATTATGAAACATGGTTAGTTGTAATAGATGATACGATGTATAGAGTGAATTTGGAACAATTTATTGGATTCGTATTGAAATATCTCAAAGTTACAAACGACACTCTTATTTCTTTAGGTGTTAAAGATTGTTTTGGAAAATTTATTTTTCATCCTTTAAACCATGAACCGAACAAATCTTTGTTCACCCGAATGCTTGATGTTGTTACTGAAATCAAAATAAACAATGGAAAGAAAAAGAAGAATGTATCAGAAAGTATGTTTCTTTTGTTAAAAACTTATGTGTTCTTGAAGTTCTTGATATTGCTAAAGAATGTGTTCTTATTTCTGAAAACGATAAAGTAAGCTCCGAATCTGAGCTTGATTCCCCATCCGAAGAAAAATGTGTTATTGTTGATGGGGAGTCTGAAGTAAAGATTTATACAGATGCAAAGATTGCGGGGGAGCTTAAAGAATCTGAAGTTCATAGTGAATCTGTTGAGGGAGAGTTAGAGAAGTCTGAATCTGGAATCTCTACTTCTTATTATCATCAGAAAATCACTAATCATCACACCTCCGAGTATCAAGTTACAGACAAAATACACCATTCATCAACAAAAGTTCAGAAATCTAAGTTTTGTATGTTGGTGAACCTTCCAAACGCACTCCATCTTTTTCTTCAAGATCTACAGACTCTTTTGAAGGCATGGCACCTTACCGAAAGGCCGTCATACAAGATGATCAAAAGTACCAAACTCGTCACGTTTGGGTACCAAAGGCTTATGGCAGTCAGATCAAGAAAAAAGATGAATATTTCGGCTATAAAAGTCCGTATAAAAAGCCAAAGAAGTCGAAAAAGAAGAAAAAGAAACAAAAAACGAAAAAGGTATGAGTTCCTAAACAAAAACATTCTTCAGTTGTTGTTAATTCAAAAAATTCTGTTGAAAAAGGTCAAAGAAATTTTGTTGAACGAAAATTTTCTGAAAAACATGCTCATCTTAAAAAGAAATGGAAGAATAATTTCGATTGGTACAATGAGTTATATGAACATTTCTTAGTTCCAACAAGATGCCCAAGAAGATCAGAAAACTATGGTTCTTCATTTCTTTGGGTAATTTTACAGAGAAAAGAATGATGTCTTGTAAAAGTTTCAAACTTGTTTGGGTTCCCAAGAGATGTTCTTAAATAGTTGTTCCCAAGAGATGTTCTTAAATAGCTGGGTTGATGAGAAAAGGTGTGGAAAAAAAAGACAAATTATGACATCTATAAACAAAATAACGTGTCTTTTGGTTCATCTCAATTCCAAAGAGAAGATAACGTGATCAGAAATTTAATTTAATGTTTTTCGGTTTATTTTTCTCTCAAATCCGAAATTACACTTTCCATCCGAAGCTACATGACACCTTCGGATGTCTTCTTTTATAAGTTGTGTTCAGCCATAAGGTACACTTAATTTGAAAGTGACAAGACATAAAGGTAAGCAACATGCTTTGTCTCTATTTGAGAGACTGACACACACATTGGATCATTGATCATCTCACACAAAAAGTCAGTTTAAGATATTGCTGGATTTCTGTCTCTCAAAACCCATACAAAGGCCCTCTCTCCTTTCGACACGTCAAAAGTAGATGAAAGAGAAAGTCAAACATAAAAAGCATTTTTCCCATCACACATTATAGTACACTGTACCACCTATGACATGTCAGTTCACTGCATACCGAGTCTCCTTCTATTTCAACGGTTGTCCAAGTATATCCGATTTTTAATAAGCATTGCAAGTACATGATAGTAGTATATTATTCATTTCTCACTATTATCTGGTACATTACAACACGGTATAACGTCTATCAAAGATGCAGTAACAAAAGCAATTGGACTGTGCACTGTCTTGTATGCACTTTGTGATCCACGCGCTTCTCATGCATCGTAATTCAAATCGGATGGAAAAACATGAAGGAATTAAATGATGCGCTTGCAAAATTGGTCTGCTACAATCCGATGACGGTTCATGATCCCATCCCATTCGAAGTTGGGCTTTGATCCTCCAGGACATTGTTGAGTATTTTTGAAACGAAGATGGTGGAGAAGCTATTTTTCTGAAATAAAAATCGAAAAAATAAGAGATTGGATTTTGTGGTTTGCGATGCTAGTGGCAAAAGACACAGTTACCTTCGTCTGTAAATAGAGAAGGGGGTGAAGGAGAACTCGATAATAAGCAAAGGTTACATTACCTTCGTCCGACTGTGATTTACCTTCGGTTGATTACTACCGTCGATGAAACTGATACCTCCTTTGCCCGAAGTCTCACTCAAATCGGATTAACTTAAGGCCATTTCTTACCTTCGCTTGTGATTGCAGATGAACGATCAATAGGCAAAGCTAATACCTCCTTCGGACAGGGGATGATTGAAAAATGGGGAAATTGGAGACAATAACAAATGAGATCTTGGCTTCTAATTACAAAAGGTCTCTTGATCAAATCGGTTTGCTAATTTGTCTGATGGTGATGTTTAATAAGAAGATCTTTGCATGGTATGTAAAATCAGTGCACAAAAAGATCTTCGGATGACTACTCTGAAATCGATTGGGAGAAAACGAGTATAGAAGGGGCTAACGCCTTGTTCCCCAGTCTCATTAAACGACGGAAGAGAAAGAATTTGGAAGGAAAGTCAAAATATTTGGTGTTCCACAAATTTTTTTTGGAATGATTGTGAAGGAAAGGAAGGGATACGGGAGGATCCTTATCCCTCCAAAGTTTCCTCCCAATTTGGACGGAATCGGATAGAAAGAAATCGCATCCCTTGTATATATCTACACTATTGACGAAATTGCCCTCAAAGATCTTATAAATTTTATACCTGCGTATTCTTATCATCGAACAAAGCTGCGCTTTCCTCCTCTCCAGGCTGCTGCTGCGTATTCTAGTTGCTGAAGGTTTGAAGTTTGATAAAGTCCAGGTTTCTCCTCTTATTTTTTTCTATTACGTTTTTTTCCCGCTGCTTGCAACAGAGATGCGTTGTATTTTTTTCTTGCCATGCTGCGTGATTCACCATGATATGATCTGTTAAAACTTGTATTTTTCTCTTGCCATGCTGCGTGATTCACCTGTAGTCATCACCTATGGACTACAGCCTGCTGCTGCGTATTTTTTTTTCTCTTCTTGACATGCTACGTGCTTCACAATCTAGTGTTAAAACTTGGTTATGATTTTGGCTCATTCACGATGATATGATCTTTTAAAATTCCTATTGATTAATAAGTGATGGTAGTGGTTTCTTGTCAGACCCCATGTGGTGTTATTGGAATTGCTTTTAGAAATAATAATAAAAAAAAGATATTGGTCTCTAGTTGTAGTTGTCTTTATCATTGATGCTTTTGGAGCTTTTTCTGCATACACATGTTGAGAGATATTGAAAAGTGCCTCCTTCTCTAGTTGTAGTTGTCTTTATCTAGCATTATATTTGTTATTGTTTATTAGAATACTATAATTTGAAATAAAAACGTAGGATGACACGGAATAAATATATATACTTTGCAATATGCATTTATAATGCATCCTAAGAATGTTGGAATACCTTCCATAAAGAAAGAATTATAGTTAAAAAGTTATTATATTCGATAAAATTAAAGCAAATAAAACTAAGTAGGTATATAAATCCTCTACTACGTCAATGAATGATTAATGACTAAGATTCTTCTAGGCCCTAACATATTATATTTATGTTTGTTAGATTTACAATGGATAATATGTTGCCCACACCTGCTCTTGTCCTGAGAACCAGACAAATGCAAATGGCAAATCTGGTTTGCTTGTTGATGATTATTCTGACACAACGTAGACTTTCCAAAAAAAAATCTCCTACTTTACCTACTAAAGAAGTTATTTTACGACGTCAACGTGTACGAGAAGAGGTGTTACACGACCTTTCACATGGTGGTAAATGCCGCGAGCTTATCCGTATGAGTCTGCAAGCTTTTAAGAAATTGTGCACCATCTTAGAACGTGATGGTGGTCTTCGACCTACTCAACGTATGTCCGTTGAAGAGCATGTTGCAAGATTTTTGCAAATAGTAGGTAATGACTTGAGAGTTAGATTTGCTTCTTGGATATACCGGCGTTCTAAATCCACAACAAGTAGGTGTTTCCATAGAGTTTTACGTGCGGTTATATCATTAGAAAGTCGTTATATTCAACAACATAAAGGTGATGTTGTCCCGAAAGAGATAAAAGAGAAAAAAAGATTTTATCCTTACTTCAAGAATTGTATAGGGGCAATTGATGGGACACATGTCCGTGTGAAAGTGGCTAATAAGGATGCCCCCAGATATCGTGGTCGCAAGGGATACCCGACAATAAACGTCTTAGCTGCTTGTTCATTTAACTTAAAGTTTACCTATGTTTTAACTGGGTGGGAGGGTACTGCATCAGACTCTAGGATACTAAAGAATGCATTAAATAGAGAAGATAAACTAGTAATTCCAACAGGTAATCTCTAATACCAACTTTCATTTTGTATGCAATCTATCATTAAAAACCTAATTAAATCTTATTTATAGGACGATATTGTTTAGTAGACGCGGGTTTGCCTCATACGGGTTCCCTGATGACGCCATATAGAGGTGTCAGATACCATTTGAAAGAGTATTCCGCTCGGGGCCCAGAGAATGCAAGAGAGTTTTTCAATCTTCGACATGCTTCATTACGTAACGCTATAGAACGGGCATTTGGTGTTCTAAAAAGAAGGTTTCCTATTATAAGAAGTACACAGGAACCATTTTATGATTGTCAAACACAATCCGACATTTATTTGGCATGCAGTATTTTACATAACTTTTTGTTAGAGGAAGATCGTGACAAAGCTCTTGAAGATGAGGTCCTACAAGAGTTGTTAAATGGACCGATAGAGGAAGTGCCACCTAATTCAAGAGTCAGACATGATGCTAGCAATGAGGCAGAGCAACTGAGGGACTCAATTGCAAACCAAATGTGGACTAATTACTTGTTGCATCCTAACAATGAAATAGATATGTCAAAGTAGTTCAATAGTAGTTCATTATAGTAATTCAATTTGACTAGTGGTGTTTCACTTTATTTGTGTTATTTTGTTTTCGAGCATCTTATTTATATATTGCTCATAGACTTTCTAAATTTGTAATTTTTATAACATGTATGGTGCGTTTATTTTTGTTGATACATAGAAAGTGATGAAGAGCAAGCAAGAAATCGATGGAAATGTTGGTAAAAAAGAATCGCAAAAGTGGACAGAAATGATGGATACTGCTTTTATTCAAGCAATGGTAACACAACACGAAAAAGGCAACAGGATTAGTGGAACTTTTACTTCACTAGCATACGCCAATATGGTGAACGAGTTGAATGAAAAGCTTCAAATGAATTTAACAAAAGATAATCTAAAGAATCGTTTGAAAAGTTTGAAAGCTTATTTCTCACAATGGCATGATATGTTTAAGGGAGCTTCTTTGAGTGGGTTTGCTTGGAATTCTAATACCCAACTAATTGAAGCAGAAGATGATGTATGGGAAAACTTAATTAAAGTAAGTGTTCTTCTTGCGATTTATTTACTTCTTTATATGTTTATGTTATTATTCATAATATTAATTGTATTTGGGTTTTTTAAATAGTCAAAGCCTGAAGCAATTTTGTGGAAGACTAAAAAAGTGGCAAACTACGATAACCTAGTGAGGTTATTTTCGAAAGAAAGAGCTAATGGAGAACATGCAGAAACAGCACAAGAGAGAAATGCCCGAATGAGTAAAACTGCAGATATTAAAATAGAAACTATTACAGACGTGGACGACTTATTGGCCAGTAATGACGTAACACTGGAGAAACAACACAACGACGATGATGATGATGACATTCAAGTCCTATCTCCTAAGTGTTTTTCACCTGACCAAAATTCAAGTGTGAAGAAATACAAAAGTAAAAAGAGAAAAGTTCAAGATGATATTGAAGAAGAACCGATGCAAAAAAAGATTATAAATCTTTTTGGAGATGTGGCTAATGCAATGAGGGAAAGTAACAAGATTTTAGAAAGAGCTTACCATCATGAGTATACCGGGGATGAAATCTATAAAGAGTTGGAGCCGTTGGGCTTGGATCCCAATGAATTACCGGGGGCTCTTATGTATTTGGCGCGTAATCAAGCAGATGCAAGGACATTGTTTACCAGTCCACTAAGTATACGGGTGACTATACTAAAAACAATGATGGGTGCGGGTAAATGAGTAAATTTGGGTGGTAGTTCTTAATTATTTGTTAATTTTGACATTATATCTTTGGATTTTGTTTATGGCTTGGTTTTTTGAATTCTGTTTTTGAGATCATTCTATCAAAATAGTATCGTCCAAGACAATTTCAAATGTTTGGTGTAATTCAAATGCGTTGATTTTGTTCATTACCAACTTATAGTAGTTATGGTTTGGTCTCGGTTGTGAAATCATCATGTTTGGTGCGAAAAACATATTAGGGGTAGAATTGTAATTTTGTTAGTTTTATTGATGATGATTGGAATTTAAATTCTATTATTTTTGTGCGAAAATATATTGAAGATTATTGGAATTTAAATATTATTATTTTTGTGCGAAAATAGATTAGGGGTAAATTTGTCAATTTGTCGTGTTCCTTTCTCTTCCTTTCAACTCGGGAACAAAAAAATTATTTTATTTTCTTTTCTTTTCCTCCGAACTCGGGAACACAAAAGTGATTAATCCTTTCTTTTCCCTCCCTTTCTTTTCTCTCCATATCTTCCTTTCCTTTCCTTTCTTTAATGAAACTCGGGAACAGGGCGTAACTGATGACTCAATGAAGCAAATGGATGTGTGGTATTAAACGACGCCTTCAGATGAGGAAAGTGAAGAAAGAAGAAGTGTTTGTTGAAATCGAAAGTGGTCGGATTGAATGAAGTCATTTGGGTGATAACTTCGTATATGTGCACGTAACCTATCCGATGGTGGGTTTTTGTTGCCCTAACCGAAGGTGGGCTGGATCCTTCCGAAGATGGGTCAGATCGGAACACATTTGGGCTGAATTTTAGTTAAACATAGGCTGCTCTAATTCCTGTTTCACTTTGGGTTGATTTATTGCTGAGTTGGGCTGGAAACGTTATGAACAGTAGTTTTTCTTAGCAAAATTGGACGCTTATTAATTTAACGCTTGCATCTATCAAGGGGGAGTTTTTGTTCGCAGCTGAATTTTTTCTAGATACCGATGATTCGCACCTTTTAGGGGGAGAAATGCCTTGTTGAAAAAGTGTTCATTCCTCAGTTTTGACATTTAGGGGGAGAATGTTGGGTAAAAATATCGAAACTGATGTCACGACATTTAATTTAATTATACGGCAGAAATAATGACATGCGGATTCAGAAACGGACTGTTATGCAGAAGCCCGCGAGCCTATTCTAGTGAGTTTTATCTTTTTGGGCTACGGTTTTTAGTTCTTGTAATTTTCGTATATTTACTATAAATACGTTTTTAATAGCCGTAATTAGATAGACAAAAATACGGATTAGGGTTTGAGTCGTTTTAGAGCTTATTCAAGTTGCTCGTTACGTTTTGTAATTAGGAGCAGTATCTTTGTACTCAAACTCGATTAATCAATCATTCGGCACCGTTACGATTCATATATTTTGTCGTTTTATGTTTGATTTTTCGTCAATATTGTTCAGTTCGTCGGATTCGATCCTAACAGCTTTGAATATTGATTCAATTTTGAAGTTGAAGCATTTGTATCAACTTGTTTTGAAAATTTATTTGTTCCGGAGGTTGAAGCTTTCATTTCAAAGGGTTTTGTTTTCAGGAAAGAAGTTTGCTGTTTATCTTTTGAAATCACAAATGTTGATTTTGGTTTTGGTTTTATGATTGAATCATTTGGTTTTGTTTTTGAAGTGGATGCCATATTTTGAGGATTTTTCAAGATCGTGGGTTTTTGTACCATTGGTTTGGAAATTGTAATTTTGGATTTTGAAATCTCATTTTCAATGGATTTTGCAAAGTAGAACACATTCATTTGATTCCAATAGTTCAAAAATATGCATCTTCTGTTTCACAGTCTCATTCATGATTTGAATTTGTTTGTAATTTCTCTCCGAATAATTTTCAATTTTACCATTCAGAAGATGATTCAAGTGTTTTGGAATTTTGTCATGTTCATAGCATAGACGATTGTAAATGTTATGACCATACAAATCTTGTTTTCTGACATTAACTTTTACTTCCATGTGTTCGTTTAAATTGTTTTCAATGATTTTTGAAAATGAGAAGAATCCTTCCTCAATAACAGTGGAATTATCCTTCTCAACAATTTTAACTAGATCATTGTCAACTAAAAGCGAAGCACCAGATCGTACAAAAATTGAGTTTCTGAAATAAGAAACCTTCGGGTAGATACAAGCAACATGTACTAGTTTGTTTGAACTGTTATAGAGATAATCTTCATATGAGATACATTCATCTAAAATTTGTGTTTTGGTTTTCACAATTTCTTTGTTCTTTTTTGAAATTTCAGTTGTTTCACATTCAGAATCAATTTTTTCTTTGCCTTTGTCATCCGAAGGTAAATGTGATATACCTTCGGAAGGTGATGCGGATACAGAGGAAGTTTTGATATAGTCATAGAAGATCAATCAATTTCCTCCATATCCAAATCAGTTTCGGATTTAGTTTCAACATCAACATTTTGTTCATTTTCAATTTGTGGAATGGATTTCTTGAGAATTGGCACTTCCTTTGGCAATCAATTCAATAGATCACTAGCAGTTAAGAATTTTTCTACTGAAACTAAACCATCATGGTAAGAAGTGTTTGGCATTTCAGATTTCAAAATTATTGATTCACATTCATAAGAAATAGCATCAACATTCTTTAACTTAAATTCAATAAAAGGTAAAAGTTTCCTATGCTGATCATTACATACATTAGCCGAATGGTAAATCCTAGTTATGTGTGAATACAATCTCTTAGCAGTCTCACAAAAAATGTTTCTCTGCTTTAAAATTACATCACCATTGTTCAAATATATTTCCTTATTCTCCTCTAATACTGAGATTCTTAGGTTAGCCTTTTCTAGGGATAGCTTCAGATTTTCTACTCTCCCCCTCAACTGAATAATCTCCTCCTCAGTGATATTCGCCCTATTATTAGCATCAATTAGCATTTTATTCATAACAGAGCAGTCACGAGTAATCTCATCAATATCAGAAGAATATTTAGATGCAAGAATTTTAAAAGAAAAGAGAAGTTTTCATACATGTTCTGGAATTGTTGGACAGACCTCCTTTGCCATTAAGCAGAAATCGTCATCATCTGAAGAATCATCCAAATCCTTCACATCCTTCACCAGCAACCCTTCACATCCTTCATCATTCTCATCTTTATCCTCATCGGTAGCTCCTCTTTGAAAACTCTTACCAGCAACAACAGCAACAAAGGCACTGTGAGTCGGCTTTCATACTTCATCGTCATCTGAGTCAGAAGACCATACCTGATATGTACCCATACTGCCTTCCGAAGCCACAAGAGCAAGATCCTTCGTCTTCTCTCTTGATTCATTTAGTTTCATTGCATAGTAGGCTTCATCCTTAACTTGGGACTTCTTTTCGTTCTTCTTGCGAAGCATGCAATCCTTCACAAAATGATTTTTCCCTTGGCAGTAGTTACAATCATAACCTAAATCTCCAACAACCTTCTTCTCCTCAAAATTGTCTTTTTGAACTTCAGAAGTCTTCAGATCTGAAGACTTCGGAGGTGAGGGTTTGGTGTTTTTTTTCCTTTGGAGTGTAGATCTCAGGTTTGAGTTTTCGTACATACGAAGATTTGTTAAAGGTTTTTGTGAATGGTTTTCCAGAACTTGGTTTGTTCACAAAAAGCTTTTTGAATCTTCGGTTGTTTGCAGCATACAAAGCAACTGTTTCACCGTTGTCATTTACCATGTAACCATCTGGTTCATTGTCGGTTTCTTCTTCTTCAACCTTAGAGACAAGTGCTAAGGATCCAGCATTCTCACTTCTTCGACCAACAATATCAGGTTCATGTGACTTGATCAAATTGTACAGTGCTGCAAGTTGATACTCCTTAATGTTTTCATGAGATTTGACCATCAGCATGATTGGTCTCCACTCCTTCCTCAGACTGTACAAAAATTTGATGTTGATTTCCTGTTGACTACGAACTTCACCATATTTTTCAAGCGTGTAGATAATACTAATGTATCTTTCATAAGCTTGTTCAAGAGATTCATTCTCTTGTTGTTGAAAGTTACCAAAATCAGCAAGAACTTCTTGAACAATACTCGATTGAAGAGTTTTATTACCAGCAAAGCATATCGCCAAACGATCCCAGATTTCCTTTACAGATTTTGAACCAGAGATGTGGTTTCGAACATCAAGACCAAGACCACTACACAATTCTCTCATGGCCCTTTCGTCGTTTTCGACTTTCTTCAGATCAGCAGCATTACGAACTTCAGCATTAACACCTTCTATGATAATGAAACAAGCACCAATGTTGGTATGAGGACCTTCTTTCACAGATCTCCATAGATCTTTATCCAATACAACTAGATAATCTTCCATTCGGTCTGCCCAGTAGTCGTAGTAAGTCGGAACGAGAACTGGAGCTTTTATGGATGAACCAATGAGATTTGCGTAGTTTAACATATTCGCGTAAGTTGCTATCGAATCCGTCATTGTAATTGATTTTCTCAAACAAATCTTTATAGAAAAACGAGTAATAAATTTCAAATACAATTACGGAAACCTAGATCTAGGAATCGATCCAGATCTAGAACTGTAAGAATGAGAATGAAATTTCTATTAACAGGTTTTCGAGATGAACCTGCTCTGATACCACGTGTTAGATACGAAATTCAATCAATGACTAGGTAAGAACAAGTAATCCGAAGGAATGATTCAATACAATAATCAATACACGCAATGATAATGAATAACAGTTAAGAACAAGAGAATTGAGGAAACAGAGTGCCAAATGCTTAGTATTGCTTTAGGGTTTTATAATTCAGGTGATTGTTAAGCACACTCGGCCTAGATACAATATCCCGATATTTATACGTGATCAGGATATTGATAGTACAAAAAGATTCAACAGTACAAAAGGAATATTCTACAATAGTACTATCTAATAAGAAATCAGCAACATGAAATGTAGAGCCTGACACTCCAACATGTTGCAAGGATAAGGTTTGTTGCTTGAGTCTTCGGATCCTCCAGTGCATAACCTTCGGATCTTCAGACTATTATAAAAAGCTTCGCATGATAAAAGATCTTCGGATAGGGATTACACTTCAGCACAAAATTATCCTCAACAGTTTTCTTCATTTTATGAACTTGTTTGGATTTGAAATTTGGGGATTTGAACTTTGAATGCAATAAAACTATGAAGTTATGCTTTTGGCTTGGAATCTCTTGCATATAAGTGGTGTTGAGTTCATAGACTTTAAAAACCAAGTTACTATATGTTAAATTTCATAATTTCAAGGCTGAAATTCAGAATGTGGTAATATGTTACTGATTTTCTATGTTTGAACATACTTTTATGATATGGAATCATGGCTAAAGGGGTTGAGAAGATGGTAAAGGAATTGTTATTAAAATATGGTTATTAAAGAAAAGGGACATTTATGCAACTTTGCATGTGATAAAAAAGGTAGATTTCATGTTTCTAGCAAAAGAATGGATTTGGGAATACATATAGTTTAATGTTTGAGTGAAATCGGTTAAAGTATTAATTTATTTTTTGTGCAACGTATAGCTTAAATGAAAACGAGATTAAAAAGGGACAAAAAGATTAAAAATGGACAAAAATTGGTAAAGTAGAATGGAATTGTGAATTCCACCCTTGATGGGACAATTTTAGTATACGTAAAAATGGTGTTCTAGAAGATATAAAGCTTAATGGAAATGATATAATAAAGTGCTGTGAATGTATTGGAATTATATTAATGAAAAATAGCTTGCTTTACAATAGTTTCTATTTTTAGAAACTTTCTTGGTTGGAATTTACAAAAATGATATAAAAGAGTAAATTGAAGGATGTTTTGACTTTTAAACATCAAGGTGAACTTATAAAGAAGTAATAAACTTGAATGTTGTTAAAATGGTTTAGTAGAACCCGAGAATGTCATAATTAGCCAAATTGGGACAAAAAGGGGTAAAAGTGTCCAAAATGATTATTATGCTTTAATAATTTTACTTAATGTTTGAAATACAATTAGATGATGTTTAGAAGGAGTTCATGTATGATTTGGTAAGGTTATATTTTTAGTTGGGTAGTATGTACTAACCTCTTAGTAAATTAATAGAGGTTAAAAGATGTTGGATGCAAGTAGAGTCAAGAGCTAGTGGAATCTTTGTAGGCAGACATACAAATATGTTTATGATTAATAATGTGCCAAATGGTTTTTTAAAGCTTACATTAGCAATTATTTGTAAAGTTTTATGTGACTTTTAAATGTGAATCTATATGCAAGTTTTACCATCCATGTCATGCTTATGAAAGTTTACCGTTATGTTTTGAAAGTATGATTTGGCATTAAGTCGACTATGTTTTGAAAGTATTATTTGACATTAAGCCAAATATGATTTGAAAATAATGTTTTGGCATTAGCCTTAATGTGATTTCAAACGAGTAATTTGATGTCAAGTAATGTTATGTTTTATATTACTGGTATTTGAGATTTGAACGAATGCAGCAATGCAAGTCAATATGACACACACTTTTGCCCGAGCCATGATATTCCCGCAAGGGAATATAGAAGAGTCTACTGGGGTGGTACCGACTCCTTCGCAAAGTAGATGTCCTAAAACCTATGAGGCTAGGGTGAACTGATTTCGTTCTTTCCATCCTAGTGTAGACTTGGGGTATCACCTAATGTGATTAATGTCCTAAGTATAAAAATCCAGTTATGATTGAATACCAATCAAGGTTAAGTAATGAAAGTTTTATGTTGGTAAGATTTTTATTTAATTTGTTATGGAAAGGTTTTACAAGAAAAATGACAATATATTTCAACTATAAAGTTTTTGACGATAAATATTATGATATGTTTCGTTTATAAACTATCTAATAGAAAGTGTCAATAGATGATTTGATTACAAAGGTTTTCAAAATGATATATGTTATGTTTACAAATGATTTGAGTCTAAAACTCATGTATCTCACGAGACATATTTGTCTTACGTATCTTTGTTTTAATGATATGTATCTCAGGAACAGGATTATTGGCATTGGATGATTTAGAAGAAAGCTAAGGCTTTATAGATAGAATTGAATATTGAAGGATAGTTTTCTCCTATAAATGGCATAATCATGTAAATTATTGAGAGCCATGTTGTTTGTGGTATAGTATACCCTTGTAGTTATATTGCAGTGTGTGGCTATGTCCTGTATTGTTGTTGGACTATTTTTATTATTGAGTCGGGTCAGTATGGATTTTATCTATTCTGCCAAATGGTCATGCCGAATTTTCGATAGAAATGTTGATACTTACGAGACATTAGCCTTGAGATCTTTCATTACTTTACTATGGTTGTTCTGATTTGAATTTGTAACCCCCAGAGTTGTTTAACTACTTTTAAACTTATTTGTTTTTGTTTGGACCAAAGTTTTAAAAGATAATGATTTAAGGTTATGAGAAAAGTTTTTTAAAAAGTATGAAATTTTAAAGTGGACTGATGCATACAGTGAACTGCACAGACCATCATGGAAAGATTGCAACTTTTTCATTAATTTAAATGGAATCATATTAAGTAATTTTGTAGGATGAAAATAGTGGACAAAATAAAAACATCTTGTTTTTGTTTAAGTTTTGAGTGTTGAGCAAGTGTGGAGCCTAATCCGAATTGAAGCAATACAATCAAAGAGGATCTGATGTCTGAAGTAAGGTGAGACTAGCCAGTGTTGTTGAGGTGTACATCTTGGACAAGTGGGAGTGGAATTGAATAAGATACTTTCTCCTCACTATGGAAAAGATGAGCATCCAAGGTTCTTGGTTCCTGGACCACGGTAGAATTCACTCAGAAGATCAGATGTAAAGCCTCACATCCTTGAACATAATTTAGACCGAACATATGCTCCGTGCAACAAAAGTCGGGTTTTCTTAGTTGCTGATGGAAAACCAGGTGTGTATAGAAGCAAAGAAGCGAAGCCTGGATGGATAATGAGGAAGAACAGGAGCCCAGTAATGAGTGTTATCATTGCTGCTCTAGTAAGTTCAGAACACCTCATTAATCATCCTTATGTTGTACAGTTGATGCTATGTTGGAGGATGGATCCAACATACAGATTATCAACGAGCTCAGATGCTATAGTCCAGAACGTTTAGATGAGAACTAGGCACAACTTACCTGATATTGGAAGACATCAGTCAGAGCATGAACTTCAGGCGTCCGAAGGTGTATTCAGTTGAAGTGTATCCTGAAAGCCCTTTTAGAAGTTCATCAAGACAGTTGCTGAAGACCAATGTTCCCCCTTTGAAGGTTATCCACTTTCAAAGAAAAGAGTTGAGGCCAAAATGTCCTTAACATCCCTTCGATAAGGCAGAGAACAAGAGAGAAGACAGGAGAACTTGGTCACAGGAATATCAGTTAGATCAGTCTCCAAGTAGGAGATTATTGAGCAAGAGTGGAGCCTAATCCGAACTGGAGCAAGACAACCGAAGAGCATCTGATGTCTGAAGTAACCAAAAACAGAGGCTAGTGTTGTTGAGGTGTGCATCT
The DNA here is from genome assembly GCA_023525715.1 of Cichorium intybus. NCBI lineage: Eukaryota > Viridiplantae > Streptophyta > Magnoliopsida > Asterales > Asteraceae > Cichorium > Cichorium intybus. The sequence goes on from CM042013.1 coordinate 92,048,207, forward strand.
TGGACAACTACTTAGTCTTTCAGTCAAGTAGGAGTTCTTCGCTCCAGTCAGATCAACCATGGCGGATCAGAATAGAAGGAAGTGATACTTCAGAAGATCAACAAAAGGTTGAAACCAATGACATGAAGATCATCAAGACCAAATTGCTGCTTCGTCCGAATCTGGGGTCATGTTCTTGGTTGAGGTATATAACAAAAGCAGTATCTAAGACAAACAGCAGAAGTCAATTCGTGACAGACCGGTTACCAGACTAAAGGTGTGTGTCCAAGCAAGTACTAAGCCCGGAGCAATGAATTGTCTCCAAGGAAGCCGTTCATCAGTATCCTATGCGGACCGATGTTCATAGAGACAACTGTAGCCAGGAGTACAGTCACAGTCATGAACTTGTCATCATCACAATAAGATGTATCAACAGCGTCATACCCCCAAACCACGATGGCAGAATCGTCTGAGGGCGGAACGGGACATAGTATCATAACCATTGCATATATTGAAACATAAGTAGATAAACAACCATCATACATTATAATTGGAAAGTTACATTGTTCAAACGGTATTGTTTCAACCCAATTACAATATGATAAACAATAGAGACGTCTTCGCATCCCATCTAAAAGGTTAGTCGTACCTGACTAAATGTTACCTGAGAATACAAGTAATTTTGCAAGTGTCAACATTACATTGGTGAGTTCATAAGAGTTTTGTAATGAGAAACTTAGTAATTCCTTTGTGAAAGCCAGTAGTGTATGTACCAAGAAAAATAGTATTTTCCTTAACGTTATTGTAGTTTTAAAACCATAAAATCCTTGAAAGTACAGCCGTACTTATCTGTATCTTGTCAAAAATGTAGTTTTAATTCCATAAAACCCGTATGTGTAAGTAAAACCATACTTATATTTATATCTTGAATAAATGTAGTTTTAATTTTCATAAAACTCGTATGTATAAGTAAATACATACTTATATTTATATCTTGAATAAATGTAGTTTTAGTTTCCATAAAACTCGTATGTAAGTAAAATCATACTTATATTTATATCTTGAATAAATGTAGTTTTAATTTCCATAAAACTCGTATGTATAAGTAAAATCGTACTTATATTTATATCTTGAATAAATGTAGTTTTAATTTCCATAAAACTCGTAGTTATAAGTAAAACCGTACTTATATTTATATCTTGAATATATGTAGTTTTTGTTGGATTAGGTGTCTAAGCCATGACTAATAATTTGTATTTACCTAATTAATAGAAGCAAAGTCCATTTGGGTTGCCCTCATTGCTGGAGGCTTGGTAGAAAGTTCGGTAGAGAGAAAGGTTGGTTTATTATGGGATTAATAAATCAATAGAAATAAAAGATATGGTTTGTTAATATATTAAAGTGATAATATATTAATTAGAAACTATGTTGATTGATTAATAATTAATTGGATTAATTTCTGTGGCATTAATTAGATTAATCAGGAGGTCAGGGATTAAAGTCGTACAAATTCAATAGTTGAATTGCGGCGCGCGGCGCGCCAATGTAAAGGCCGCGACGCGCGTACATATTCGTACGAATTCAATAGTTGAATTGCGGCGCGCAGCGTGCAAACGACTTGGCCGCGGCGCGCGTACAGATAATCCGAAAAATGGGCTGCGCTAGGGTTTCTAGCTTTGCCACTTGGTTCCCTATAAATAGGGACCTCTAGACCTCATTATCAGTGGCTCATTTCTATTATTCTCTCTAGAATTTTCGTGACCTTCCTCTGGCTCCCTGGGTGTGATCTCATTTGAGGCAGGACACTTGTGCTGCTTAGCTTCAAGATTAAGACTAAAGGTTAGTTTTTCTGATTTATTCTTTTAGTTAATTTTGTTTGGCCTTTAGGAATTAGTTACATGTTCAAAGTAAGAAAACATAGATCTTTTCTAGGTTGCATGTGAACTTAGGTTATTTAGTTTATGGTTGCGGAAAACCTTTCAGTGGTATCAGAGCAAATGGTTGTTTTCTTATTGAATGGCTGTAATAGTTTTCCTAATTATCTTTTGGGCCTGATTTCGATTTTGGGGTTTAGGGTTTTTGAAACCCTAGCCCCTTCCCCCTTCTTTTTTGATTTTCCTGGTTAGGGTTTTAGGAGGTTTTCTATTTTTGGTAACTTTAATTGGTTAATTAAATGGATAACCTTAAACCCATTTGTTTGAATTCGATAATTAGGGATTTAAGATAGGTTTAAATTAATTTGATTAATTTGGAAAAATCTATCTACATTTGAATTAATTTAAATAATTGTTTAATTAAAAGATAATTCAAGGGATTTAATTTAATTTTGATTTAATGGTTAAATTTCGAAAATTAAAGGATAAATCCTAAAATATTTTAAAAGGTTTAAAATATCAAGATTTAATTAATTTATTTAATAGTTTAATTAAAAGATAAATTAAATCAAATTAAAGGTTTAATTTAATTTGAAATTAATAGTTAAATTTCAGGAAATTAAAAGATAAACCAGGAATATTTTAAAAGATTTAAAATGCATCTTATATATATTATTAAAGGTTAATACTATATGTATAAGATAAATTGGTTAGTCAAATCATTAGTAGGCCTTATTCACGAAGCTGGTCTATAAAGTGGGTATAAGGAGACTGCCTATAAAATGGCGGTCTAATGGGTGTTCACTCTCACCCACCGCTCGCCTGATCAGTGGAGGGCCGTTAGCCGAACAGTTTTGATAGGACCGCTTAATCATTAAAAGTATAATGATCAAAGTACTAGAACCCGTACAAGAATTCCCAATCTAGTTACTTTAGAAAAAATGTGAATATGATGCTAACCCATGAAATTACACATTGCACTTTATGAAACGTTGGTGGAGCATGTGTGGGTTACCGGCACACCAATGGGGGTTCATAAAGAGTGGCAATGGATTTCTCGGGTGTTATCATTGTTGATGGAGCGTGTGTGGTTAACCGGGACATCAATTTGAGATGATAATGGACCCCGAGAGTACCAAGCTAATTTGCATGGTTATTCACACCCGGTTTGTGATCCTCGGCATCCCAGTCACAAATGGTGGGGCATATCCGAGATTAAACATGCCATTGAACAGTTCAATGAATCTCACAGATCTAGGAATTTCATAAGACTGAAATTGATAAAAGTTATCTACCTTAATGACCACTGTGTTGTGACTACGGCATCCCTCTTCACAGCATAGTTGGGGTATTTTGGATCCTAGCCTTGTTAAATAATATATATTGGGTAATTATTTAAAAGGATTAATTAAACGAATAAATTCAAATTTTATATATGTCTGAAGAAAATGTCATTCTCATCCTTCCCCTCCTTCACCCGTTTCTGAGAGCTTCGGAAAGCACCTGTTAAATATGGTAAGGCTGACTGGCCTTGACTATATGATATGGTTTTGCAATTAGAGATTAGTTCTTAGTTTTGCTGGCGAACCATATCCGACTGAGTGTCCGCTCCCAAACATGGCATCACACAGCAGCTTGTGATGAGCTTGACTCCTTGACTATTGAGTCCAAGGAAGTTCGTTGCCTTATGCTATTGATCATTAACCCCGAGTTCCGCAGGGATTTAGAATTCCTGGGGTCTGATAAGTTAGCACAGCTAGTTCAGGAAAGGTTCCGTGAACTGGTTGAATAAAGGGAACGAACTAGGATCTTCAAAGAGCTTGAAGTTGCAAGCTAGAAGGAAGTAGCACCAGTTTGCGTGTTCCCGAGATTGAGGGATACATAGGCGAACAGTATAAAACTGGTTTCCCTTTGGGATCGGGAGTTAAGCATTAGCTCAACTCGCTGATCTGTTCATCCAGATGAACAGAAAGGGTAACCAGATAAGACAATCGTGGAAGTGCATTCAATGTCGACTCTGTATGAATCGTTCATGGAGAAGCATAGTTCCATTAATTCAGCTGCTTCAGGATTGAGTCCAGTATTAAGGTGCATCAAGAAATGATCCAGATCGTCTGGACCGATTGTTCGATGTTTCAAACTGGAAATCCACAAGGTGGGACACGGTCACGGAAAGATTGGAAAAATGCTCCAAAGCCAAACCGTTTGGCAAATTCATAAATATCTTAGAATTCAAAACACCTGATCCTCATTTCCTTGATACAGGATGTGTTTCACACATTTGCTCTGTATGCACGAACTCTGGAGGATGCGGGATGGTGTCGCACAGGAGCATATTCAGATTGGATCTGGAGCTCGTGCGGTTTTTGAGTTAAGCTAGATATTTGTTCTTGTTATTAGTTTATAGATACATACGACATGGATTCTCATAGTACATTGTTCTGAGGATAATTCTGGTTTAATGAAATATATTTTTTTTGAAACATGCTTGTTTTAATTGTCCTCGAAATGTTGTGTGAATGTGTTGATGACGTAAATGGTAATAACTTGAATGTTGATACATCCAATGGGATTGGATTTGTAAATTGTGTTCTTTATGATTGTTAAAGTGAATTTTATGAGAATCACTTCAACCAAAGGTCCAGTTGGACAGGACTTTGGAATCATTTGACTTAGAGTCACATGATGAATTGAGTGCTTAATAAAATTAATTGTGGCAAGAAAGGAATCGCCTAAAGATCCAATGGATAGGATTTTGGAATCAGTTGACTTGGAGTCAGGTGATGATTGCATGTCTTGAACAATATTAACAAAGTCATAAATTTACATGGAACTGTAAAGGTATTAAGATTTTGAGCAACAGACACATAAGTTACTGTGTATTGCTCGAATCTTCGAACAGAACACGATTAGTTATGCTTCATGATATTTGCCAAATGGTTTGACAAATATGGCTTCATTTATCAGAATAAGCGATTGATTGGAACCTTGAAGTGTTCAAAGATTTCAAAGGAAGCATAAGATCAACAGAACCTGAGTAACAACATAGACTGAGAAAATGTTTCACAGTTTATCCTCTTCCAAAAACACTAATGGTTATAATGTGTCTTAGGGAAGATGATGGAGCATTGATCGAAATAGTTTTGATCCTCGGTGTATAAGATACACTGGATACATTTCCGACTAATATTTCAATGAATTGAATATTCAACCAGTCAGACCGCAGAAGCCATATTCCGACCACATCTTAGACTAAGTAGGTTATGTTGACACTGTCTGAAATGTAAAGCTGGGATCATCCCACTAGTACATAGAAAGTCCAGGGTCATGTATCATTCGTCTGAATCTCATGACAAGCCTGAAACTGATCAGCAATGTCGTTTCATTGGCCACTCCGGTTACCCTTTGAAAGAAGAGTACTTTTAGAAAGAACTCAAGTTCTAAGGAAACAGTGGGAGTAAGAATAATTCTGAATGAGTTCAGGGCTTAGCCAAGTGAAAGAACCTTTAGTCACCACTGGGACTTGACCAGGAATTAGATTACTGTTAAACCTGACATACCCTCTCTTCGCTTGACCAGTAGTTATTGTCACTGTCATAAGGAGTTATGATTTGGGTGATATACCGGGTAGTGGTAAAACACTAAAGATGGTACGGATAAGTAATCCGACTGCTGGAAGCATTGGTGAGCCCAGTTGCTGCCAAATAAGAGAACCTTACCGCGAGACACAGTCTATGTGACAGTTTGATTGATCTTTACAACTGGTCTAGGAACCAGTGGGAGTAATTGAATCATCAAAAGAAGGGAACATAGAAATGTACTTACAGAACATCTGGTTGAATGAGTCATCACTTGGAGTCAAGCAATTGATTCTGAAAGAAGCACTCTCAATAGAAGATGTAATCCGAGAGGATTCTGCGGGGCATAGTGTGAGTCATTAGTGGAGCGTGTGTGGTTTACCGGCACACTAATATGGACTCACATAGAGCATGCCACTACAAAAGGTACATGGCCTCGGGATTCGTCCCATGGGCATCTCGCAAGAAAGGACATTCAGATTCTCAAAATAGGCCAAAAGGTTTGGATTTTGTGAATAGTCTGAAAGATTTCCTTTAATATGTCGGAAAGGTTTGGATTTCGGTTTTGCAAAATGTGCCATAAGTTCTGGATTTTGTGAATAGTCCGAAAGAGTCATATAACGGTGTCAAAGCCAGTGGGAGTATTGTTGTTATCTGCTATCTCTGTATGTGGGTTACATACTGATTCTAGGAAACGTCTCTTTTCATTACAAAGTGTAATGACTTGGTGTTAAGAAACGGTTCGCTATGAAAGACTTTAAGAGATACAACATACTCAGGTGGTTGTGAACATCTATTAGATAGATCAGAATTCTGCCAATATGATCTTGATGAGATTCAAGATGCATAACCCCAAGAATGGAGTTTTCTGTCATTGCAAAGTGTAATGAATTGGCATGAAAGAAACAAAGAAGGTGCAGCATGCTCACGTAGTTTATAGACATCTATCAGATAGATGAGACTGACAGTATTGACTTAGCCGTTGAGAATATGATCTTGATAAGATTCAAGATGCATAAGAAAGAGTCCCTGAAAGGAAATGGTTTCCGGAAATCATGACACAAGGATTATTGGTAATCTTAGGATTCTGAAAGGGCTTGGAATGAGATTACATCAGGTTCCTCAAGCCTCTTGGACAAATCAGAAGTGTTATGAACATATCCTGATGACTTAATGCTTAGAGCATTGTAAGTTGGATTCAGGATATTGCCTGGTTGAGAATACTGAATGGATTTTTGAACAGATGTGAGAAATCATTGGGAAATGATTAGGGTGATTGATTTGAAAGGGTTTTCAAATCGGTAATTGTTTACACCAGAACGTGGTGCTGTAGGACTTCATGGTTAAAGAATTTCGTTGGTTTCTGATGGAGCGCGTGTGGTTCACCGGCACATCATGACACCTCGAAATTGTCTTAGGGTGTAGTCATGTAGACTAAAGACCCGAGAACCATGGACAGTCACGGTACACATCACCGGAATAGAGTTGTGAGAGAGACTGACAAAATGACAAAATGACAAATTGAGATATCATCGGAAGAGTATCCGATAGGATCATCTGCAATAAAGTGTATAAGTGTTAGACACTTGGATACATAGAAAGAGTGAAAAGGTCATAGACATAGATACAAAAGGCTTGAATTGAAAGTTTAAAAGAGAATAAGAAACCGATAATAGTTATGATAAATCCGACTTGGTGATTACCTCGTGGAGACTTGGTAATTAGCAGGAGTAGCTGCCAGTCAGATTTTATGTTTCACTTTTGCATGTTTACTTCCTGAATAATTGGATTATTCAAATATCCATAGTCATTCATACTCTTAGGGAGTGAGTATGAAGGAAGACTGTCATGAATTGGTTTGTAGATTGTCTAAGGAGTTAGACATAGCAATAAGATTGCTGCAACGTTCATGAGTACTTGGAAATGAAGATTTGAGTATTGGATAAACCCGCGCTCAATGGATTGCTTCATGGATTATATCATGAGCAATGTTGAGACAATAATATCTTATGGTCTTAAAGTGGAGAGATATGAGTTATAATTTGCAAGGCGGTTGTTCATTGATAGTACGAAAACGCATCGGTAACTCGGTGTTATAAAACGTGCTGTTGTGAGTAATTTGTCGGGTAAAAGATATAACATATTAGTCAAAGCTTATTCGTCCCTTGACCCAGACGGGAAACAGATATCTGTTGGCCACTCGATGATTTTGAAGTTGACTGAAGTGCTGGCCAGCCAGGACTGAATTGATTCGTTCAATTTCAAGTCTGAGAGTCATAAGCAAAATCGGATATCGGGAAACAGTGTGTCAGACAGAGATTGATCTCAATCCATGTCTCATGTCTGAAAATATCTTGTTGGACGGAGGATCATCTGATCACTTATCTATGGACAGAACTGACTAGGTCAGAGTTCGGCAGTAGTTTCTAGGAAGCTGCAGGTCGCTGATTAATCAGAGGTTAAATTGGTAATTATAGTCATAGACTTATCCAAGTGGGAGACTGTTGGATTAGGTGTCTAAGCCATGACTAATAATTTGTATTTACCTAATTAATAGAAGCAAAGTCCATTTGGGTTGCCCTCATAGCTGGAGGCTTGGTAGAAAGTTCGGTAGAGAGAAAGGTTGGTTTATTATGGGATTAATAAATCAATAGAAATAAAAGATATGGTTTGTTAATATATTAAAGTGATAATATATTAATTAGAAACTATGTTGATTGATTAATAATTAATCAGAAATTAATTGGATTAATTTCTGTGGCATTAATTAGATTAATCAGGAGGTCAGGGATTAAAGTCGTACAAATTCAATAGTTGAATTGCGGCGTGCGGCGCGCCAATGTAAAGGCCGTGACGCGCGTACATATTCGTACGAATTCAATAGTTGAATTGCGGCGCGCGGCGCGCAAACGACTTGGCCGCGGCGCGCGTACAGATAATCCGAAAAATGGGCTGCGGCTAGGGTTTCTAGCTTTGCCACTTGGTTCCCTATAAATAGGGACCTCTAGACCTCATTATCAGTGGCTCATTTCTATTATTCTCTCTGGAATTTTCGTGACCTTCCTCTGGCTCCCTGGGTGTGATCTCATTTGAGGCAGGACACTTGTGCTGCTTAGCTTCAAGATTAAGACTAAAGGTTAGTTTTTCTGATTTATTCTTTTAGTTAATTTTGTTTGGCCTTTAGGAATTAGTTACATGTTCAAAGTAAGAAAACATAGATCTTTTCTAGGTTGCATGTGAACTTAGGTTATTTAGTTCATGGTTGCGGAAAACCTTTCAGTTTTAATTTCCATAAAACTCGTATGTATAAGTAAAACCATACTTATATTTATATCTTGAATAAATGTAGTTTTAATTTCCATAAAACTCGTATGTATAAGTAAAACCGTACTTATATTTATATCTTGAATAAATGTAGTTTTAATTTCTATAAAACTCGTATGTATAAGTAAACCCATAATCCTTTTACCTTGTAAAAGATAGTATTTGAACCCAGAAAATCCAATATATTCTTATCAGTGAGTTGTAGTCTTAAAAACCCAAAGACCAATAATGTATAAGTACTTCGGTACTTACAAATAGTATGCCGTAGTTTTAATCTAGTATAAAACTATTTAAAAGCATGTCCCCACGTAAACTAAATGCATCGTTGATTTCCCAAGTGAGACACCCTATAACCATACTGTGACCATGTATGCCTGCTGCGATGTTCTTTAGGCGTCGGAATGTTAGACATTTGACACCTCAGACCTTCCGGTCTAGCTGTAGCTAACAGCTCAGGTGCGGGGTTGTCAATCCCGTATAGATCTATACACAAATATAACGTTCTCTTACCGAGACTCTGGTTATAAATTCAGGACTTTTAGTATGTGTACTTAAATAAGTACAGTGAAGACCCATCTCATAAAAATGTATGTATATCAACTTGTTTATGTTAAATTTGTATATGAAAAACCCTTGTATTTACCATTATCATTTTTCCCATGATAATATAATAGTGTATAATAATTATATATTTTCATATAATTATTTGTCATGTTCAAAAAGTCATAGTAGTAATTGTAACCATAAACTATTTCTATAATAGTTTATTTTTAGTATTTATTTGTATAAGACATATATTTACAATATATATATATATATATATATATATATATATATATATATATATATATATATATATATATATATATATATATATATATATATATATAAAACAACTTGTTTAGATGTTCATAACTAACATCTTTTAGGATATTTCCCACAAAAATTGTGTAAAAACTTGGTTATAACCATTTTTGCTAGAAAAGTCGTATTTCCGGTCACAAAAACGTAGTTTATACTAGTTTTCATTTTTGTGACTTTTCTTTTGAAGTTCTAGCACTTTTACACATATCATGTTTGTAGATCTTTTGTTTTTATTTAGACATATCACATAATATTGTTCGTAAAACTTAGATCTAACATTATTTCATGTTAAAAATATTTTTACACAAAAACTAGGTAAAACTTGTGTAAATAGTCGTTTTTATGGTGTAAACCTCGTATTCTCCCCCTAAAACTTGAATAAAGATGAAAAAGAGGGGTATGAACTCACCCTTGAAGCGTGCTTTGACTAAAAACAAGCTTGGTCCTGGAGAGATTTACGGTAGAAATGAGGATTAAAGCCTTGGATCTCGGAGGACCGTTGGACAAACCTAAGACCCAATGGATTTTCGTGAATTTTAGTTTGTGTAAAAGAGATGAAAGTGGTACCATAAGTCTTAAAATCACTAGATAAACATGACTTACCAAGTTTATTTGAAAAGCTCTTGAAAAATGGTGACCGGTGGTGGTGGAGGGTGGTGGCCGGCGGTTGTTTGTGGTGGTGGAGGGTGGTGGAGAGTGGTGGTATTTTGTGGTGGTGTGTGAGCTGAGAATTAGAGAGAGATAGAGAGAAGATTGAAGAGTTTTGTGTGATCAAATGCTTGTCTCTGGTTTATATATGATTTTCCAAGATTTGCCATTATTAGGAAAATCAAATCTAGAAACAAGGCCTAAGATTATGAATAGTAACCCAAAGATCATGTTTGATGGCTTGGCTTCATGGGGCTGCCGATGGGGGGGGGGGGGGGTTTATAAATAATACAATTCTCTTATAAAAATAAGTGTTTGTATAAAATACGTAAAGTGTTTTGGCGTATTTTTGTAAGTTTTCGGAGAAATGATCTTGTAAATATATATTATGTATGAAAACATTGTTAAACATTCATTTAAATTGACTCGTAACTCGTTGGATGATGATATACGCGTCTAAGCGCAGTGTTCTTCCGAATACACAATTCTCAGCATTTTACCGAAAAATTTGTTTGGCTATGAAATTAAATACTAAACAATATTACGCTTCATAATATATGATTTGTTACCCCATTTTTGATGTTTAAGACACCATATTTTGTATTTTGGGTCCAAACCCTGTGTACATTTATTCGTTCACAGCGATTTAACTGTTGTAACTTTCACATACGAACTCCATTTTCGACGTTCTATATGTCCACGGATTCGTATTCACGAATACATCATTTTATGAATATTATTAATCCCAAAATAATATTTGTATGATTATCGAATTTTTACGCTACTGTAATTTATTAACCGTATTTTCAGCATTTACCCGATAATTGATTTGAATTAGCGTACGTACTATTATAATATCTAATAATACATCGTAAAAAGGTTATGGAAAATTACATTTCCACATATGGATTAACGTACGCTTTGGTTGACTACGATTGACTTTTGTTGACCAAATTAACAATTGTCACAAACAGTATCCTCCGACCAGTATGAAGTTCAGACAAAAGAGTTCTTTCTTAAAGGGAGATTTAGCCCTTGTACGAAGTGTAGTTAGACAGAATTTGCAGAGGCATGGTCGGACAGTCATAGTCTCGTTCGAAGGGAAGCACTCATACCGAAGACCAACTGTGTAATCTCGGTCCAAGATAAAGTCTTCGGCAGACCCTGTTTGGTATAGTAACCTCCGCTGTCAGAAATATCTTGGAAACGCGTGAGGTACAGTGTGCTGTGTCAGGGGCAGCATGGGGAGCATGGAGTAGTCACTTCACCGCGTGTAAAGTGACTAGGTTCAGGGCTAGTTTATCCTTTTGCTCTTTCACGCCCAAGATTTGCGTGTTCAGCCTTCTATATCCCGCTATTTATACAATCTCATATCTATGCTTTGTAATATGTCAAATATGTCAAAAAACAGAGTGTAGTCATAGATTCTCTCTTACAAATCTTAAAAGTTTATCAATGAAGCTTCTCTCATTTCTCACAGTGGACGTAGCTTGGCTTATTGTCGAGTGAACCACTTTATATCCTTGTGTTCCTCAGTTTCAATTCTTCGTATTTCTCACTAGTCTTGATAGTTCTTTGATAGTTTGTCAAAGTACTTGGCCGTGTTCGTTGGTGCTTCCGCTGGTTCCCTAACATTCAGATTACTTCACTATCAACATATTAAGCACTTAATAAGATGCTTTTACCCAGTTTTCTCATCAAAACATTATCTCTTATTGAGATCCATGCATGTATGTTAAGAGCTTGTATAGTGGTTAAGAGTTTATTTATGAAAATAGGTGATAAGACCTTAGATTTCAACATAAAATCATAGCTTTAGTTTTTGAGTCAAGCTTTCATCTTAAGCCATTAAGACGCCAAGAAAACACCATTTTAACTAGAAATGCACACATTTTGTGCCACCATGTAATGGTGGTGAACAAAAGAAAAGAAATGTAAGAATACTTACAACCCTCCCATGTCTCCTCCTTCTTACCGTCACGTTCTCCTTCCCCTATTTTTTTGGCCACCCCTCTCCTCCGGAAGCCCTTCCCCTCCCTTCCAATGTTTGCTTTCTCTCTCTCTCTCTCTCTCTCTCTCTCTCTCTCTCTTTCTTCTTTGGTTTGACACACACCAAAAACAGAAGAGCTACTGATTAAATATAAACAAGAGAGGTGTAATGGTGGTGATTGGTTGCCATTATCTAACCCATTGCATGCTTCCCTCTTGCTCTCCCTTTAATTGAATCACTCTCCTCTCTCTCATCATGAGTGGCGAGATTGTTGAGAATTACAAGCAAAGGAGCAAAATGATGGTGTTGGGTTGTCTAATCAACTCTTTTATTATTATTATTATTATTATTATTATTATTATTATTGTTATTGTTATCATGTATCACTTTTATTTTTATATTTTATAATAACTAAATAACTTTTTCCAATAATAGAATTTAAGATAAATAAATAATTAAATAAATATTTAACTTAAAATGGGCGTTACAACTCTCCCCCACTTATTGAAATTTCGTCCCCGAAATTACTGGTTCGTGATTTTCTTATGACTCACTAGGCCATCAAATTATTTCCTTACTGGTTTGAGCTTCCTTGTTTGTTTAAGTGCTTCATACTATTGGAAGTTTTACCTAGGTTATCATGATCTTTAACTTGAAATTTTTAAATCCTCTACCTAGGTTATTTGCACTTCCCTCGAGCTTACTTTACACTGTCTGACTTACCCCACTAATCTGAAAAGGGTCTTACACCTTCCTAAACTGCTTCACGTATAGAGGTATCCTGATATGAGTGTGTAAATAGACATACCATCTATATGAATACTACCACAACACACACTGATGATAGTATTACATCTATATATGAATTGCTATTGCCTTGCAATTGTCTGACATCCACATACAATCGTTACTCATAACTTTACACATAACTCTAACATTCACTGCCCGAAAAACTTCTACAAATAGGATTCTACACTTTCTTTATTCTTATAGTTGTAATGAGATAAATTGAAGCTTAAGTGGTAATCGATACCCTATCGATATCTTATCTAGGGGAGATACCGTCCCAACTACCCTGGAGCCTGGAATACATGCCCACAACATGTCCTTATGCGTCCTAGAGACCTTCTCATTCTATCCATTAATTTGGGCTAACAGTAACCTGTGCCTTGATCCTTAAGGGGCTTTCCAAGAGACATGATATACACCTAGTTTCCTTAATTGAGCCACTTAACTGGCACTTCGTGCCCGGTCACACTCTTCATGACATGGATGTCATCTAACTTTCCCAAAGGGGAAACTTCCTCGAAGCTTACTAGATGGCACCAGGATTAAACTGTTCTCTATATCTTATTTCTCTATATCAATTTGGGAACATAATACTCAACCTACTACTTAGTCATTCTAACTTATCCATCTAGTGCTGCTCATCCCTTCATTTCCATTTCTCCATAAATAGTTTACACGTAGCTCTAATGTTTACCCACCAACAACATGTCAGAATGTTCTTACTCATTCACCCTTTCTTGCAATCATGCCATAACCCCACTATACTATTTTAGGTTAACTATGATGACTAAAACCACGAAGTCATTTGGGTTCATGAGTGGAAAATCAGCAACAGTGAATGAACTCTCTATCTTTTGTTCACCTATTCGGACATGATAGGTGAAGTTCTTATATATGTCTTCGAAGAGTGGTCCGGTCTCTATTCGGTCAATCCCAACAATCTTCAGGCAAGACCAGACATCGGTTTGATTAACAGCAAGATTCACATGAAATCTAGCTTTTTGCTCTCCAAATTTTCTTTTCTCCGCTGGATTAAACTCAACATCATAGACATTAGCAGCAAATAGTTTCGGATTGAATGGGATATCCAATTGTAGCTCAGTAGTGTTCTCATCACTGAATGATACAAGTGGCAACCGATCAAATACTTCCACAGTTGTGAAGGCTAAATTCGTAATCGTCTCATATGTCCAGATTTTGTTTACTGGACCCAAGACTTCCTTTTTCCCTGCTCTATCTCTTGAGATTACGTATAAATGCCTTAACTTTTAGTACTCCTCTGCCTTCTTTTTCTTTTCTTCAGACTTTGACAACACTTCAACAATCTTCTTTCCCTTGTCAACTGAAGGGCTTGTCTCAGGAGGTACTTGAGAAGTTGTCATTATTGTTGAAGTAGATGAAGGTGCAGAACTTGTTTTGATTTTGATTCCACCAGAGAATCTTTTTATGAGGCTAGAGGTGGATTCGGTTGTCATCGGAGTTGTTCTTCCCCAAACAGGAGGAACAGTTGTTGAAGGTGACCTTGTGGTAATAGAACCTGAAGAGGGTGCTGATGTAGATCCGAAGAATGGGTTTGTAGTCGGATCAGCAGTAGTAACTGTTGTTTAAGAGAGTGGTGTGAGGGTTGTAATAGTTGCTGTCGGAGCGAAGGTGATGCGTGTTTGTCTTCTTGGTCGAGGCCCTTCTCCCCCTTGTGACGAAAGCACGGAAGGCTTCGGAGCACCTGGTAAGCGACTAACAAGAGTAAGAAGTGGTGCAATATCCTTTCGGATGGAGTCGGTGGTTTGAGAGACCAAAATTTTCATTTGTTGATTGGTGATGTTCTGTGCTTCTCTGTACGCATTTAACTCCTGCACCTTTGGTTCATAAATTGCAATGGTCTTCTTTGCATCCTCAACATCTTTCCTTAAACTTTGCAATTGGACATCAAATTCCTCAGCAGCTCTTTTAGATAGATTCTCAACCGAAGTAGACAGTGAAGTAAGCTTAGATTGATCTTCAATGTGGGCAGAATTGAGTTTGGTGACCACTTTGGTGAGTTTGGAGGTATGTTATTCCAGGATATGCTGTGACTTCTCTTCGACTTGTTTCTCTACTGACTTACATCTCAAGTCGATTTTCTCCAGAACGTTTCATGTCATTTGCTTGACATCAGTTTCAACCGATTTGACTGCTGCATCGATTTTCTTGTTAACTTTTGTTGTGATGGTTTCTTTAAACGAAGTAAGTGATTCCGCCAGATGATCAGTAGTGACCACAGACCCTTTGTCCGAAGTGTACGTGGTCTGTGCTCGGATCAAGACATTCAATTTTGCATTGAGTAGGCGGAATTGTTTCATGGACACTAGGTTCGTGTCTGGTTCATCATCATCCTCGTCTTGTATGTTTATTGGGGCTGTTTCAAAATAATCTTCCTCTGCTTTATCGGTTTCGTGAGAAGAGGGAGAATCAGCCAAGTCATCCGTAAAAAAAGAATGAAGCAGAGGTACTTCGGTTGTTGAGGTGAAAAAGGATGTTGTGTTCGTTGGTGGTGGTGAAGGTGGTTTTGTGGCAGTTGGATTACCGGATGTGAGACTTGTGTCCACATTAGATGCATGTACAGGGGTCTCAATATGACTTGTCTCCACATTAGATGTTTCAACAGTGGTCATATGTGCGGACACCACCGGATTTTCAGTTGAAGACACAATAGGATCAGAAGGTGGTACCGTTGTGGTTGTTGTGGTAGTTGGTGAAGGCGGAATGGTGGTATCCTCCTGATGGGAGTGTTCTTCCTCGTCTTCGTCTTCCTCGTCTTCGGATCGAGGTGTTCGAGGTTGGGACGATTGAGCAGGTTTCTTCTTTGAAGGCTTAACTGCTTGGGTTTTCCTCCTTGTTCGTGTATTCTTTGTTGGGGCTTCGGATAGTTCAGTTGTGCCTTTTCGTTTGCCACCCTTAGCTTTTGGAAGTTTGGATTCGATGACTCGAGTGAAAACCCTGAGGGGTGCAGGTGTGATGATCGTCTTGCGGTACTCAATCAAAGTTAGATTATCGTCAGGTACCTTGCACAGCATCTCCTTAGGAATCTGAGTGATAAATTTCATCCTGTCATCCGAAGTTGAGCTAGAAGGAGTCTGGACTTGATGAAATCATGAACAGGTAGGAAGCTGAATCTAGTCCCGAAGTCCTGCCAGAGAGACTTCGTAGAACAATGCTAAAGAAGTAACCCCAGACAGAGGGCAATTTGTTCTTCTTGAAAGAACTCATTGTGCGAGTTACCGGTGTATGACCCATCTCATTTAGCATATTCAAGATTTCAGAATGAGAGGCCATCTGAAACCGTCCAGACACTGGGAGTTGAAGAATCTTGACGAATTGCTCATTTTTTACTGTAATCGTCTTCTTGGTTTCATTGGCAGTTACAATTTCAAAGGACACAGATTGACCATCTGCATTCAGACGTGCAGTATGGTGTGCCCTGTTCACCCAAATCTTTGGAACTTGAGCAGTTGCTGTAATGGCATGATAAAGGGGTGAGTGTCGTAGACATACCACCAGCATCGCCATTGTTGACGAGTAAGCTTCAGGGTCTAGGTTTGCAACATGGTTTGCTGACATGGGGTTAAGATCTGGGACGAAATCAGCATCACCAGCGGTGAAAGAAATATCGTCGGTAGCATTGGGGGTATTTTTGAGTTTGGAGAGTTGGGAGTGTTTGGGATTTCTTAGTTACAGGTTCAGAGATAATGGAAACGGATGGGATGAACTGAAGGGTTATTCCGTTTATATATGGTGATAATGAGTGGAGAGAGAATTTGCATTTAATGCTTGTGTTTGAACGGTCGAATAGGGTTTCTCCACATCATCCGTAAGTTGAAGGGACATTCCCTTTTTCTCGATGTGACAGCTGCAACATCCCCAGGTAACCGTTGTGCTCGATTGCTATTGGTTCCTGCATCTCCCAATTCAAAACAGGATAAGTGAGGATCCCACGTATCTCGTTGAATCCCAATAGACATAATTCGCATATGACTTAAAAATAAAGAAATGCAATTAAAAAATATTTTTGGTTTTTTTCGTTGTTTAAAATGTACAACCGAAGTCTGCTCATAATACAGTCATGCCAACCATCCGAAGTGATAACACAAGGATTTATTTAATGTGGGAAATCATGATTTTTGGTTCACTTCAAAAGATGAGAGCTGATTATTCTAGGAAGTCCTTGTGACACATGCATATCCGAACAAGAGTAATGTAATGTGCATTCATATGGATAGTTGAACCCATTGTAAATATTCCACCATCACCTTTATATAAACTTATTTGTCTCTCATAAGATTCTAAGTATTACGTAGAGTAACCTTAGATGACACATCCTGATACGAAGAAGTACATTTCCGAGTTTCTGATTTGAAGTTGTATGGGATTGTAAAAATTTATCTCTATTCACCAGGTGAAGTATTTGGACACCCTTTTCGGATGACCAGCCTTTGAAAATTGTGCACTACTCCACCCTTATCACTGAAGACGGGTTGCTGAGATGTTCATACCCCTAACTTGGTTCTCAACTGTGTCACATGAGATCCTGATTGTTGCATTGAAGACAGGGGGTACGCCTTGAGTTTATTAGACACCTTAGTATCGATTCTTTATTGTATCCGAAGAGAGACTTGAAGTTTTGTGAAAGTGCCTTTCTAGCTTTTCTTTGCTTTTGAATTATTTTGACTCTTTTATGCTTGAATCATTTATTGCTTTTTATTATCTCAACTTATTCATTTCAGTATTATTTTTCATAAATAGTTTGTAAATCCCATCAGTGAAAGATGCATTAGGTTTCTTTTCTTCGTATCAGGAATTTTTAGATGTTTTACTGCTACGCAACACCTGGAATATATCCTGAAAAGACCAAGTCTTTCTGATTAGTTATGTGCTTATGCAAAGGAAGAACCACTAGGTGCAAGTAAGACATGAGGTTTACATGTAGTCTGGTACGAAGTATGGACATGCCAAAAGGTCTTTAACCATGATCTGATCATCCGAAGTATTACCAATGTTGCAGTGCGAGTCCCAAATATCTCTTAGTGCAATGAGATATGCTCAATTGACTCTAAAAACCCTGTTTTGTACTTTAATGGTGTTGTGATATTTTGCAATATATAGTTTCGGATGAGAGCGGCATGAGTAATGCTATGGTTAGAAGTCAGTATTTTAAGTGTAATCAGAAGGGAATCGAAGCATCGGATGTGAATAGTGAGTTAAGCGATTTGAATGTTTTTAGTAAAAACGTTATCCGAACTGAACCGAAGAATAGTTTCGCTTCTGATGACAAGAAAATTTTAAAATAACAAAAAAAACTTAAACCCATTCAATCTTAGGAAAAAAATAAAAAAGACTTAAAATAATTGAAAACATTTACAGAGAATTTTGGTTGAAGGTACTTAGCTGATTATGTATTTGGTACTGCGGATGACTCAAGCATGCCTAGTCCATGGATGATTCGAGTAAAGGCTTTCTCATCAAGAGCTTTGGTAAAGATGTCTGCCAGCTGATCATTCGTATGGACGAAGTGGACCTCAATGTTCCCTTCCTCTACATGACTTTTAATAAAGTGATATCGGAGGGAAATATGTTTGGTCTTCGAGTGTTGAACTGGATTATGACAAATTCGTATGGCACTTTGAGAGTCACAGAATAGAGGTATCTTTCGCATGTGAATTGCATAATCACGCAGTTGACTCTGAACCCAAATCATCTGAGACGTGCATGCAGCAGCAGCAATGTATTCTGCTTCGGCTGTGGAGATGGAGACACAAGTTTGTTTCTTCGATTGCCAGCTGATGAGCTTGCCATCTAGAAACTGACATCCCCCTGAAGTGCTTTTTTGATCAAGTGCACATCCTCCCAGATCAGCATCGGAGTAGGCTTGTAGAAAGAAGCCTGAATTCGCAGGGTACCATAAACCAAGAAAGGGAGTTCGATGAAGATAGCGAAAGATTGTCTTGACTGCGGTTAGATGAGGTTCTCTTGGATTCGCCTGATATCGAGCACAATTACAAACTGAGAACATGATATCATGGCGACTGGCAGTTAAGTAGAGTAGTGAACCAATCATGCTTCTATAGACCTTCTGATCAACTGCCGGTTTGTCAAGCGAAGGTGTGAGTCGTGTACCAGCAGCCATGGGAACCTTCGCATTTGAACAGTTCTCCATACCAAATTTCTCCAACAGACTTCGTGTGTATTTTTCTTGGTTTATGAAGATGACTTCTGATGTTTGTTTAACTTGTAGTCCAAGAAAGAAGTTTATCTTCCCCATCATGCTCATTTGAAACTTACTTTTCATTAGGGTTTCGAAATCTTTTGAAAGTTCAGGGTCTGTTGATCCGAAGATGATATCATCTACGTAGATTTGAACTAACATAAGATGATTACCAACTTTCTTACGAAAGAGAGTAGGATCAATAGAACCTTGTTTGAAGTTTGATTGTTTTAAAGACCTAGTTAAAGTTTCGTACCAAGCCCTTGGTGCTTGCTTTAGCCCATAAACTTCTTTGTCAAGGATATAACAGTGATTTGGATATTTTTCATTTGTAAAACCAGGTGGTTGTTCCACATACACTGTTTCCTCAAGTTCGCCATTTAAAAATGCACATTTGACATCCATTTGGTAGACATCAAAGTTTTTATGGGCAGCAAATGGCAAAAAGATTCGGACGGGCTCAAGTCTGGCAACAGGAGCGAAGGTTTCATCATAATTGATTCCCTCCTGTTGACAATATCCTTTGACAACTAGTCTAGCTTTGTTTCGTACAATGTTACCTTTTGTATCAAGTTTATTTTGAAAACCCCATTTAATACCTACTATAGAGGAGTTGGTTGGTTTTGGTATTACACGCCACACTTTGTTTCGTTCAAATTCAGCCAACTCACTTTGCATGGCCTCAACCCAATCCGTGTGTTGAAAAGATTCTTTTGCAGTTTTAGGTTCAACTTTTGAGATGAAAACATTAAACATGCAGTAATCTGATCATTTATTTAATTCATGCTGTTTAGCTTTTAATTGAGATCGAGTAAGTACCTTTTCATCTGGATTGCCAATTACCTAGGTCTTCGGATGATCTCTAGTCCATTTTCAAGAGGTGGATATGTAGGATCATATTCAGGCATAGTTTCTCCATGCACTTCCTCTGTATCTGAAGGATAGTCTGAAGTTGACTGATTGTCTTCAGGCAAAGTGTCAGGAATTGGTTGTTCACTATCAGTCGAAGCTTAGGTGTCACTAGACCCCCCCCCTTCAACAGAAGCTGACTTGTGAGATGACTCCCCCTCAACAGAAGCTGGCTTGTCAGATGACAGTGCTTCTTTCAGATTGGATGTACTTGATAGTGTAGTTTCTTCTGAAGGATCCTTTGGGTTGGATGAATCATACTCCCCCTCAACTGAAGGATCTTTTTGTCATGATTCCCCCTCAACCGAAGAGGGCATTTCTATTGATTGTCCGTTGGTCGGGTGATCATCGGTAAGCTTGTTGATTTCTGGTATATTATTGTCCTTTGCATTTGCTTCAGCATTGATTGCATGATCATGACTGTCAAATAGGAAGGAGAAATCAAGATTGAAGGAGTCCAGAGGGATAACTTCGGTTGGTTGTTCTGGAAATATAGAGGATCGAGGAAAGAGAGTGTATGATTTCTTAATATAATGATCGTCAAACGTCAGATTAAATGTTTCCTCAATCTTCCTTGTTGTCTTATTTAGTACTCTATAGGCTTTCGCAGAGTGTGAGTATCCCAGGAAGACACCATCATCTGATTTGGATGCAAATTTCGTAGTACCAGGTTTGAGTCTCATGATGAAACATCGACAACCGAATACATGGAAGTATTTCACATTTGGTTTCCTTTTATTGATTACTTCGTATGGAGTGATGTTGAAGCGTCTATGAATGTATGAACGCTTTTGGGTGAAGCATGCAGTGGCAACAGCTTTAGCCCGAAAATACATTGGAAGATTCGCATAGTCAAGCATGGTCCTTGCAGCTTCGCATAACGATCTGTTTCTTCGCTCTACTACACCATTTTGTTGTGGAGTATAAGGGGCATAACTATGAGTGATTCCCTTCTCCTTCAAATACAAGTCAATTGTATGGTTTTTGAATTCGGTGCCATTGTCACTTCGGATTGCTCGTATAGGTTTCTTTAAATGAAGCTCGATCTGCTTGATGAAGGCTATGAGTTCTGCTGGTGTGTCTGACTTTTGTCGTAGAAAGATTACCCATGTGAATCGTGAAAAGTCATCGACGATGACTAATATGTATTTCTTTCCGCCAAGAGATTCAAACCATTGATGGACCACAAAGATCGATGTGTAGTAATTCAAGAGGTTCAGTGATCTTGGAGTATATTGTAATCGGATGAGCTTGACGTTTTTGCTTCCCATGTTCGCAAGCAGCACACAATGTGTCATTATCAAACTTCAGTGTTGGCATACCTCAGACAAGGTCAAGAGCAACCAGCTTGTTGATATTCTTGAAGTTCAGATGAGATAGCCTGCGATGCCATAACCAGCTGAGATCCGAAGGGGCTTTTGAGAGAAGACATATGGAAGGTGGTCCAACAATTGGCTTCATATCCAGTGGATACATTTCACGCTTCCTTGAAGATTTTAGCAAGACTTCCTTGGTCTTTTTCTTCTTGATCACACTACCAGCTTCGTCAAATGAAACTTTTAAGCCAGTCCCCACAACTAGTTGAGAGACACTCACCAAATTGTGCTTTAATCCTTCTACATAAGCAACTCTATTTATGGTGAATTAGCCATTAGTTATTTTTCCATAACCTTTTATGGGACATGTTTCGTTGTTTCCAAACTGTACATCTCCTCCATCTTCTAAACTTCTGAAATCTCTTAAGTACTCTATCCTCCCCGTCATGTGTCGTGAGTAGCCACTGTCGATGTACCATTCCTTATCGTACTACTCATCGATCATTACCTACAATTTAGAGAGAGAGTTCATGTACCCATCATGGCTTGGGTTCTTGAGGGTAAGTATTCGGATCATAGATCCATCAAGCGATCATATCATCTTTTTTGGTGCCAGAAGTTGAAGCAATATTTGACTCAATGGAGGGTTCAATTGTTTGAGTTTTAGTAACTTTTGGAACCCATTTCAAAATTTTCTTTTGTTTTTGTTCTTTAGGACTCAATGTGGAAATTGGAGTTGGTTTCAGAGGAACCCATTTTCTGTTTGAAAGTAAAGGTTTCCCACACGAAGTACTACATTGAGTAGATTCGCATAAAAACTCTTCATAAGCAAGTTTAAAATCTTGAATTGTTAGGCTTTTATCTTTAAACAAATCCATGTTTTTATCATGCCAAACATGAAACGTATCGACTAGGTTGCTTCCCTTAATAAAAGTTTTCTTAGTTGCTTTTTCGTACTTTTTGTTTGAACAAATGGGTTTTGCAGGTTCAAAAACGATTTTCTTAGGTGTTTCTAAAGAGTTTTTTACTTTAAAAGACTTTTGTTGATATTGAAATGCTTTCTTTTTGTTTTGAGAATCACGATAGTTCTTTCTTCGTCTATTATCGTAAAATTGTTTATGCTTTTCAACCGAAGATTGAGTCTTTATTTGATTTTTATTTGTTGCAAAGTTTCTAGAATTTCGATTATTTGTAAAATTTCGATTGTTTGAAACATTTTGATTGTTTGAAAAACTTCGATTGTTCAAAAAACTTCGGTTGTGTGAAAAGATTTGATTATTGTGACGTCCGAAGGAGTTTTTCATCTGATGCATATCTTGTTTTTGTTTATTTATTTTAAATTCCATCTCAGCATTCAAAGTGTTTTCGAGTATTTTATTAGATGAGAAAAAACCTTCGGCTGTTACAGTTGTATTGTCTTCTTTCTTAAGTAACAGAAGTTCGCAACTATCTTCAAGTTGTACACCCTGTTTGATAAAAACTGTATTTTTAAAGTTTGCAACTTTTGGATACGTACATGCTTGTTCGACAAGTCTTTTGGTTTTATTATCCATGTATTCTGAGTAATTATCTGAAGTACTAAGGATTTGAAAAGTTTTGGTTTTGTCATCCGAAGAGACCTGTTTAACCTTAGGAGAATTTTCTTTAGGTGTATTGGTACTTTCTTTAGATTCGGATTTTGAAGACCGACTGATGAAGTTTTCTTTTGTGATAAATCACTACAGTCTATTTCTTCAATATCATAATCAGAATCAGAGTCATTTTCAGAAGTATCAACAATAACATTCATAGAATTACTTTTAGTTGCTAGAGGAACTGTGGGTAGAGACTTATCCATTACTTTCAATAAATCATTAGGACTTAAGAATTTTTCGAATGAAACAATACCATGAGCATAAGTTGGGTTTGGAATTTCAATTGATGAAACAATAGATTCACATTCATATAAAATAGAATCAACTTCTTGTAACTTAAACTCAATAAAAGGTAGTAATTTTTAGTGATGGTCTAATGAAATATCAGATGAGTGATAAATACGAGTAATATACGCATATAATCTTTTAGCAGTTTCACAAAAAATATTTCTTTGTTTTAGTAACAATTCATTGTTTTTCATGTACTGTTCAATACTTTCTTCTAAAATATTTATTCTAAGTTGACTTTTCTTTAGTGCCCCACGCATTCCTTCTAGCTTGGCCTAGAGCGAAGTTACTTCATCCTTTGCCTGACAAGCATCACTATTTGCTGAAACAAGTAGTTGATTCATATGCAGACAGTCAGAAGTAATTTCGTTAAGGTCATTAATAAAAAGTTCTTCAGGAACGTTAACGTTTTGAAGTAACAGTAATACCTGTTCTGGAATGGTAAGGCGAGCATTGGACGAAGAGTTTGTTCCTTGTGCCATCAGACAGACACTAGTTATCTTGCTTTCTTCCTCTTCATCCGAACTCTCCTCTTCGGACCATATGCTGTAACATCCGTGTTTTGGGCCTAGGAGTTTTGGGCTTAAACCGAAAAATAAAACTTAATTTGTAAATAAATAAATAAATGAATAAATAATTTTAATATTTTGTTATATTTCTATATTGTGAATAAATGAGCCAAATATAGTTTTAAAATCTATTTGTAACCAAATGTGATAAATTTTGTCATAAGGACTAAAAGTGTCAATTTGGCCAAACTTACCCTAAGTAGATTTGACTAGTCATGGATTTAGAAAAATTAGAAGATATGTTAAAGGAATTGAGGTGGAGTTTAAATTAGGTCTAATAATTCCTTGAACTTCATTAGGGACCTAAATTGTGAAGAATTTTAGTATAAGGGACCATTTGTGCCAAATTGGGAAACTAAGGGTTAATGTTGATCTAGAGAATGACTCAAGTGAATTAAATAATTATATTTGGGGCATAAGTGTAAATTTAGAGACTTCTTATAAGAATAATGGACTTTTAGGGTGTTGAGTGAAGAAAGATCTATCTATGGGGACTAATGTTGCAAATCCTGAAAGATGTAGAGTTTTAGATGGGGGTTCTCCCCATTTCAGCCATATTCACATTTTAGAAGACGAAGAGAGGAGAGAGTGGCGATTTTCTATAGATCTTGGAGGATTAATGCTAGAGTTTGAAGATTAATCAATGTCCTTGAAGTTTCCCAGCAATCTAAGGTATAAACTCTCCTTTCTAGCCTTGGATTTCGAGTTAGGGTTTGGGGTTTGTACCCAATTCTAGTTTTATGATGGGATGAGGTTCTTCCTATGATTCCCCAATGTTTATTTGATGTTTCTAAGTTGTTTGGATCAACATCCAATCCATGGATGATTTAGATCCTTAGATTTGATTGAATTGGGAGTTATGAACCCTAGAAATTGGGGATTTGATGATTTGTTGAGGAATCTAGAAATTGATGGATGATTATGGTGGATTTAGATGAGGGGATTCATTTCTAATGATTCCCTACGGATTCCAACCTTTGATTTGTAGTCTTAAACCTTGAATCACTAGAAAATGAGAATTGAGTGTTGAAATGGGTTTTATCCATGTAGATGATGATTGAATCTCTTGTTTAATGGATGAATTAATTTGTTACATCAAATTGGTAGTATAAGTGGAGTGAGGATCATTTCCTAATGATTCCGTAGAATGGAAGAAGGAATCTCCATTTGTAATCACCAATTGTAGGAATGTAATTGGGTATTCCATGGTTTAAGTTTATGGAGTGAAGTTGTGATCACGGCATGTAATGGATTCATTTAAAATGATTTTGAATGTTTAAATTGAGTCTAATGATGTATTAAATTGGATTAGAATAATGTCCTTTTGATGGTTAGGAGTTTAGAAAAGTATTGGACCTTGAGTTAGGTGAAAAGGGGTGAAAAGGACCAAAAGTCAGAAATGCTGTACACGGAACACGGCCCGTGTCAGGAGGAACACGGCCCATGTCAGCATGTTTGAGACCTTCTGGTTAGTTAACACGGCCCGGGTTATACCTAACACGGCTCGTGTCAGGATCTGTCCAATTTTGGGTACCTTTGGGTTTTGAGATTTATGGTTTGGGCTTTGGGTCCTCGATTTAATGCCAAACTTTGGGGATGTTTAAACTAAGATTTTCCTTATATTAGAGGGTCAAGGACTTCATTTTGGATGTTGGATGATTGTCCCTTCTTGGTTCTAAAGAAGTAATTATAGTGTGACATTTAGAGGAAACGAGTATGATACCTTCCGTTCTTCTATTGTAGGAAGGAGATATGTTGTAATGACTTGAAGGTGAGACTAAGGACTTGAGCTAGCACTTAACTAAGAGGATGTGATGGATGAGATGATGTCTAGGAGCGCCTCCAATGCATCAACCTAGTGTGGAGTTAGTGTTGACTCGTCAGTTGACCTTGGGTGAGTTTACCGGGAGTACACATCCCTCCAACTATCTTTTATGTGTGTGGTCAATTACTTTTCATGCATGATATTATGTGCAATGTGTTGAGCTAGCACTTAACTAAGAGTATGTGATGGATGAGATGATGTCTAGGAGCGCCTCCAATGCATCAACCTAGTGTGGAGTTAGTGTTGACTCGTCAGTTGACCTTGGGTGAGTTAACCGGGAGTACACATCCCTCCAACTATCTTTTATGTGTGTGGTCAATTACTTTTCATGCATGATATTATGTGCAATGTGTTATATGACTACTACTTGTGCATTGCATGAAAATGAGTTTTCTAAAGATGTTTTCAAATAAAGATGATGATTATGTTTTTAAAGATGTTTTGAGCATCCTATTTGTGCATTGCATTGCATATAGGATGGGATTGACTGAGTGAACCTTAGGATGACCTTAAAGATGTTTAAAGATGATGGGCTAAAATAGCCACCTTGATGATGATTATTCCATATAGAGGGTTAAGATGGGCCCTCAACGATGTTTGTGGAATTGTTTCCAACAATAGGAAACCTCATGAGGGAGTTGCTAACCCTCATGGGACTAGTGTGATGGCCATTAGTTCTAGTTTAACCTATACGGGGATCGAGTGATATGCTTCGTGCGTGTGATTTGTGAACTTAGGTAGGTGCCATTGAGGTGAATTGGACATTTATGAGATGGACGTGGGTTTGGGATAGTTGCATCATGCATTTCATTTGCATTTCATAACTATCTATTTTGAAGTAAATGCTTATGATGTTTAAAATAACTTTTGAAGTGTGTTTCAAAACTATTTTTGGGGGTTTTTCCCGAGTGTGGTAGTTCACTGCCCACTCGAAATGGGTCAACCTCGGGTAAGCTCACTAAGCATTTCAATTGCCTAACTTATTTTGATGTGTATTCAGGTTGAGGAGTTTAGATGACTTAGAAGAGCTGGATGTTTAGAAGACCACGGTTTGTGTGGTATCATTTGAGTTATTTAATGGTATTTGAATTGTTACAGCCTCGCCATTTTATAAACTAAAATGTTTTATCTAAAATGGGACCAAACGATGTTTTCCGCAACTTAAGCTTAAATTATTTCTCATTAAACCCTATGTGTTTTAAAATGGTTTTCAAAGAAAATGACTTATTTGAAGATGTTGAAACTAAAATTTTCACTAAATGATGATTTTATGAAATAATGATGATAAACCATGGGTTAAAATGATGTTTTATGAAAAGCCTTAAGCGATGGTGTTTCAATTTGAATGGGGAGGGATCCCTGATCCCACATCGACCGGGGAGGAGAACTAAGAATCTCCTTATAAGGGGTGTGGATACCTCCCTATCACAACGCGTTTTAAAGCCGTAAGGGCAGCAGATCCCATAAAAACTCTGCAGTTAAGCGTTCCCGGGTGGGAGAAATCCCATGATGGGTGACCCCCTGGGAAGTTTTCATGCTGGGTGGCCCAAAGCAGACAATATTGTGATACGTGCGATCGGGGATGTTATAGATTGTATCAGAGCCAAGTTGCACGAGGTCGGTGCGTTCGACGAGGGCGTCGAACCATGTAGTGGGGGGAGAATGGGGAGGGATCCCTGATCCCACATCGACCGGGGAGGAGAACTAAGCATCTCCTTATAAGGGTTGTGGATACCTCCCTATCACAACGCGTTTTAAAGTCGTAAGAGCAGCAGATCCCATAAAAATCTGCAGTTAAGCGTTCCCGGGTGGGGGAAATCCCATGATGGGTGACCCCCTGGGAAGTTTTCATGCTGGGTGGCCCAAAGCGGACAATATTGTGAAACGTGCGATCGGGGATGTTACATATGCCATGGCCGGTATGTGCAGCAAACATTGCCCCATGAGTAGGTCTGTGGATTTCATCGACATTCGAACCAGATGACCAAATCTGGTATGTACCATCACTACTATTAGGAGCAATGAGTGACAGACTTTCAGTCTTCGCACAAACCTCTTCCAGCTTCTTCGTATAGTATGCTTCATCTTTGACTCATTCCTTCTTCTCATTTGCTTTCTTCAGCATGCAGTCTTGGCTAAATGATTCTTTACAAAGCAATAATTACAGTCGTAACCAGAATCACCGAACAGCTTCTTTTCAGTTTGAGGAGTTGCATGCAGTCTGTGGTCGTTTCTGAAAGTTCCTGTTGTTGTTGGTGAAAGGTTTTATGCAAATCTATGAACTAAAATCCTAAGTTCACATGCAACCTATAAGGATCTATGTTTTCTTCTAATTGAACATATAACAAATTCCTAAAGGCCAAATAAAAATAACTAAAAGAATAAATCAGAAAAACTAACCTTTAGGATTTTTCCTGAAGCTGAGCAGCACAAGTGTCCTGCCTCAAATGAAGTCACACCCAAGAGCTAGGGAGGTAGGTCACGAAATTTAGAGAGGGAATATAGTAGAATTGGCGAAAAGGGTTCCCCTAGGGTCCCTATTTATAGCTTCGAGTTGGCCGGTAGATAAGCCTTAGAGATAAACCTTTTTGAATTCAAATCCAGATAAACCTTTTATTATTTGATTCAAACCTATTTATCCTAACTTATTAATTTCGAAATTATATATATTCCATATATAATTTCGTGGTCATCTGGCCTACTAAAACAGTCACTTACTCAACTATTGAATAATTACAATTTTAGTCCCTGCACCTTTAATTAATTAAATTAATCACCAAATTAATACTAATTAATTCCAGATTAATTTCTAATTAATTAATATAGTTTCTAATTAATATATTATCACTTTAATATATTAATAAACTATTTATTTTATTTCTATTGATTTATTAATCATATAATAAATCAATCTTTCTCTCTCCCGGACTTTCTACCAAACCTCCAGCTATAAGGGCAACCCAAATGGACTTTGCTACTATTAATTAGGTAAATACTAATTATTAGTCATGACTTAGACACCTAATCCAACAGTCTCCCACTTGGATAAGTCTATGACTATAATTACTAATTTAACCTCTAATTAATCAGCAAACTGTAGCTTCCTAGAAACTGCTGTCGAACTCTGACCCAGTCAGTTCTGTCCATAGATAAGTGATCATATGATCCTTCGTTCAACAAGATATTTCCAGACATGAGACATGGATTGAGATCAATCTCTGTCCGATACTCTGTTTCCCGATTTCTGATTTGCATATGATTTTAGGACTATCAATTGAACACATCGATACAGTCCTGGCTGGCCAACACCTTAGTCAACTTTAAAATCATCGAGAGGCCTACAAATATCTGTTTCCCATCAGCGTCAAGGAACGAATAAGCATCAACTCATATGCTTATATCTTTTACCATTCAAATCATTCACAACAACACGTTTTATAACATCGAGTTACCGATGCATTTTCGTATTATCAATGAACAACTGCCTTGTAAATTATAACTCATATCTCTCCACTTCAAGATCATAAGATATTATCGTCTCAACATTGCTTGTGATGTAATCCATGAAGCAATCTATTGAGTGTGGGTTTATCCAATACTCAAATCTCTATTTTTAAGTACCCACGAATGTTGTAGGCTTGTAGCAATCCTATTGCTATGTCTAACTCCTTAGACAGTCTACAAGCCAATTCATGACAGTCTTGATTCAATACTTACTTCCCAAAGTATGAACGACTGTGGACCTTTTTGAATAATTAAATTATTCGGGAAGTAAAACATGCGAAAGCGAAACATAAAGATCTGACTGGCAACTACTCCTGCTTATTACCAAGTCTCCACGAGGTAATCACCAAGTCGGATCTTGTCATAAACTATTATTGGTTTCTAGATTTCTATTAAACTTTTAATTCTAGTTTTATACCTATGTCTACATGAACATTTCACTGTTTCTATGTATTCAAAAGTGTCTTACACTTATACACTTCATTGAAGATGATCCAATCGGATGCTCTTCCGATGACATCTCAATTTGTCATTATGTCATTCTCACTTACAACTCCATTCTGGTGATGTGTACTGTGACTACCCATGGTTCTCGGGGTCTTTAGTCTACTTGACTGCACCCTAAGACTATTTCTAGGTGTTATGTTGTGTCGGTGAACCACACGCGCTCCATCATAATACCAACGAAACTCTTTATCCATAAAGTCCTTTAGCACCACGTCCTGACGTTAATAATTACCACTTTGAAACTCTTTCAAATTATTACTATCACTTTCACCCTAATCATTTTCCAATGATTTCTCACGTTAGTTCAAATAATACATCCATTATTCCCAGCCAGACAATATTCTGAATCTAACTTGCTATGCCCTAAGCATCAAGTCATCAGGACATGTTCATGACACCTCTGATCGATCCAAGAAGCTTGTGGAACCCGATCTAATCTTATTCCAAACCCTTTCGGAATCCAAAGATTATTTATAATCCTTGTGTCATGATTTTTGAAAACTATTTCCTTTTGGAGACTCTTCTCATGCATCTTGAATCTGATCAAGATCATGCTTACAATGGCTTGCTCTATACTGACTATCTCATCTATCTGATAGATGTCTGTAAACTACGTGAGTATATTGCACCTTCTTTATTTCTTTCATGCCAAGTCATCACACTTTGCAATGACAGGAAACTCTTTTCCTAGGGTTATGCACCATGAATCTCATCAATATCATATTGGCATAATTTCTATCTATTTAGTAGATGTTCGCAACCACCTGAGTATGTTGTATCTCTTAAAGTCTTTCAAAGCGAACCATCTCTTAAATCCAGGTCACTATACTTTGTAATGATAAGAGATCTTTCCTAGAAACAGTATGTAACCAACATATAGTGATAGGCAGATAACAACGATACTCCTACTGGCTTTGGCACGGTCATTTGACTCTTTCAGACTATTCACAAAATCCAAACCTTTTGGCATATTTTGAGAATCTGAAGTCCAAACCTTTCTGACACAGTTATGGGAATCTTTCAGGCTATTCACAAAATCCAAACCATTTGGCATATTTTGAGAATCCGAATATCCTTTCTTGTGAGATGCCCATGGGACGAATCCCGGGGCCATGTACCTTTTGTAATGGCATGCTCTATGTGAGTCCCTATTAGTGTGCCGGTAAACCACACATGCTCCACTAACGACTCACACTATGTCATGCAGAATCCTCTCGGATTTCATCTTCTATTGAGAGTGCTTCTCTCGGAATCAATTGCTTGACTCTGAGTATCGACTCACTCAACCAGATGTTCTGTAAGTACATTTCTATCTATACCGCTTTCTTTTGATGATTCAATTACTCCCACTGGTTGTTAGACCAGGCGTAAAATCAGTCAAATTTGTCACATAGACTGCGTCTTGCGGTAAGGTTCTCTTATCTGGTAGCAACCGGGCTCACCAATGCTTCCAAGTAGTCGGATTACTTATTCGTACCATCTTTAGTGTTTTACCACTAATCGGTATGTCACCCAGATCATAACTCCTTATGACGGGGACTAACACTACTAGTCAAGCGAAGAGAAAATCATGTCAGGTTTAACAGGAATCCGATTCCTAGTCAAAGCCAAGAGATGACTAGAGGTTCTTTCACTTTGGCTAATCCCTGAACTCATTCAGGATTATTCTAACTCCTACTGTTTCCTTAGAACTTGAGTCCTTTCCAAAAGAACTCTTCCTTCATAGGTACAGCCGGAATGGCCAATGAAATGACATTGCTGATCAGTTTCAGGCTTGTCATGAGGTTCGGACGAATGCTACATGACCCTGGACTCTCTATGTACAAGTGAGACGATCCCAGCTTTACATTTCAAACAGTGTCGGCATAACCTACTTAGTCTAAGATATGGTTGGAATATGGTTTTTGCGGTCTGACTGGTCAAATATTCAATTCATTGAAATACTAATTGGAAACGTATCTGATACATCGAGGATCGAACAATTTCGACCAATGCTCCATCAGCTTCCCTAAGACACATTATAACCATTAATGTTCTTGGAAGAGGATAAACTATGAAACATTTTCTCAGTCTATGTTGTCATTCAGGTTCTGTTGATCTTATACTTCCTTTGAAATCCTTGAACACTTCAAGGTTTCAATTAATCGCTTATTCTGATAAGCGAAGCCATATTTGTCATACTAATTGGCAAATATCATGAAGTATAACTAATTGTGTTGTGTTCGAAGATTCGTGCAATACATAGTAACTTATGTGTCTGTCACTCACAATCTTAATATCTTTTACATCTCTATGTAAATTTATGACTTTGTTAATTTTGTTCAAGATATGCAATCATCACCTGACTCCAAGTCAACTGATTCCAAAATCCTATCCATTGGATCTTTGGGTGATTGATTTATTTCCACAATAAATTTTATTAAGCACTCGTCCATCATGTGACTCTAAGTCAAATGATTCCAAAGTAATGTCCAACTGGACCTTTGGTTGAAGTGATTCTCATAAAATTCACTTTAACAATCATAAGGAACACAATTTATAAATCCAATCCCATTGGATGTATCAACATTCAAGTTATTACGATTTACGCCATCAACACATTCACACAACATTTCGAGGATAATTAAAACAATCATGTTTTAAAAGAAAAAAATTTATTAAACCAGAATTATCCTCAGAACAATGTACTATGCGAAACAATGTCATATGCATCTATAAACTAATAACACGAACAAATATCTAGTATAACTCCAAAATTGCACGAGCTCCAGATCCAATCTGAATATGCTCCTGTGCGACAACCCTGTGGATTCCCAGTTTGAGACATCGAACAATCGGTCCAGACGATCTGGATCATTTCTTGATGCGCCTTAATACCGGACTCAATCCTAAAGCAACTGAATCAATGGAACTATGCTTCTCCATGAACGACTCATACAGAGTCGACATTGAATGCATTTCCATGATTGTCTTATTTGGTTACCCTTTCTGTTCATCTAGATGAACAGATCAGCGAGTCGAGCTAATTCTTAATTCCCGATCACAAGGGTGACCAAATTTATACAGTTCACCTATGTGTCTCTCTATCTTGAGAACATGTGAACTAGTACTACTTCCTGCACACTTCAAGATCTTTGAAAATCTTAGCTCGTCCCTTTTCAACCGGTTCTCGGAACCTTTCCTCAACTAGTTGTGCTAACTTATCTGACCCTAGGAATTCTAAATCCCTACGAAACTTGGGGTCAATGATCAATAACATGAGGCAACGAACTTCCTTGGACTTAATGGTCAAGGGGTCATGCTCATCACAAGCTTCTGTGTGATGAGATGCTTGGGGAGTGGACACTCAATAAGATATGGCTTTCCAGCAAAACTAAGAACCATTATCTATTTGTGAAGCCATACCACATAGTTCAGGCCAGTCAGCCTTACCATATGTAATATGTGCTTTCTGAAACTCTCAGAAATGGGTGAAGGAGGAGAAGGAGGAGAACTGACACTATCTTTAGACATTTATAAAATTTGAATTAGTTAGTTTAATTTTAATCCTTTTAAATAATTACCCAATTTATTATTTGTCACACCCTCAAACCGTATTGGCAGAATAGTTTAAGGGTTGATGACTTCATGAACAATATCATAACAAAGTTGCACAATAGTGAAAACCAAGCAAACAACCATCGTTACATAATTGCAAACGTTACATAGTTTAACTGTATCATGTTTCGATTACAATTACAAATGATGACAAAATATGCAAAATGACGTCGTAACGTCTCTTCAACCAAGCTTGTGGTTTACCTTTTTAGTTTCCTGAGAATACAAGTAGTTGAAAAAGTGTCAACAATTAAGTTGGTGAGTTCATAAGATTTTTGTATAGAAATGTCCTTTGTTTTGTAAGCAATAGTGTTGAAAACCAAGAAAATCCAATATTTTCTCATAAAATGTTCCAAGTCTTTAAATCCCAAAGACTAAAATGTAATATGTATACTGTAGTGTACTTTCTTTGAAATGTGTGTTCCCACGTAAACAATTTATAAAAATATTAAGTTGATTATTTTCCCATGTGAGATACCATATAACCATACTGTGACTAGTTGGCCTGCTGCGACGTTCTTCAAGCTTCGGAACTGTTAGACATTTGGACACCTCAGACCTGCCGGTCAAGCTGTAGCTAGCAGCTCAGGTGCGGGGTTGTCAAGCCCCGTATAGATCTATACTCAAATATCGCGCTCTCTTACCGAGACTCCGGTTATATAAATGTTCAGGACTTATAGTAGGTACTTATAAAAGTACTGTGAAGATTCATCTCACAAAAATGTATGTATTTCAAATCAACTTGTTTACGTACGATTTGTATATAAAAACTCTTGTAATCATCCATTATCATTTTTCCCATGATAATATAGTATAGTATAATAATTATATATTTTATATAATTATTTTTATCATGTTTGAATGTCATAGTAACATTTTGTTCATAAACTATTCCAATAATAGTCTATTTTTAGTAATTGCGTCGTAATAACCTTATTTTTGTGAATAATAGCGAAATAACTTGTTCAAAGATTATAAATATTATCTTTTGAGATATTTCACACAAAAATAATATAATAACTTGATTATAACCATTTTTGCTAGAAAATAGTGTCTTTATTTATAAAAACGTAGTTTTTACTAGTTTTCGTTTTTATAACGTTTTTATTCAAGATCTAGCATCTTTGTACACTTTATTTGTAGTTTAGTAACTTTTACACAACTTAGTATGTCAAAGTGTTCATAATACATGGATCTACTCATATTTCATGCCAAAATCATATTTATAACATTTTTGTTCAAGATCTAACATTTTTACACACTTATATTATAGTCTAGTAACTTTTATACAAGTATATAATGTATCATTATGAACATCATACAAAGATCTATCCATATTTCATATCAAAGGTATTTTTACCCAAATACTAACTTCATAAACTTGTGTAAATCAACATATATAACATTTAAACATATATATACTTGAATAAAACAACATTTATAGTTAAAGAACTTGTATCCTCCCCCAAAAAGGTTTGAAAAGATGAAAATGAGGGGTATGAACTCACCTTGAGTGTGGATCTTAGGATTCCTTGGAAGAAGATTGAAGATTTTGGTTCTAAGACCCGGAGGACCCTTGGACAAAACTATTATCAAATGGATTTTTGTGAGTATGTGTGTATAAAAGAGTATATGAAGGTATTTAGAACTTAAATCACTAGATGATCATAACTTACCAAGAGAGCTTGAAAGATCTTTGAAGATGATGGAGTTTGGAGCTTAAAGACCTTTGAACAAATCTAATATCCAATGATATAGATGGATGTTAGTGTGTGTAAAAAGTGTAAAACTTATATTAAGTTGTTTAGAATCAAAGGATGAAGAAAGCTTACTACTTGAACTTGTGAAAGAAGCTTGAAATGGAAGCTTGAAGATGGTGGTGAAGATGGTGATCTTGGCCGAGAGCAAAGAAGAGAGGGAGGAGGGAGAGAGTGATTTGGTTTGGAAGTGATTCAAATGTGATATAAGTTAGTCTCAATAGTTAGTTTTTGGTTAAATGATATTTAGTTTTAGTTTTCTTTTTAGACTAGGCTTTTAGGAGTTGACTTTGGGAAGTGAAGGGTGTTGGGAAGAGGTGTCACCAGCCGATGGGTAGGGGGGGGGGGGTGGTGTGGTGTGGTGTTGGTTTTTATAAAAATGGCATTGTAGTTATAAAAATGTGAAATTTTTATAAAATAGTAAGATGTTTTAGTGAATTTTTATGCGTTTTTGACGAAACGAAGTTCTAAATAATTATTTTGTATAAAAACATTGCCAGTCATTTATTTTGATTGATTTATAATTCGTTGGGTGTCGGAATACGCGTTTAAGCGCGGTATTCTTCCGTTTTCGCGATTTTTGACGTTTTACCGGAAATCGCATCTAGTTTTGAAATTAAATACTAGATACTATTACGTTACTTATCATATGAATTTTTATTTCATAATTGATGTTTAAGGCACCACATTTTGTATTTTGAGTCCAAACCCTGTGTACATTTATCCGTTCACAGCGATTTAATGGTTGTAACTTCCTCATACGAACTCCGTTTTCGACGTTCTATATATCCACAGTTTCGTATTTACGAGTGGATCGTTTTATGAATATTATTATTCTCAAAATAATAATTTTACGATTATCGAATTTCTACGCTACAGTAGTCTGTTGTCTGTATTTTCGATTTTTAACCGATAATTGTTTTGATTTAGCATACGTAATACTATAATATTAATAATTCAACGCAAAAGTTATGGAAAACAACTTTTCAACATATAGATTAACATATTCTTCGTTTGACTACAGTTGACTTTTGTTGACCAAAATTTACAATTGTCACATCATCTACCCGTTAGAGAGAATTTTGTCCCGAAATTTAACTCTTGAGTGGATCCTCAAGGGTTCGGGAAGAGATGTGGATACTTCTGCTTCATCTGGTCTTCGCACTCCCAAGTAAATTCTGGTCCGCGCTTGGCACTCCAACGGACCTTAACTATCGGAATGCGGCTTTGTTTCGTCATCTTGATTTCTCTGTCCATGATCTCTACGGGTTCTTCCACAAAAAGAAGGTTCTCGTTCACCTCGATCTCGTCGAGCGGAATGACAAGAGTTTCATCGGACATGCATTTCTTTAAGTTGGACACGTGAAAGGTGGGATGGACATTGCTGAGCTCCTGCGGTAATCGAAGTCTGTAAGCTACTGGCCGATCCTAGCGAGGATCTCAAAGGGCCCAATGTATCTGGGGTTCAGCTTCCCACGCTTTCCAAAGCGTATCATTCCTTTCCATGGTGAGACCTTCAACAACACTCGGTCACCAACCTGGAATTCCAAAGGCTTGCGTCGCTTGTCTGCGTAGCTCTTTTGTCGGTCACGAGATGCTTTCAATCGTTCACGGATCTGAACGGTTTTCTCCGTTGTCTCTCGTATGATCTCCGGACCGGTGAGAGCGCTGTTAGGTGTTTGGCCTCTGGCTAGTTGAGTATCACCCACTTCGGCCCAGCACAGAGGGGATCTACACTTGCGTCCATATAGAGCTTCAAATGGAGCAGCTTTGATGCTAGTGTGGTAGCTGTTGTTGTATGAGAATTCAATGAGCGGTAAGTGGGTGTCCCACGCCTTACCGAAGTCTATCACACAGGCTCTCGACATATCTTCCAGCGTTTGGATGGTTCTTTCACTTTGGCCATCCGTCTGCAGATGGTAAGTTGTGCTCAACTCAAGCCCGGTTCCCATAGCCTTTTGTAATGATTGCCAAAAGTTTGAAGTGAACCGGCTATCTCTATCCGAGATGATTGACCTCGGCACACCATGCAATTTTACAATTTCTTTGAGGTAGAGTCTTGCTAGCTTATCCGTCCTATCACTCTCCTTGATTGGCAGAAAGTGAGCGGATTTGGTTAACCTATCGACAATTACCCATATAGTATCTAACCCACCGGTTGTCTTTGGTAATTTGGTTATGAAGTCCATTGTTATCCGCTCCCACTTCCACTCGGATATTGGTGGTTGAACTAGCAAGCCCGAGGTCTTTTGGTATTCTACTTTAACTTTGGCGCAAGTCAGGCACTTACCCACGTAAGTAGCGATTTCTGCCTTCATGTTTGGCCACCAATACAGTTTCTTGAGGTCCAGGTACATTTTGTCGGACTCGGGATGAACGGAGTATCTAGTCTTGTGAGCTTCATTCATGATAATGTCTCTGTATCCGCCGAATTTCGGTGTCCAGATTCGGTTCATGAGGTAGCGAGCTCCGTCATCCTTAACTTCAAGGTTTTTATCCATCCCTCGCAGGGCTTCATTTGCGACGTTCTCAGGTTTTAAGGCTTCTAGCTGCGCCTCTTTGATCTGAGTGGGTAAATGGGAATGGATCGTCATTGTTAATGATTTCACTCGGCGGCCCGTGTATTCCTTTCGACTGAGGGCATCAGCTACCACGTTGGCCTTCCCTGGGTGATAACGAATTTCACATTCATAGTCACTTAGTAGCTCCACCCATCGTCGTTGCCTCATATTGAGTTCTTTTTGGTTGAGGATATGCTGGAGACTCTTATGGTCGGTGTATACCGTACATTCTGTGCCGTACAGGTAGTGTCTCCAGATTTTCAATGCGAACACTACTGCTCCCAACTCGAGGTCATGTGTAGTGTAGTTGACCTCATGAGTTTTAAGCTGCCTTGAAGCGTAAGCAATGACCTTTCCTCTCTGCATGAGTACACAGCCCAGACCCTGGTTCGATGCGTCGCAATAGACCACAAAGTCTTCTGTTCCTTCTGGAAGGGACAGAATAGGAGCGCTGCATAAAGCTTTCTTTAGGGTCTGGAAGGCGGCGTCTTGGTTATCTCCCCACTTGAATGTCACACCCTTCTGTGTCAGGGTGGTAAGTGGCTTTGCAATTTTGGAGAAATTCTGTATGAATCTTCGGTAATAGCCAGCAAGGCCCAAAAACTGACGGATTTCTGTCGGAGTTCTTGGTACTTTCCAGCTTTCGATGGCTTTGATTTTGGAGGGATCCACATGTATCCCTTCCTTGCTGACTACGTGGCCTAGGAAGTTCACTTTTCGAAGCCAAAATTCGCATTTCGAAAATTTCGCATACAGCTTCTCTGCTCTTAACGTCTCCAAAACTTGTCGTAAGTGTTGGCTATGTTCCTCCTTGCTTCGTGAATAAATAAGTATGTCGTCAATGAATACTATCACGAATTTATCCAGGTAAGGTCGGCATACTCGGTTCATCAGATCCATGAACACTGCGGGCGCATTGGTTAATCCGAAGGGCATCACAACGAATTCATAATGGCCGTAGCGAGTTCTGAATGCCGTTTTTGGAACATCTTCTTCTTGAACCTTGAGTTGGTGATATCCCGACCTCAGATCGATTTTTGAGAAATAGCTCGCTCCTTGGAGTTGATCAAACAGGTCGTCAATTCGGGGTAGCGGGTATCGATTTTTGATAGTGAGCTTGTTCAACTCCCGATAGTCAATGCACATATGGAATGATCCATCCTTCTTCTTCACGAACAAGACCGGCGCTCCCCAAGGTGAGAAGCTCGACCTGATGAACCCTTTACTTAGCAGTTCGTTTAGTTAGCTGGATAATTCTTGCATTTCTGCCGGGGCTAATCGGTAGGGTGTTTTTGCTACCAGGGTGGCTCCTGGAATCAAATCGATTCTGAACTCGACTTGTCGTGCGGGTGGTACTCCTGGAAGGTCTTCTGGGAATACGTCGGGAAAGTTGCAGACTTTGGGGATTTCTTTGATGTTCTTTACTTCTTTCTTTTCGTCAACAACGTGGGCTAGGAAGGCATGGTATCTTTTCTGTAGGTATTTTCGGGCTTTGATGCATGACACGATTCGGAGGCTGGTACTGGGTTTATCACTGTAGACAACAATGGTCTTGTCATTCGGTAGATGAAGTCGGATTCCTCGTTCGTAACACTGATGTCGGCATGATGGGGAATTAGCCAATCCATACCAACAATCACGTCAAAACTTCCTATTTTAACAGGCATTAAGTCGATTTGAAAGGAGTGATCGTCCAAAGTAAGTGTACAGCCTACGTATATGTTGTTTGTGCTTTCTGTTTTGCCATTAGCCATTTCTACTGTAAATGTTTCGTTGAGTGGTTGAGGTTTTTGTTTTAGTAAGTATTTAAACTCGTGGCTTACGAAACTCCTCTCCGCACCGCTATCGAATAGTACACAAGCATATGAATTATTGACGAGGAACGTACCGGTAACCACGGTAGGATCCTCCACCGCTTTCGTGCGTCCCATAGCTAGGACTCTTCCATTTCTCCCCACATTCTTGGCCTTCGGGCAATCACGCTTATAATGCCCCGTCTCGCCACAACCATAGCTAGCTTGACTCACCTCGACATTAGTGGCTTGGGTGGCTTGTGGTGTTGGCGTCCTGCAGAATCGGGCGGTGTGGCCCTTCTTGTTACAGTTCAAGCAGTGCATTTCTCTACAGGGTCCGATATGGTGGAAATTGCACTTGTTGCACTTCGGTAGCGTCCCAATGTATTGCTTGGTGGTGGTTGCGGTGTTCGGGACAGTGGATGTACGTACTGCCACAATCTGTTGTCATTTCGCACCATCTTGATTTGGTTGGTTTCTCCCCCTGTTCCAGGGTTTCCTCTTTTATCCCTTTCTCTTGGCTGCTCGGTCTTTTGGGTCATGGTTCCCTGGCGCACCCCGTGGTCGACCAATCATTGGACCAATCGTTTGGCGCTGTCAAAAGTGGCGGGACTTGCGGCTAGGGGTGTTCAAATTCGGATATCCGGAAATTCGGATATCCGAATTTCGGATATCCGAAAATTTCGGATAGTGAATATTAATATCCGAATCCGTATCCGAAATTTCGGATATCCGAAATTCGGATATCCGAAATTTCGGATACGGATTCGGATATCAATTCGGATATCCGATTTTAATAAAAAAAATCAAATTTAATTAAATTAGCCTAAAAAATTCATTTATCCAATAAATATATTAAAATAAACATATTCGATATTACATTATGATATTCAAAACCAAACGAAGGAAAAAAAGTATGAGATTAATCGACGAAACATAGTAATATATATAA
Organism: Cichorium intybus; assembly: GCA_023525715.1. Classification (NCBI taxonomy): domain Eukaryota; kingdom Viridiplantae; phylum Streptophyta; class Magnoliopsida; order Asterales; family Asteraceae; genus Cichorium; species Cichorium intybus. Next base: position 92,088,703 of record CM042013.1, read on the forward strand.
AAAAAGAAAATATATTTTTTCGAATTCGGATATTGGATATCCGAAATATCCGAAATTTTGTAAAATCACTATCCGAATCTGAATCCGAAAATTCGGATATCCGAATTTCGGATATCCGAAAATTCGGATATCCGAAAATTCGGATATCCGATTTTTCGGATAATTTAGCATCGGATTTTCGGATTTTCGGATCGGATATTCGGATACGGATATTTTTGAACACCCCTACTTGCGGCTTCCACATTCCCTTGGATCTGGGATGATAGTCCCCAGATGTAACGTTCCACTTTTACAGACTCCGGTGTGACCATAGCTGGGCAGAGGGTTGCCAGGTCGTTGAATCGGTTTGTGTAAGCGTTTAGATCCGAACCTTTCATTGTGAGGTTCCACAGCTCTTGTTCCAACTTCTGGATTTCCCCTCGGGGGCAGTACTCCTTCATCAACATTGTCTTTAATTCCTCCCAGCCCATCGCGTTTGCCACTGGGAGTGTCAGCGACTTGACATGGCCCGTCCACCAAGACATAGCCGTCTCAGCGAAAGTGCAAGCAGCGAACTTTACTTTCATCTCTTCTGGACACGCAGTGATATCGAAGATCGACTCGGTTTTCTCGATCCATCTTGTGAGGGTAAGGACACCACCGGTGCCGTGGAAAGTTATCGGCTTGCAACTGACAAAATCTTTGTAAGTACACGTTCGAGAATGGTTTGATGTTTCCCCATTGGTGGAATCGTTGGTTCCGTTTCCACTTCCGTTGCGATTTATCCCGTTGGTGTTAATATGGGCGACAGCTGCGGTCACGGCTGCCGTGACAGCGGCTTGGAATGTCGCCGAGTCCATCATAGGCGCTTCAGGGGTTTCGACGGGTGTGCGACTGTTATTTCTTCGGCGAGGTGGCATGATTCTGCCACAAGGATTTAAGATCGACGTTGGTTAGTTTTTGGAAGAATTGTTATGATTATGTCATCGTTAGAATGTGGTGCTTGTATCTTATTGTCATCTTGTTTCTTTCGTTTCGTAAGTTGTATCTATGATTTAATATCAAACATACTGATCATTCATACATACATCATCTTATAAATCAAACATATTCTTCATATTCATAATAATACGGGGTGTTACATGAGTTTTGAAATGAAAATTTGGCCTTCGCAGGGGCCTACAGAGTGATAATAATAAACAGCGTAACGGCTTACAAAAAGTGTAGTCACTTGATTGTAGAGTCGTGCCTACGTACAATAGTGAGTCGCACATAACGCGTACTCATAGATGTCCTAGTCTATACCAAAACTTGAGTAGTATAAGTACCACTCATGATGAACCTGACCTCCTAGTCCCGCGTAGTGCGTCCACCTGCGCCCTTAGCTCAGCAGCTTCGCGTTCGGCCTCCTCGGCCGTCCGCTCAATATCTCGTATTCTCTGCTCAGAATCTGATATTCGCTCAATAGCCTCGCGCCACATCCCCAGGGCTGTCTGTACGTCCTCCTCGAGGGTGTCGAGTCGTCTAGCGGTATGGCCGCGGGCCTCGTCTAAACATCGGAGGCGAGCTGAGTTGACCTCGGCAACGGCCCCCACGTCCATAATCTGACTGGTGGTCGCCCTAATCTGCTCCTCATGGCGCCTGATGCGTCCGACCATGGTGGGTAGACCTCGGTCTGCGTATCCCCCCTACTGAGGTCGTAGTGATCGTAGAATAGGTGATATGGGGGTCGCAAGTCCTGCTCGCGGCTCCAGACGCGTATCTGCTCTGCCCAATCTGGTGTCGGGCCCTGAAGAGGTTCTTCTATTAGTAAGGGGCGGTGAATGGGAAGTACCCTCTTTCGAGGTGTACGCATCCATAACGGGCCACCAGGGTGGCGATATACCTGAAATAGTGGTGGTGGTGGCGGTGCATGTAAGCTGCGGACGGGGTGACGAGGGTCGCTGACTTTTGGCTCATCTTCGGACTCTTCCTCGTCCCACTGTTCTTCTTCTTCCGAAGCTTCCTCCGGTTCCCCTTCCGGAACCTCTTCGGGTTCCTCCTCTGGTTCTTTATTCAGCCATCCCCCATTTCCCTCCTCGGGGAAATATGGGTCTCCTGGCAAGTGGAATCCTGCCATAGCGTCTGTACGAGGATTGGGGTGTAAGAAGTATATATAAGGGGATTCTTAAATACACACACATATATATGACTAAGTAATGTACACAAAATACTCATATAGTATTTTAATTTCTTGCTCTGTTCTATAGCGTCATAAAATACTCCTATAGTATTTTAAATTATTTTTTTATGTTCAGTCCATTTGTTACTGGTAAGTGTTCGGACTCGTTGTTCACCACGACCATTCCTAAGTATACGTTAATCATATCTTGGATCAATACAGTTGATCAGGCTCTATTTATCCAAGACATCATTACCAAACACTTAGGCCTATCCGTAGCGTTCAACTCATCTTACCACTTTTTTATGTTTTCGTTATGATATCGTTCTAGTATGTATGTATGTACTTATACTTTTATAAAAATTATCGTTGTAATTTTAAAAGTATACTTGTACGAAAATGTTTTCGAGAGTTTTAGTCCCATTGTATTTATAGTTGTATATCTTTAAATGGATTGATATACTTAGTTCACTATAAACAATGCTCTGATACCAATCTGTCACACCCTCAAACCGTATTGGCGGAATAGTTTAAGGGTGGATGACTTCATGAACAATTTCATAACAAAGTTGCACAATAGTGAAAACCAAGCAAACAACCATCGTTACACAATTGCAAACGTTACATAGTTTAACTGTATCATGTTTCGATTACAATTACAAATGATGACAAAATATGCAAAATGACGTCGTAACGTCTCTTCAACCAAGCTTGTGGTTTACCTTTTTAGTTTCCTGAGAATACAAGTAGTTGAAAAAGTGTCAACAATTAAGTTGGTGAGTTCATAAGATTTTTGTATAGAAATGTCCTTTGTTTTGTAAGCAATAGTGTTGAAAACCAAGAAAATCCAATATTTTCTCATAAAATGTTCCAAGTCTTTAAATCCCAAAGACTAAAATGTAATATGTATACTGTAGTGTACTTTCTTTGAAATGTGTGTTCCCACGTAAACAATTTATAAAAATATTAAGTTGATTATTTTCCCATGTGAGATACCATATAACCATACTGTGACTAGTTGGCCTGCTGCGACGTTCTTCAAGCGTCGGAACTGTTAGACATTTGGACACCTCAGACATGCCGGTCAAGCTGTAGCTAGCAGCTCAGGTGCGGGGTTGTCAAGCCCCGTATAGATCTATACTCAAATATCGCGCTCTCTTACCGAGACTCCGGTTATATAAATGTTCAGGACTTATAGTAGGTACTTATAAAAGTACTGTGAAGATTCATCTCACAAAAATGTATGTATTTCAAATCAACTTGTTTACGTACGATTTGTATATAAAAACTCTTGTAATCATCCATTATCATTTTTCCCATGATAATATAGTATAGTATAATAATTATATATTTTTATATAATTATTTTTATCATGTTTGAATGTCATAGTAACCTTTTGTTCATAAACTATTCCAATAATAGTCTATTTTTAGTAATTGCGTCGTAATAACCTTATTTTTGTGAATAATAGCGAAATAACTTGTTCAAAGATTATAAATATTATCTTTTGAGATATTTCACACAAAAATAATATAATAACTTGATTATAACCATTTTTGCTATAAAATAGTGTCTTTATTTATAAAAACGTAGTTTTTACTAGTTTTCGTTTTTATAACGTTTTTATTCAAGATCTAGCATCTTTGTACACTTTATTTGTAGTTTACTAACTTTTACACAACTTAGTATGTCAAAGTGTTCATAATACATGGATCTACTCATATTTCATGCCAAAATCATATTTATAACATTTTTGTTCAAGATCTAACATTTTTACACACTTATATTATAGTCTAGTAACTTTTATACAAGTATATAATGTATCATTATGAACATCATACAAAGATCTATCCATATTTCATATCAAATATATTTTTACCCAAATACTAACTTCATAAACTTGTGTAAATCAACATATATAACATTTAAACATATATATACTTGAATAAAACAACATTTATAGTTAAAGAACTTGTATCCTCCCCCAAAAAGGTTTGAAAAGATGAAAATGAGGGGTATGAACTCACCTTGAGTGTGGATCTTAGGATTCCTTGGAAGAAGATTGAAGATTTTGGTTCTAAGACCCGGAGGACCCTTGGACAAAACTATTATCCAATGGATTTTTGTGAGTATGTGTGTATAAAAGAGTATATGAAGGTATTTAAAACTTAAATCACTAGATGATCATAACTTACCAAGAGAGCTTGAAAGATCTTTGAAGATGATGGAGTTTGGAGCTTAAAGACCTTTGAACAAATCTAATATCCAATGATATAGATGGATGTTAGTGTGTGTAAAAAATGTAAAACTTATATTAAGTTGTTTAGAATCAAAGGATGAAGAAAGCTTACTACTTGAACTTGTGAAAGAAGCTTGAAATGGAAGCTTGAAGATGGTGGTGAAGATGGTGATCTTGGCCGAGAGCAAAGAAGAGAGGGAGGAGGGAGAGAGTGATTTGGTTTGGAAGTGATTCAAATGTGATATAAGTTAGTCTTAATAGTTAGTTTTTTGTTAAATGATATTTAGTTTTAGTTTTCTTTTTAGACTAGGCTTTTAGGAGTTGACTTTGGGAAGTGAAGGGTGTTGGGAAGAGGTGTCACCAGCCGATGGGTAGGGGGTGGGGTGGTGTTGGTTTTTATAAAAATGGCATTGTAGTTATAAAAATGTGAAATTTTTATAAAATAGTAAGACGTTTTAGTGAATTTTATGCGTTTTTGACGAAACGAAGTTCTAAATAATTATTTTGTATAAAAACATTGTCAATAATTTATTTTGATTGATTTATAATTCGTTGGGTGTCGGAATACGCGTTTAAGCGCGGTATTCTTCCGTTTTCGCGATTTTTGACGTTTTACCGGAAATCGCATATAGTTTTGAAATTAAATACTAGATACTATTACGTTACTTATCATATGAATTTTTATTTCATAATTGATGTTTAAGGCACCACATTTTGTATTTTGAGTCCAAACCCTGTGTACATTTATCCGTTCACAGCGATTTAATGGTTGTAACTTCCTCATACGAACTCCGTTTTCGACGTTCTATATATCCACAGTTTCGTATTTACGAGTGGATCGTTTTATGAATATTATTATTCTCAAAATAATAATTGTACGATTATCGAATTTCTACGCTACAGTAGTCTGTTGTCCGTATTTTCGATTTTTAACCGATAATTGTTTTGATTTAGCATACGTAATACTATAATATTAATAATTCAACGCAAAAGTTATGGAAAACAACTTTTCAACATATATATTAACATATGCTTCGTTTGACTACAGTTGACTTTTGTTGACCAAAATTTACAATTGTCACATTATTTAACAATGCTAGGATCCAAAATACCCCAACTATGGTGTGAAGAGGGATGCCGTAATCACAACATAATAGTCATTAAGGTAGATAAACACTTATCAATTTCATCTTATGAAATTCCTAGATCTGTTGAGATTCATTGAACTGTTCAATGGCATGTTTAATATCGGATATGCTATGCTGTTTGTGACTGGGATGCCGAGGATCACAAACTAGATGTGAATTACCATGCAAATTAGCTTGGTAACCTCACTGTCATTTATCATCTCTAATTGATATGCCGGTTAACCACACACGCTCCATCAATAATGATAAATCATGAGAAACCCATTAATACTCTTTATGAGCCCCTATTAGTGTGCCGGTTAACCACACACGCTCCACTAATGTCTCATAAAGTGTAATGTGCAATTTCATGGGTTAGCATCATTTCACATTTTTTCTAAAGTAACTAGATTTGGGATAAAGTTGTTCTAGTACTTTCATTAATGACATTATACTTTTAATGAGATTAAGCTGTCCTATCAAACCCGTTCGGCTAACGACCCTCCACTGATCAAGAGAGCAGTGGGTGAGAGTGAACACCCATTCAACCGCCATTTTATAGGCAGTTTCCTTATACCCTCCTTATAGACCAGCTTCGTGAATGAGGCCTACTATTGATTTGACTGACCAATTATCTTATACATATAATATTAACTTTTAATTATAATACATATAAGATGTATTTTTAACCTTTTAAAATATTCCATGGTTTATCTTTTAATTTTTGAAATTTAACTATTAAATTTAAATTAAATTAAACCTTTAAATTTGATTTAATTTATCTTTTAATTAAACAATTAATTAAATTAATTAAGTCTAGATATTTTAAACTTTTAAATTATTCCTAGTTTATCCTTTAATTTTTTCGAAATTTAAAATTAAATTAAACATTTAATTATCATTTAATTAAACAATTAATTAAATTAATTAAATTTAGATATGTATCACAAATTAATCAAATTAATTTAAACCTATCTTAAACCCCCTAAAAATCGAAAATCAAATAATGGGTTTAAGGTTATCCACTTATAAAAATAATCAAAGTTACCAAAAATAGAAAACCTTCTAAAACCCTATGCCATTTTCGATTTTAATAAAAGGGAGGGGCTAGGGTTTTCAAAACCCTAACCCTAAATCGATTTCATATATATTAGAGTTTATAAGCTTTAAACCCTAATTTTTAGGAAAACAATTATAACAATTCAACAACAAAACAACCAAAATGCTCTGATACCACTGAAATGTTTTATGCAAATCTATGAACTAAAATCTTAAGTTCACATGCAACCTATAAGGATCTATGTTTTCTTCTAATTGAACATATAACAAATTCCTAAAGGCCAAATAAAAATAACTAAAAGAATAAATCAGAAAAACTAACCTTTAGGATTTTTCGTGAAGCTGAGCAGCACAAATGTCCTGCCTCAAATGAAGTCACACCCAAGAGCTAGGGAGGTAGGTCACGAAATTTAGAAAGGGAATATAGTAGAATTGGCAAAAAGGTTCCCCCAGGGTCCCTATTTATAGCTTCGAGTTGGCCGATAGATAAGCCTTAGAGATAAACCTTTTTGAATTCAAATCAAGATAAACCTTTTATCATTTGATTAAAACCTATTTATCCTAACTTATTAATTTCGAAATTATATATATTCCATATATAATTTCGTGGTCATCTGGCCTACTAAAACAGTCACTTACTCAACTATTGAATAATTACAATTTTAGTCCCTGCACCTTTAATTAATTAAATTAATCACCAAATTAATTCCAATTAATTCCAGATTAATTTCTAATTAATTAATATAGTTTCTAATTAATATATTATCACTTTAATATATTAATAAACTATTTATTTTATTTCTATTGATTTATTAATCATATAATAAATCAATCTTTCTCTCTCCCGGACTTTCTACCAAACCTCCAACTTTGAGGGCAACCCAAATAGACTTTGCTACTATTAATTAGGTAAATACTCATGGCTTAGACACCTAATCCAACAGTTAGAGTATAGTGCATTTGTGTCACTTTCTTCATCCTCTTCACCTTCATCATTAGCATCAGTAGTGTCATCGGATTCAGTTTTTGAAACAAAAGCAAGAGTGACAGCATTCGGTGGATCACCAGCTTCATCTAAAACATCATACTCGTATGATTTGAGTAGATTGTATAGTTCTTTGAGTGAATAGGAGTTGATCTTCTCATGAGCTCTCACCATCATAGTGATCTGCTTCCATTCCCTTCGGAGACATTGCATGAAACGAAAGTTTGTTTCATGCGAAGTTTTTGATACTCCATGTTTCTCCAGTTCATACACCACATTAGTAAACCTTTCGAACGTCTGATTAATCTTTTCAATATCCAGTTGTTTAAAGTTGCTGAAATCAGCCAGAATGTTGTTGACTTTGCTCTATTTCATGACATCACTACCTTTGTATCTGTTAAGGGTGTCAAACCCTAACAAATATGATCGGAACAGAATCCGACCAGTCACTGCTCAACTACACTGGATTAGAGTACAGGGCAAGCAGGGTCAAACCACAAGGACACGGGATATAAAATTTATGCCTACTTAGTATAAAATACTAAGTATGATGTAAAGGGGGGGTTTGAATAACAAATAATGATAATAAAATGCAGAGACATGCAAATAATAAACTTTGACGAAAATCAATAATAAAAAGGCCTAGTCCCGATTCTTCGATGTTCAATGTAATAGAATGAATCTGGCTGACGTGCTTGAGAATACAATTCTAAGTTGGCTTTTGAAAATCATAAAATATAATCATTATGATAATAACTTACTAAATATATTTAGATAAAGGTCCGCTTATTACCTAAACCTAGTTCCATTTTACCCGACCTAAGGTCCGCTTATAGCCCGAATGCAGAAACCGTATAAAATTGAAACAAGAAAATGATCATTAGAATTGAAACAAGAAAATGATCATTAGAATTATTCAAAAGCATTCATCAAGCCGAATGTTTCAAATTACACAATGAACATGTCTGAACTCGGAACTAGGGTACGGTTTCTAGCCAGACATGGCTAGAAATGAATCAAAAATACAAAACTGTAATAAAAAACGTCTTACAAATGGTAAAAATACATAACCGAATCTCGATAGATTCGGCCTTCAAAAACCTTCTAAAAACTGATTGGAAGTGTCTCGGGGTCGTGGCTAAAATGCAGGGACTGAACACCCTTTCTGGCTGGAAATGAGCTGCTATTTATAGGTCTCAGGACAATTAGCGACGCTATCTTTAGAGATAGCATCGCTAATTTTGAATTTCCAAAAGAATAGGTCTTGGTCAGCAACAAATTCCGGATTTTTTGTGATTTCAGCAGATAGCGCCGCTATCTTTAACGATAGAGGCGCTATCTCAGATAGAGGCGCTATCTAGAGATAGAGGCACTATCTCCATTTTCCAGCATTTTCATTTTTGGCCCCTCTTTGTTCCAACTTTTGACAGTTTTCGCCCAAATGTCCAAAACTCCTGTAAAAAGTTATTTTCCAAGTGTAGTGAGTTTTTTAGCCCTTTTTAACTTAATTTTATCCATCAAAAACACTATGATAACGCCCGAAATATATGCAAAATTAACGGGTTATCAGTATTGCATCTTCAGTCTATCCCAAATTTCTTTTCCAGATTTTGATCTTCGAACCAGATTGAAGGCAACAGGAGGTAGACCACTTTTCAATTCTCGCATGCATCTTTTGTTATTCTCAATTTTCTTCTTGTTCGCAGCAATCACAGCTTCAGAATCAACCGGAGGAGTTGTAGTTTCACCATATTTGGCCGCAAATCCAGTCTAAACATTAGCAGTAAACGGTTGTTCCTTTAGTGATCTCAGAAGATCTTCATCGATACCTGATAAGTGATCCCCCATACGATCAGCCTATTGATCGTAATGCTCAAGAATCAACATAGGTGCCTTGTTGCTGGAACCAAGTAGGGCTGCGTAGTTCATCATACCGTTGTTCATGTTGTAGGCCATTGAAAGATTAGATCGTTGCTGGAAAATTATCAAGATTAAGACTCTGAAACGCGGAAGAGTAGATTCAAGAATGATTTGAAACCACGAATCAAAGAAAAGGATTTAATCTTAATACCAGATCAGCAAACAACCTGCTCTAATACCACTTGTAAGATCAAATTAAGAACAAGGCTAACAACGAGAACACAAGTATTTGAGTATTCAATCAGTCGAATGATTTGTACTCAATGTAAAAAGGGTAGTGCTCCAAGTCTTTTAATGAAGAGCAACTATGAAGAACATTACAAAGAATATGCGACTGATCTAAGAGAGTACGTCCTAAATATCTAGGGCTAACGGTGTTTATATACTAAGATCTAATTGGATAAACACTTAATCCAATTAGTTACATATAAGCATAAAGACCCTAGACATTATCTATAACAAAAGATAAGTATAAAACGTAACAGTCTTCAGATAAGCTCGTAGACTTCGTATCATCAACCGCTTCGTATCAACCTTCACTTCGTATACACCAAAAGCTTCAGACAAGAGCATAAGTACTTCAGATATTAAATCTCATCACAATTAGAATCCTAACAATCACCACAATACATTACCACTTAGTATCACCATATAGCATCAATACACAACTCACATAAAACTTCAACTTCATATCATCATCAGAGTTATCACATGCTACTTTTAACTTTCCACGATCCACATAACATACTATCAAATATAAAGTGTGCTCACCCGTGTTGAACTCTGGCTGATTGCTCGTCTTGTATCAATTTCCTTTTTATCACTTTACTTTTCTTAAAATATTTTCTTTATCAAAACATTATTTGAGCCTTGGTTTGAGTTTAGACACATAAGAATGTATGCTTCAATCCCTCAAACCATAATCTAATACCAACTTGTAACACCCGATTTTTTTTAAATATCCAAATAAATAAACCTTTAAATAAATCCATAAAATCCTTATTTAGAAATCAAGTAAAAATCGTGTTAAACAAGTCTTTCATAAATTTAATTAAAAACACTTGTCAAAGTACGAGCGTTACCACTTTACACAAAACATTTAAACATAACTAATATAAAAAACTAGAATGGAAGTCTTTAACATTTAAATATCTTTAAACCAAAAAAATAATTTTGCTAAACAAATATTTCATCAAACTTAGTAGTACTTAACTATGTTGGGGTTTTTCTTTAAGGTATGATGTTCTAAACACATGTTTTATGAAAAACGGCAAAAGAAGCTTTGTTAAAATTGAACACAAACATAAAACCTAGTTTTATTCTCACAAAGGATCTCTAATTACATGCATGTAAAGATAATTACAACAACATTAAGAAAGAGGAAATACAACCTTTGTATTTCTTTGGTCCAATCTCCAAGATTAGATTTTGTTGATGTTGGCAATAAAGTCAAAATGTGACCTATATTTGTATCCACCACAAGAAGATGCCACTTTTGGAATGCTAGTTCCATCTTATGAAACCTTCTTGGAATCTTGACCAAAACCCTTAGTCTCACCCAAGAATAACTCTCAAGAACACTTAAGGGTTAAGAGCTTTTAAAATCAAAAATATGTATGTGTGTATATTTCGAATTTTTACATACAAGTGTCCCAACCTCACACTCTTCATCATGTGACACACACACACACACACACACACATATATATATATATATATATATATATATATATATATATATATATATATATATATACACACACACACAAAGTATCTTGCACCTAAGGAAAAATGGATATCAAATCCTTCACATGCAATGGTTTTCACTTTTTGCACTTTTGTCCTTTATGGTTTGTCTCAAACCATGATGTGATAACACATGGAGAGATAAAGTAAAATATACTTTTCCTTTATTATTCATACAAACAATTCCCATGCCTTTATAAATAATAACTCTCCATATTAGCTTAATGAATATATACATATACCATTGTGTATTTATCACACACATACACACACACACACATCTACATATATATATATATATATATATATATATATATATATATATATATATATATATATATATATATATATATATATATATATATATATATATATATATATATATATACACACACACATACATCCACTATATTATAATACATACATAATACATATATATATATATATATATATATATATATATATATATATATATATATATATATACATATATATATATATATATATATATATATATATATATATATATATATATATATATATATATATATATATATACATCCACTATATTATAATACATACATAATACATACATAATATATATATATATATATATATATATATATATATATATATATATATATATATATATATATACATATATATACACATACATCCACTATATTATAATACATACATAATTTACAAGCATCTTAATGCACAAAAGTATTAAAAGTTAAGATAATACAAATGGGTGATGCATACATCCACTATATATATATATATATATATATATATATATATATATATATATATATATATATATATATATATATATATATATATATATATATATATATACACACACATATATATACACATACATCCACTATATTATAATACAGACATAATTTACAAGCATCTTAATGCACAAAAGTATTAAAAGTTAAGATAATACAAATGGGTGATGCATAAATAACTCTAGTTTTACTGATTATTCATTTTCCTCCATAAGTATTTAAAAGGAAAACCCTAATTACATACACTCAATTCCCAACCCTAATCATAATACACTCTCACTCTCTCCTGTAACCCTAAATCTTCAAACCGCCACCACCCTTCCCGAACACTACCTTACCATCATCACTGGTTACGACGGCCACCGCTTTTCTCGTCAACCTTCGTACCAACCACTGTTACAACCACTACCGCGTCACTGTTACCCGGCGCCACTACTACCATCACTAAACCATCACCGCTGGCGTAACTATGGCAGATCTTACCAGGAGTCCTCATTTATGAATGAAGTGGCTGATTTGTACGTGTTTGGTTAATTTGCGTTTCATGAATTCTTATTATTCTTCGTGTGATCTTCCATCAAATTTTCTACCTTTTATATTTTTTTCTCTTTATAGACACTCTTCGTGTTTATATTTGTGCAAGATCTATCTTTTGCCGGATCTATAATAACTCGTGAGTTAGTAAATGTTATAGGTTCTCAAGAAAGCCATCGGTCTCTCTCAAAGAAACTCTAGCCACTGTCGTGACGTAGCTTTCTAGAATAGATGGTAATGAAATCAACTTTTTTGTTATAGATATGTTCGTATTCACTTCACAAATTCTTCTACTGTGGCAGATCTGTACAAAATGATTCAACACCATCGAGAACCGTCGACCACAATCATTACCACAATCTATGTAAGATGTGTCCCCTTATGATGTGAAACTGTTGAAAATTAAAATTAACTCGAAAGTTTGGGTTCAAGATCTTTCGCTCAACAATAAACGAAGATATAAAATTAAAGTGCTTAAAATATAAAGGAACGATGCGGAAAATATAAATAACTTGAAATGTAAAGTTGCGGAATATTAAAATAGATTGTAAAGAACAAGTGCGGAAATTTAAAGAAAAAAATTAAACGATATAATGTAATTTTTATTTTTCATTGATATTAAGAAATATGTTATAGATTTGACATCGGCTCACAAACACTCTTTATAATATTTGATGAATTACATGGAGATCCACACACACTCTTAAAAAGAAAGGAGATAAAAGATATCTTGATGTTCATGTGGTTGGAGAGAATTCTTCAGCCACCTCTCCAATTCCTTTATACTATATTGGAGTGATAGTGTCTCACAATCTTATTTTGCTTCATGAACCAAAGCTCCTATTTATAGGAGGAGAAGAGATCTTCTACAGATCTGTTGGTACAAAAAGAACTAATAAACTAATCCTTGACTAGGGTGGCTGATGTGTTTTCAAACATACATATAAAATACACAGAAACGACACCAAAAGACTTGGTGTGTTACGAGCGTATATATGATTGTAGCAAATGATTTTTCACATTAGTTTTACATTTCTAAACAGGGAAGTACCATGTATGAATAGAACAACACAAATAGGCAAGTGTACCTAATCGGTTGTAGTATAGTAATGGTAAATCCGGTTGTCGAACCCAAGGGAAAACGGATATTTTTAAGTTAAGAAAATCAATTATTAATTAACAATTATTCAAGCAAACAGTAAATAAAAAGGAGAGGGGGGTTTTGAGAGAATGCATTGACTCGTGTCAAGAGACAGCGCAAGAGTTTATTAAAATCGGAAAATATAAATATAAATTACAAAACATAAAAGTAAACGTTTATACTTAGATTCGATTCAACCATCTAGTTATGTTTGATATGCTATTAGTGCAATGGATATTGAAAGCTAAATATCGATTTCTAGAGTGATTAGATGTTTTGGTCCAACTACCTAATCCTATGATTATAAGGTCATTAATGGCAATGGTCATGCAATTACATATTCCAAATAATCATGTATTGGTTCGTATCATACAAGATTCATTCGAGTTTTTGATCTCAATGGTCATGAAAATCAAATGGTTTGTACAGATTGGTCCTCTAGTACAAACTTGTCATACATATAAGTTCCTACCTTCGTGACTTAATCCTAGGATTTGGTCCATCACTAGTCATATCTGTCTAATGGTCATAGCACAGTTATGATAAAAGTCATATAGTCAGATTGGTCCTCTAGACTAAAATAACTCAGCAATAAGTCCAAAAGGAAGGTTCCTTAACATATATGATAGTCAAATGAATTTTGCAAGATAAAATATAAAACGTTCAATATCCGATAAATAACAATCAAATCATAATTAGATAGTATTCAAATCTAAGTAATGAATAATGCAGATAAATATAACATGATCTGAAGAATACGGCCTAGGAAATCATAGTAGAATGCTAAACATATATAAAGCAAACCGAATGAAGTCCCGGCCGAACATTCTTCAAGCTCTCGATTCCATACGCACCGTACCGTCTCCTCCAAGCCTTCTGGCAGTTGCAGTGGCAAACTCCCGAGCTTGGTGTTGGTAATGGGGTGTAGGTGTTTATGGTTGGTGTTGGATGTCTCAAACAACAAGAGAAGGCTTCTATTTATAGTGCTGTCCAGGCCCCGTCGCGTCGCGACCATATAGGGGATCGCGTCGCGATCCAGTGTGAAACGCGTGACTCAGTTGGCCGCTATTCTGACTTTGTGGACTGTGGTTGGTGGGTCGCGTCGCGATCCATGTGGAGGTCGCGTCGCGAGCTTCGTAGGGGCGCGATCTTTCCTTCGTTCGCGATCTTTTTGGTCAGCACTTACATCACCGTGTCATCACTTGTCGCGTCGCGATCCTATAGGAGATCGCGTCGCGATCTGTGCTGATGCCTTCTATTTTGTTCACTTTAAGGCTCGTGTTCAGCTCCTTCTTTATCCGCAAAGCCATTTTTCCTGTGTTTTGGTAATTTAAACATATAAGTACCTTTTATCTTGATATTATACCAAAAACCACGAATTTAGGCACTCGATATTGTCCGAATTATATGTATAAATGAGGCAATATCAAAATACCCTACACTTGGACTTTGCTTGTCCTCAAGCAAACTACAATTTAAAACCAAGCCGAGAAACTTGATGTCCAAACAACTTTCCATACGCTATCACAAATCTAGCGTTTATTACCGAAGTTAAGAATAATGAATTAAGAATAAACATAGTAGATTATACCTAGCCCTATGTACATATTTCTAACTTTTCAAAACTTTACATAAACTCTCTTTCTATAAACGACAAGTCTTTAGATTGATAAATACTCATTTTTACATAACATCGAATACACCCTTTAAAGATTCTTCCACCTCAAGACTTTTTGTCGAATTTCCCATATTTAAATTAAAAATCATGCTGGACTAAATTTATCAAGTTTAGTTATCATTTCCATTTTCCCGCACCTTTGAAACTCGTGACTTTCGATGGAATTCTTGATTACAAATTTTCGACTCAAGACTGTACAGAGTCTACTAATTCAAATTCCAAAGGCCACTAAGGAAATTCCATGACTTTCGATGACACCCGTGTAGCGAGCTTTCGACAATATTATCCCAAACCAGTTGGTTTTAGGTAATAAGGTGCATAAATGCCCGAAGACCACCCATTTTATGTCTACTTGCTCGAATGTCAAAGGCCACTGATTGACTTTCCTTCCTGAGTCTCAAAATTATGGTATAACATTACTTGACTTCTGCTTTTTAGCACATCATATTTCTTGAGAATTTTTCTCATTTTAAGTTCATTTATCGAGGCTTATTTTCCTCAATTTAGTAACAGCATATAATTCGTGCGTTTCGCAAGTAGGGAAACTGACTCAATTTCTTTTGGCAAAAACTCAGTTTTTAACAACTGATAAATTTTCAACGGGTCTATTTTATTATTTATGCAAAACATTTTGTAACTACCAAGCTGAAAACTTGTCCTCTATAGAACTAAATTTTATATAAAACAATGAAAAACTAAAAATACATACATAAGATTAAATGTAACCTACGAATTTAATTTCAAAACATTTTTCTTAACAATTATCTTTATAGTGTTCAATTTAGGAATAGATGTTTAAGATAAAAAATTTAAATTGGCTCAGTTAATTATTGCAGTATGACGCTCTTACCTTACACTTATTTTATACAATAATTTTATTGTATATATAATTCAAAATAGTAAAGGGAGCAAAATGGAACAGACTCCCCTTGGGTACCGGTCGACGTCATATATGAGGCTCTTTCCACAGAAAAGAATTCGCTGAACATGCTGCCACCATTGAATCTTAGCAAATCTGCATACACATCACTCAGACAAATATTATTCACACACAAATAAACACACAAAAATAAAAAATAAAAAAATATATATAAAAGTAATAATAATGAAAGAAAAATATCACTCATTTTGTGCTCCCTGAAGTTTCAAAGCCGTGGCTACTGGGTTGCGGTTGTGGTGTGTTTTCCTGGCTGTGCGACTTTTGACCGTCGTCAGTATCGCTGCCTCCACTGTAAAGAAGCGTCCCTCTTCTCAGTAGTGACTGATTTTTAGCCTAAAAAACCATGTATCATTATGCACGACCAGCATCTGCCTCGGTTGTTTACGCGTTATGCACGTTTACGTGTCGCGTAACTTGAAGTTGTCTCTTTCTCAACGCGATCCGGATTGTCGACGCGTCACGTCCGGATGGCATACACGTCGCATTGCGTGAGCAGAAAAGACTTCAAAGTTTTGTCACTTCATTTTTCCCGAAATATTCACCCCACACTTAAAATATGCTTAAGGTGTGCAAATATCCATTTTATGATTAGTGATATGTCAATCAAAACAATAAAAGTACATAATACATAAAAACAAATTTTCAATCACACAAATATTAACTAATAATTTAATTTTCTATACAAAAAAATAAAACCGTAATCCCCGGCAGCGGCGCCAAAAACTTGATGTGTTTTCAAACATACATATAAAATACACAGAAACGACACCAAAAGACTTGGTGTGTTACGAGCGTATATATGATTGTAGCAAATGATTTTTCACATTAGTTTTACATTTCTAAACAGGGAAGTACCATGTATGAATAGAACAACACAAATAGGCAAGTGTACCTAATCGGTTGTAGTATAGTAATGGTAAATCCGGTTGTCGAACCCAAGGGAAAACGGATATTTTTAAGTTAAGAAAATCAATTATTAATTAACAATTATTCAAGCAAACAGTAAATAAAAAGGAGAGGGGGGTTTTGAGAGAATGCATTGACTCGTGTCAAGAGACAGCGCAAGAGTTTATTAAAATCGGAAAATATAAATATAAATTACAAAACATAAAAGTAAACGTTTATACTTAGATTCGATTCAACCATCTAGTTATGTTTGATATGCTATTAGTGCAATGGATATTGAAAGCTAAATATCGATTTCTAGAGTGATTAGATGTTTTGGTCCAACTACCTAATCCTATGATTATAAGGTCATTAATGGCAATGGTCATGCAATTACATATTCCAAATAATCATGTATTGGTTCGTATCATACAAGATTCATTCGAGTTTTTGATCTCAATGGTCATGAAAATCAAATGGTTTGTACAGATTGGTCCTCTAGTACAAACTTGTCATACATATAAGTTCCTACCTTCGTGACTTAATCCTAGGATTTGGTCCATCACTAGTCATATCTGTCTAATGGTCATAGCACAGTTATGATAAAAGTCATATAGTCAGATTGGTCCTCTAGACTAAAATAACTCAGCAATAAGTCCAAAAGGAAGGTTCCTTAACATATATGATAGTCAAATGAATTTTGCAAGATAAAATATAAAACGTTCAATATCCGATAAATAACAATCAAATCATAATTAGATAGTATTCAAATCTAAGTAATGAATAATGCAGATAAATATAACATGATCTGAAGAATACGGCCTAGGAAATCATAGTAGAATGCTAAACATATATAAAGCAAACCGAATGAAGTCCCGGCCGAACATTCTTCAAGCTCTCGATTCCATACGCACCGTACCGTCTCCTCCAAGCCTTCTGGCAGTTGCAGTGGCAAACTCCCGAGCTTGGTGTTGGTAATGGGGTGTAGGTGTTTATGGTTGGTGTTGGATGTCTCAAACAACAAGAGAAGGCTTCTATTTATAGTGCTGTCCAGGCCCCGTCGCGTCGCGACCATATAGGGGATCGCGTCGCGATCCAGTGTGAAACGCGTGACTCAGTTGGCCGCTATTCTGACTTTGTGGACTGTGGTTGGTGGGTCGCGTCGCGATCCATGTGGAGGTCGCGTCGCGAGCTTCGTAGGGGCGCGATCTTTCCTTCGTTCGCGATCTTTTTGGTCAGCACTTACATCACCGTGTCATCACTTGTCGCGTCGCGATCCTATAGGAGATCGCGTCGCGATCTGTGCTGATGCCTTCTATTTTGTTCACTTTAAGGCTCGTGTTCAGCTCCTTCTTTATCCGCAAAGCCATTTTTCCTGTGTTTTGGTAATTTAAACATATAAGTACCTTTTATCTTGATATTATACCAAAAACCACGAATTTAGGCACTCGATATTGTCCGAATTATATGTATAAATGAGGCAATATCAGTGGCCCATGCTTGAATATAATAATACATTTTAGTACACAAGCCATACTTCTATGGTAACATGCCTGATCTAGCCTAATCATAGTCTATATCTTGAAGTTCTGCTGCACCTCGTTTGGAAGTTCTTGGTAGACTTTGAATTTTCGTCACCATCTCAAGTTCTGTATCCAGCTCCAACTCTTCAGCTTAACTTCTGTTCGAGCTTCACCTCTTCAGTGCATGTCCAACTTCTGTCATATGTGCTCTAACTTTGGTTACTCGCCTTTGATGGGTTTTGATAAACTAAAATGGTTATTTTATGTAAAACAATTTTAAGCGACAAACGGAAGCGGTTTTAAAATAACAATTATTTTAAGATCATTTTAACAAAACCACCAAGAGGGTCCAATTACATAAACTAGAAAGATTATTTGACAACCATGGGATAAAAACAAATCAACCTTTGAAGACTTTGATCCCACATGGTTTTGGGGAGTTGATGAAGATGGCAAGAGAAATCAAAATAAAGTTCGTCTATAATGTATCCACCAACAAGATTGAGGCACTAGAAATTCTAGTTCCCTCTTGTATTAGTCACTTCTTAAGCCTTTAAGTGGTTAACACAATTAAGAACTAAAGGAGAAGCACTTAAACCACCAAACTTGCAACTAGCTTCAAAAACCAAAGAAAGAGAGTGGAAGAGAATGGGTGGACGGTTTCCAAAGGAGGAGAGGAAATTCCCAACCTTGAACTCTTGAAAACACTATCTTCTATAGTCTCATGAAAGACCAAGGACCCATGCTTTCATTTAATTCAAAGGTGGAGTGTATGTAAGAAGGTATGGTGTGTACGTGGAAGGTTGACAAGCAACCTTCCACTCACCAAGGAAGAGTGTATGAGTGACTTTGGTTACACTAACCAAATGCACTTATGTAACTAGAAAGTTTAATGGAAACCAAAGTGTCTTGGGCATATAGATCCAACCACCTTTGTTAAAGGTAAACATCATTCTAAAATGATTCTTGGGCATATAGATCCAACCACCTTTGGTTTAACAAGGTTCGGTTGTATCTCCAAGTTTGCTGCTCCCCCAAGTCCAAAATTACTACAAACTCAATCTTTGGTGCTCCAACCAAAAGTTCGGTATATATTGAAGTTCGGGTTAAGATCAGATGCGGTGTAACTCAACTTCTATGCAGCTCAAGTTCGGTTCGTTGCAAGCCTGAGATTTGGTGAGTTCAAGCATTAGTCCATTCTTCCAACTTCGGTGTTGCTCCAAGTCCGGTTCTGTCACACCCCCAAACCACGATGGCGGAATCGTCTGGGGGCGGAACGGGACATAGCATCACAATCATTGCATACATTGAAACATAAGTAGATAACAACCATCATACATTATAATTGGAAAGTTACATTGTTCAAACGGTATTGTTTCAACCCAATTACACTTTGATAATGAAATAAGTAAAAGAGACGTCTTCACGTCCCATTCCAAAAGGTTAGTCGGACCTGACTAATTTTTCCCTGAGAATACAAGTAATTTGAAAGAGTGTCAACATTACGTTGGTGAGTTCATAAGATTTTTGTATTGAAAAAATCCATAGTCCATTTTTCCTTGTAAAGAGATAGTGTTGGAAACCAGAAAATCCAATATTTTCATAAAAGTGAATCGTAGTCTTAAAACACAAAGACCGAAAATGTATACGTGTTTCTATACTTGAAAATAGTATTGCATAGTCTTATTCTTGTTCGAAACCATGTAAATACATGTTTATTCGTAGATTATTTATAGATCTGATTCTGTAAAACCTTTACGTAGGTAAAATCGTACTTTTATTTATATCTTGATAAAATGTAGTTTTAATTCCCATAAAACTTGTATGTATAAGTAAAACCATACTTATATTTGTAACCTGTTGGAATGTAGTTTTAATACCATAAAACTTGTTTGTATATGTAAATCGTACTTATGTTCACATCTTAATGAAATGTAGTTTTAACTTCCATAAAACCAGCGTGTATAAGTAAAATCATACTTATATTTGTAACTTGTTAGAATGTAGTTTTAATACCATAAAACTCGTATGTATAAGTAAAACCGTACTTATATTCGTATCTTGATAAAATGTGGTTTTAATCCCATAAAACCCGTATGTATAAGTAAAAACCATACTTATATTTGGTGTAGAGCAACATGTAGTTTTATATTTATATAAAACCATTTGAAGATGTTTTTCCCCAAACTAAGGATATTCGTTGTCGTTCATGTGAGTTATTATAACCTTGCTGTGACTAGTATGTAGGCCTGCCACGACGTTCTTCAGGCGTCGCAATGTTAAGACATTTGTCACCCCAGACCTGTCGGTCTAAGTGTAGCTAGCAGCTTAGGTGTGGGATTGTCAGTCCCGTATAGATCTATACACAACTATCTCGCTCATGGATGATTAAGGTTATAATCCAGGACTTAGTGCGTACATCTTTCAGTACTTGTGAAGAAATGTCTCACATAACCACCCAACGTGATGTTTTATCCTAGTTCGTACTGAAATGAAAACCTTTTTGTATTTGTAATTATCAAATATACTCATGATAGTTATTGTGTAAAACCTTGCTTGTAAATGTAGTGAAAACTCCTTTGTATTTGTAATTATCAAAATGTCCATGATAATTATAGTATGTAAATATACTGAAAACTCCTTTACGTTTGTAATTATCAAAGTGTCCATGATAATTATAGTATGTAACAATTATATATTTATATAATTATCTTTAGTATTTCTGTCGTATCTTTGTCGTTCGTTCCATAAATTATACCCATTATAATTTATATAAATGTTTTCGTTGTGTTAACGTATTTAAGCCTAAAAGATATCAATGAGTTGAAAAGTATAATTTATTACGTCTAAGGCAACATTTCAAATCTTGTAATTTTGTCAAAATGATGGTAATCTTTCCAAATGGTCATTTTTCATACATATTATTTTGAATATAGTAATTTTTGTTTTAAAATACCAACTTCCTTGTAAAAATATCATTTCCCAAGTTTATTATGACGTTATAAGTCTAAATAGTCGTTATCACGTCAAATTGACGTGCTTTTTATAAATCACTAGAAAAGTCGTATTTCCGGTCACAAAAACATACTATTCCTATAATAGTCTATTTTTAGTATACCGTTGTAATAATCATATTTTCACGAACAATAACGAAATAACTTGTTTAGATGATTATAAATAACATCTTTTAAGATATTTCCCACCAAAATTGTGTAATAACTTGGTTATAACCATTTTTGCTAGAAAGTAGTATTTCCGGTTACAAAAACGTAGTTTTTACTAGTTTTCGTTTTTATGACGTTCTTATCCAAGATCTAGCATTTTTACACATTTTATTTATAGTTTGGAAACTTTTACACAAACTTAATATATCTCAATGTTTATAATACATAGATCTAACCATATTTCATGTCAAAAACATTTTTACACAACTATTAGTTTTATAAACTTGTGTAAATCATCTTTTATAGCATACAATCACATCTAAACTTGAATAAAACAACATTTATAGTATATAAGCTTGTATTCTCCCCCAAAAAGTTTAGAAAAGATGAAAATGAGGGGTATGAACTCACCCTTGATGCGTGCTTTGCTTAGAAACAAGGTAGTTCTTGTGGGATTTACGGTAGAAGGCAAGATCTAAGCTTTGTAGCTCGAAGGACCCTTGGACAAAACTATTACCCAATAGTTTTACGTTGATTTTAGTGTGTGTAAATGAGATAAAAGTGGTGTAGTAAGGTTTAAAATCATTAAAGGAAGCTAACTTACCAAAAAGATTTGAAAAACGCTTGAAAACAAAGAACGGTGGGGTGGAAGGTGGTGGCCAGCGGTGGTTTGTGGTGGAGTGGTGGTGGACGAAAATGAGGGAGAGGGCGGAGAGTGATCTGATTTTAGAGAGAAAATATGGGAGAGTTGGGTGAAATTTTGGTTCAAATGAGAAGCTTTTCTTTTATATACTTGATTTCCTAGATTTTTGTTATAATAGTTTATTCATAAAATCAAATCTAGGCATGATGGCTATGGATTTGGAATAGTGTTCAAAGATCATGGTGATCTTGTGTGATGTTCAGCTGATGGGGAGGGTAGGGGTGGGGTGGGGTGGGTTAGTTTTTATAAAAATGGCAATTTACTTATATAAATATGTGTCTTTTATAAAATCGTAAGGCGTTTTAGTGAAATTTTATGAGTTTTTGACGAAACGAAGTTCTAAATAATTATTTTGTATAAAAACATTGTCAAACATCTATTTTGATTAAATTATAACTCGTTAGGCGTTGAAATACGTGTTTAAGCGCAGTATTCTTCCGATTTCGCGATTTTCGGCGTTTTACCGGAAATTGAATTTGGCTTTGAAATTAAATACTAGATATTATTACGTTTCATATTATATGAATTGTTATTTCATATTTGATGTTTAAGGCACCACATTTTGTATTTTGAGTCCAAACTCTGTGTACATTTATCCGTTCACAGCGGTTTAATGGTTGTAACTTTCACATACGAACTCCGTTTTCGGCGTTCTATATATCCACAGTTTCGTATTTACGAGTAGATAATTTTATGAATATTATTATTCCAAAATAATAATTGTACGATTATCGAATTTTTACGCTACAGTAATTTATTGTCCATATTTTTGATGTTTACTCGATAATTGTTTTGAATTAGCATACGTAGTATTATAATATTTAATAATTCATCGCAAAAGTTACGGAAAATAACTTTTCAACACATGATTAACGTACGCTTCGTCTGACTACAGTTGACTTTTGTTGACCAAAATTTACAATTGTCACATCATCTACCCGTTAGAAAGAATTTTGTCCCGAAATTTAGCACTTGAGTAGATCCTCAAGGGTTTGGGAAGAGATGTGGGTATTTCAGTTTAATTTGGTCCTTACGTTCGCAAGTAGATTCTGGTCTACGCTTGGCATTCCAGCGGACCTTTACTATCGGTATGCGGCTTTGTTTCATCCTATTGACTTCCCTATTCATGATCTCTACAGGTTCTTCAACTAAGTGGAGATTTTCGTTTGCTTCAATCTCGTCAAGCGAAATGACGAGAGTCTCATCGGACTGACATGTCTTCAGGTTTGACACGTGGAAGGTGGGATGTACATTGTTGATATTCTTGTGGTAGTTGGAGTCTGTAGGCTACCGGGCCGATCCTAGCAATGATCTCGAATGGCCCGATGTACCTTGGATTCAGTTTTCCATGCTTCTCAAGCGTATCATTCCCTTCCAGGGTGAGACCTTCAACAAAGCACGGTCGCCAACCTGGAATTCTAAGGGCTTGCGTCGTTTATCCGAGTAGTTCTTTTATCGGTCACGGGATGCTTTCAATCGTTCATGGATTTGAACGATTTTCTCTGTTGTCTCTCATATGATCTCAAGACCGGTGAGAGTGATGTTAGGTACTTGACCTCTGGCTAACTGAGTATCACTCACCTTAGCCTAGCACAGAGGGGATCTGTACTTGTGTCCGTATAAAGCTTCAAATGGAGCAACCTTAATGCTCGTGTGATAACTATTGTTGTATGAAAGTTCGATGAGCGGCAAGTGGGTGTCCCACGACTTACTGAAGTCTATCACGCCAGGTCTCAACATATCTTTCGGCGTTTGGATTGTTCTCTCGCTTTGCCCCGTCGGTTGTGGATGGTAAGCTATACTCATGTTGAGCCTGGTACCCAAGGTCTTTTGCAATGATCGCCAAAAACGTGACGTAAATCGACTATATCTGTCTGAGACAATGGATATTGGCGCATCATGCAATCGTATAGTCTATTCGATGTACGTCCTTGTCAGTTTCTCCATTTTGTCTGTCTCTTTTATTGGTAGGAAGTGTGCGGACTTGGTTAACCTATCGACAATTACCCATATGGTGTCCAGCTCACCAGTTGCCTTGGGTAACTTAGTTATGAAGTCCATGGTTATCCACTCCTACGTTTACTCGAGTATTTCTGGTTGTTTTAGTAAAACCGAGGGCTTTTGACATTCTACTTTGACCTTGGCACAGGTCAAACACGTGCCCATATAAGTAGCAATTTCTGCTTTCATGTTTGGCCATCAGTATACTTTGTCTTGCGAGTCTCATCTAGGACTAACTCCCTGAAGCCACTGAACTTTGGTATCTGGATTTAGTCCAAGAAACATCGTCGGAGCATTGGTCAACCCAAAAGGTATCATGACCAATTTCGCAGTGGTCATACTGAGTCCTAAATGATGTCCTTGGAACGTCGTCCTCCTGAACTCTAAGTTGATGGTACCCAGCTTTCAAATCGATCTTTGAAAAGTAGTTGAATCCCTGTAACTGGTCGAACAGGTCATCTATTTTGGGAAGTGGGTAGCTGTTCTTGATAGTCAACTTGTTCAGTTCTCTATAGTCAATACATATTCCAAAGGATCCATCCTTCTTTTTCATAAATAAAATCGGTGCTCCTCAAGGCGAGAAGCTCAGTCTAGTGGATCCCCTTTCTAGTAGTTCATGTAGTTGACTAGATATCTCCTACATCTCTGTTGGGGCTAGTCTATATGGAGGTTTTGCTAGGCAGCAGCACCCGGGATCAAGTCGATTCCGAATTCGACCTGTCATGTTGGGGGGTATCCCCGGAAGATCTTCTGGAAACAAATCAGAAAAATCACAGACTTTTGGTATGTCAGCG
Source organism: Cichorium intybus (assembly GCA_023525715.1). NCBI lineage: Eukaryota > Viridiplantae > Streptophyta > Magnoliopsida > Asterales > Asteraceae > Cichorium > Cichorium intybus. The sequence goes on from CM042013.1 coordinate 92,114,082, forward strand.
ATTTCCTTCCTTGATCGCATCTGACTGGACCCCTTTGCCTTTGAGCAGTCTCTCTTGAAGTGCTCGGTTTCGTCATACCCAAAACAAGCACGACTCAAACCTAAGTTGGACGCTTGATTGGTTTCCCAGTGCCAGAGTCTTGCAAAAGCGGACTGTATGTCCCTTCTACTTGCAGTCATAGCAGGTCATCTCTCTGCAGGCACCAGTATGATGAAGATGGCATTTGTTGCACTTTGGGAGATTCCTGAAATACTGTTTCGATAAAATTTCCTAAAGGTACATACTAAGGATAGGCAGCAAAGTTTTGATAGGCCTCAAATGTAAGGACTATTCAGGTATCGTCTACCAAACAAGTTATGAAACGATCGAGGATTTTTGGAAACACAATTTCTGTTACGAGTACTATCACCACAATAGAACCATATTCAAAGAATATGTTTAGGGAGTCATTGTCTCTAACGGGGGCGGTGAAAGCTCATGATAGATGAAACCACATGATCTAGGTGATGTTAGAAGGGTTTAGAACGATAAGTAACTTCACTGTTATCAAAGTGCGTTACAACTCCGGGTGAATGAAGACGCTCGTGTGGCAACCAAACGAGGTAGTAAGAGAATGAAGAAATTCCTTATGATAAAGGTCTAAGTCGTCGATGAGGGACTCGTGTAGAACTATTTTGATTTTAATTTTGATGAATTATCCAACTGTTTAAGTCACGTAAATTTTAAATTTAGAAGGAGTCGGAAAAAAAATGAGTTTAGGAGTTAGGAACTTATTTGAAATTGTAAAGGTAGAATGCTACTTCGAAGGAAAGCATAAAAGTATCGATCATTGAGATTATGTACAACCACAACTTAGTGATTCTAGGAAAGCAATCCTTTGGAGGATAGCGAATTATAACATTTAAGACTTCTCTCTCCTCAAAATAGAGAACCTGCCAAATTGTTTGTACAATGTTTGGTGTGAATGCAGTTCCGTACCTTTTATAGGGTCAGTGATTAAGTTATAGGTTTGACGTGTGGCGTAAGGGGATCTGATCTTAGATAACAATAAGAATGCCAATTGTTGAAAATATAAAATATGATCACCACAAATAAAGGTTTGCACCGTTTATTGTGTGACAAATATATATATATATTAAAGATAAATGCGGAATAAATAATAAGAGTTGCAGATTAAATATATATAATCTGATCGCCACAAATAAAGGTTTGCACCGTTTACTGTGTGAAAGATATATAATTAATATAAATTGCAGTAATTAAATGACTTAAAGCGATAAATAATATAAATTACTATAATTAAAAGACATAAAACGATAAATAATGTAAATGACTATAATTATATAAATATATATATATATCAAGTAGGTTCGTCAATAGATTGACTGAACTGGGTTACAACAGGACTATGGAACGACTGGTCTATCAAGTAGGTTCGTCAAATAAATTGACTGAACTGGCTTAGGGTTGGACTGGATTTCTAATAGACTGTGTCTCTATTTGTTCTTGTTTGATGATCTTGGTGATCTTGGTTTTCTTGTTTGATGATCTTGGTGTTCTTGGTGTTGATCTTGTTGTTTTTCTTGGTGTTCTTGGTGTTCTTGGTGTTTTTGGTGTGTGTTCTTGGTGTTTTGGAGAGTGTTTGGAAGTTGGAAATAAGATGGTGGAAGTTGGAGAGGATTTGGGGAATTTTTGGTGGTAAAAAATGAAAGAAATGATGTTAAAATGGTTTATATATGAATTTTAAAGGGTTTTGGGTGAGTTTTGAATGGTTTTCGGAAGTTTAGGGGCTGAAATGGTAACAATTTCCATCAGAAACACGCGGGGCGCCGGTCGGGTCGGAAGGGGTCGGAATCCGGGTTTATGCGCGGACCTTATGTGAGAGCAAATGGTTCGGCCGAATCGGGTAGTGGGTCGGATCTGGGGCGGGTAAAGTCCGCGAAGGATTGTGAGGTGACCGGGTAGGAGGAGGCGGGTACCGGATCGGGGCGACGGGTTGCGCAATGGGTCGACACGCGGAGCAGCGTGTGAGGAGAAACGGATGCCGGGGCGGGTCGGTTCCGGATCTGGAGCGGAGGAAACGGGTCGGCTGGAGTGGAGCTGGGCTAAGACGCGGACTGGGCTGAAGGCGGACTGGGCCGGTGGCGAGTTGGGCTGCGGCTTGGAGCTGGGCCGGTGCTGTTTCCTTTTTTTATTTTAATTGATTTTAAAATTCCGAAATAAATTAAAATAAATTAAAAAATTCATTTTTAATTTATAAAATTAATTAAATCTTAATAAAATAAATTATTTAGAAATAATATTTCCAATAATTCATTTTAAATAGATTAAATTTAATTTTCTTTTATATTTTCCTTTGTTTTGGCTTTAAAATTCTTTTTCTTATTTTTCTTGTTTTTAATTTTGAATCCACGCAACCTGAAATAGACTGATAATATTTGTTAGACAAAATAAAAACAGTTCGTCTTATTTCAATGATGGTCACATACAAAAATATTTTTCAACAATTTCCCCCTATGTGATCATTGATGAAATAAGGACAGATATAATCACATTAACAATTTTAACATTGAAGATTTGGGATAAAAGTTTTGTCAATGATAAGATATTTATAAAACCATTGTAATCATTTTGAAAGTTTGCAACTTGGTTTTACATATCTTATGTTTTGAAAAAGATTTTGAAGAATGTTTGTTTCCGAATCAAAGTCTCGGGTTCTGATATCAAAGGGTAGCCATATATGTATCTAAATAAATTTCTTAAGATTTTATAGCATTATTTATGACGACAAGTGGTCTAACAGGTCGATTCAGATGAACGCTCATAGATATAGCTCACATTTCACTTGGGTGTTTGGTTGTTCTGGCAGCAGAACAAGTTAATGATCACTAAAAATGAGTGATATCTCTCTCTGACAACTCACACTCATATTGGAGGTGTTCATCTATGCTTTTCCTGTAAAGTCACTTAGTCTCATTATTAGATAATCAATCACATAAGACTGGTTTCGGCATTACTCAGCGGGTTTCTTCATTCATGCCATTAATGTTCACTCTCTCTCCGTCGGGAAATACATGTAGAGGGGTTTAACAATTTTCATAGTGCAGTTTGCAACTAAGAAATCTTCAGTGATGAAGGCTACAGTATCCCGGGAAATCCATTATTGTTGCAGCTTCTTCTTTGCCTGTTTGTTGATCAATATCGATTTATTGTAAAAAGATATTTTGTTTTATCATTGAGAAGTTGCTACAATTGAGAACAATTTTTTTTGTTTTTGTTTTTTTTTTAATGAAATAACCATTTGGTTGAAAGTTTTGTTTTGTTTGGTATTTCTTCGGTGAGTGATTTGACTTTCTTGTTGACTCGTCTTTGAGGATTGGATGTTGATAGATCTTTGTTTCACCTTTGATTTTCTTGTAAGGATATGTCGCTGTTTGAAGTCTTTCCATTTTGATGCTGTCTTCATTTTTGGTTGGCTTTTATCTAGGTAGGGATAGGAGGCATAAAAGACAATTTGTCTAGTATGTAAGAAATGAAAGTATCGTCCCTGGTCATTTTGATATCTAAGCAAAAATGAGACCGTGACAAGGTATAATCGGGTATACATTATTAGCAATAGTGACACACCTAAGCTCACAAGAAATGAATTCCACAGTGATTTAGATCGACGAGGCACAAATTCTCACATGGGTTTTTGTTTTCATCTGAACCTCCTAACCTTATGTCTCTTGATTGTTTAAAATCGTCAATAATGAAATAAAATCGAAGGAAATAAAGTTATATACATTATGAAAAGTAGGAGATTTGAACCTTCACTCCAATTGAGAATCAATACGACTTAAAATCTTCATCGAGCATAATCATCTGAAAAATTAAGTCAAGAGAGGATTAATCACAAGGTTCTATAAAAGCTTATTATGGCAAGTCTTTTATTGTATTTTTGAAAATTTGTTTTTCTGAATGTTTTTGGTAATTTTGGTTATTTGAATGTTTTTGGAAATTTTGGTTTTTAAGGAAAGATATGAAAATTATAAAAATCGAAAATCTTTTTGTCTTTTGATGTTTTGTAATTTTTTAGTTTTTCTAATTGTATGGTGAGAATGATGTAATGAAAGTTCCCCCATAGATGATGCACTGGGATCATTTTGGACAGGTGGATTGGGAGTGTTCAAAGAGGGATTTAGTGTTGGTGGTTCCCCCTCGATTTGATCTGCATTTTCTTTATTTGATTGTGAATTTTCTGCATCAGAGGTACCGTGGGTTTGAAGTCTTGTAGAAAGCTCTGGTTTCCTGTCATATGCTTGGAGTAGCCATTATCGATATACCATGTATCATCATAGGGTTCTCCAGCATTAAGTACCTACAATTAGACAGAAAGTTTTGGTACCCAAATCTGAATGGGTCCTGGTTTGTCAGTTGTTGTTATTTTGGGTGCTTTGCTTAATGAATTTCTTGTAGTATTTAAATTCACGTTGCTGTAAGAGTTTGATTTATGAGAACGGAATTGTTGAGGTTTGATTTGATTTATGAAGTTTATCCAAAATGTGATTTGTTGTTGAAAACCTGTGGGTTGATAAGATCTGTGGTTTGGTGAAAGATATCCTAGATGTGAAGATCTGTTTGAAAAGTTTTCTTCATATCTGGTGTATGATGGGCGGTTTTGAAAAGGTTTTTGATGATGATGGTTTGAAACTTCCTGATGTGTTGGTTTTTGAAAGTTTCTTGAGAGATGGAAGTTTATCTCCTGAAAGCGGTTTTGAATCGGTTTTTGAAAAGGTTTTGGTTTTTGTTTGGAAACCTGTTTATGAGGTATGACTTTAGGTTGAAGAGGTTTCTTTTGTTTGTTTTTAAAAACTTTTGGTTTGTTAAGCGGGGTTTTGATTGCTTCATTGGTATTTTTGATTTGTTGATTTGAAGAACTAGCAGAGTTTGATTTGGAAACATTGAAATCAGTATCATCTGGGCTACAGTTGATAACTGTTTCGTCATCTGAATCTTCCTCATTAACAGATGTGAAAAGATCAGGTAGAGTTGATTCAGAGTTTTCACAAATTATCATGTTTTCTTGATTTTCTAGTTCTTTTTCAAAGGTTTCTCTACCAATTCCTGGTCTATAACTCGTATCAAATTTTCCAGTACCCAAGGTGTTTGCCTTGGTGAATATATCATCACTGAGTTTTCTGGCAATTTTGATAGATTCCACATTCTGTATCAATCTTTTGTTTTCAGATTCAAGAAAAGTGATTTGGTTTAAAGAATCAGTCAGTTTTTCAGTTAAGATTTTGTGTTTTTCAGTTGACTCTTGAAAGTTTTGTGTCAACTGAATGATTTCCATTTCTAAAACTTCTTTTGTTTCAGAAGAAATGACTGATTGATTTTTTAATTCCAATTCCTTTTTCTGAATTAGAGATTGATTTAATTGTTCAAAGACATGATTGTAATCTTCTGATTTTCTTTCAACGTCTCTTTCCAATTTGGTCCTTGTTCTGGTTAATTCTGCAAATTTGAGTTGTAGGGTTTGTAACTCACATTTGAAGATTTCAAAATTAACCACTGTATCATGGTATTTCTTGAGATCAGCTTCTAAACTTTTCTCAATTTTGGATATATGGGACTCAAAAATTGTTTTAGAAAAACCGAGTTCAGAAATCATAGACCATACCTGTTCTATGACATTTGGAGCTCTTGAGTTGTTTGCGGAAGGCATTTTGTTTAATTTTTTTAAAGATTTTTAATATTTAAAAAAAAGGATTTTTAACAAGTGATATTAAAATGAAATATTCAAAGAAAAGCTTATGGAAGGTTTATATAAATGCTAACCAAAAGTTTTTTTTGAAAATTTCAAAGTAAATCACACAAGCTCTGATATCAATTGTTGAAAATATAAAATATGATCACCACAAATAAAGGTTTGCACCGTTTATTGTGTGACAAATATATATATATATATATATATATATATATATATATATATATATATATATATATATATTAAAGATAAATGCGGAATAAATAATAAGAGTTGCAGATTAAAAATATATAATCTGATCGCCACAAATAAAGGTTTGCACCGTTTACTGTGTGAAAGATATATAAATAATATAAATTGCAGTAATTAAATGACTTAAAGCGATAAATAATATAAATGACTATAATTAAAAGACATAAAACGATAAATAATGTAAATGACTATAATTATATAAATATATATATATATATATATATATATATATATATATATATATATATATATATATATATATATATATATATATATATATATATATATATATATATATATATATATATATATATATATATCAAGTAGGTTCGTCAATAGATTGACTGAACTGGGTTACAACAGGACTATGGAACGACTGGTCTATCAAGTAGGTTTGTCAAATAAATTGACTGAACTGGCTTAGGGTTGGACTGGATTTCTAATAGACTGTGTCTCTATTTGTTCTTGTTTGATGATCTTGGTGATCTTGGTTTTCTTGTTTGATGATCTTGGTGTTCTTGGTATTAATCTTGGTGTTTTTCTTGGTGTTCTTGGTGTTTTTCTTGGTGTTCTTGGTGTTTTTGGTGTGTGTTCTTGGTGTTTTGGAGAGTGTTTGGAAGTTGGAAATAAGATGGTGGAAGTTGGAGAGGATTTGGGGAATTTTTGGTGGTAAAAAATGAAAGAAATGGTGTTGAAATGGTTTATATATGAATTTTAAAGGGTTTTGGGTGAGTTTTGAATGGTTTTCGGAAGTTTAGGGGCTGAAATGGTAACAATTTCCATCAGAAACACGCGGGGCGCCGGTCGGGTCGGAATCCGGGTTTATGCGCGGACCTTATGTGAGAGCAAATGGTTCGGCCGGATCGGGTAGTGGGTCGGATCTGGGGCGGGTAAAGTCCGCGAAGGATTGTGAGGTGACTGGGTAGGAGGAGGCGGGTACCGGATCGGGGCGACGGGTTGCGCAATGGGTCGACACGTGGAGCAGCGTGTGACGAGAAACGGATGCCGGGGCGGGTCGGTTCCGGATCTGGAGCGGAGGAAACGGGTCGGCTGGAGTGGAGCTGGGCTAAGACGCGGACTGGGCTGAAGGCGGACTGGGCCGGTGGCGAGTTGGGCTGCGGCTTGGAGCTGGGCCGGTGCTGTTTCCTTTTTTTATTTTAATTGATTTTAAAATTCCGAAATAAATTAAAATAAATTAAAAAATTCATTTTTAATTTATAAAATTAATTAAATCTTAATAAAATAAATTATTTAGAAATAATATTTCCAATAATTCATTTTAAATAGATTTAATTTAATTTTCTTTTATATTTTCCTTTGTTTTGGCTTTAAAATTCTTTTTCTTATTTTTCTTGTTTTTAATTTTGAATCCACGCAACCTGAAATAGACTGATAATATTTGTTAGACAAAATAAAAACAGTTCGTCTTATTTCAATGATGGTCACATACAAAAACATTTTTCAACACCAATAATGCTAGAAGGACTCAAACGAATGTATGAAACGATATGGGTCGAAGGATAACTCAAAGTTATAAGAAATTTCCATGTGTTGAAAAAGTGCGGAGTTGAACTGGGAATGAATAGCGTAAGGTTGATGATTGTTCTAGAAACATGTGAGTAATTTGGAGAGTATAACATGATGGCACACTTAAGAATATCACTCATGTATTCTGAGGGCCTTGAACTGAAACTTAGTAATTTTTGACATAATGGAAGGGGTTTGTGCATTACGATATACGAAGTAAAGGTGGTTGGGTGAGCATTCCCAAAAACGGAGGTTTAGAATCAAAAGATATCCTAGCTTAAGTCATAAGGTCAAGATGGAAACGATCCTAAGGCTAAAATTGTAGTGCAAAAGGAAAGTCTCACGTATCGGTCAAGTATGAGTTGAACTTCTGTGTCTCCTCGTGAGTCATATCAGTAATACTCACAAATGGTTTTCAAGTCGTGACTACTCATAGCGACTCAACGATCCCTTAATGCGAAGCTCTTGTTGTTGCCCTTTTCGGCAATTAGAACCGTTTTCCTAGTCGTAACTCAAGTAAGCTGACGATAAAGAGATATCGAGATAATATTGATATTAGTGTCGACTTAGAATTGTAATTAGTGTCTCTTAATAATAACTAATACTATCAAAAGTATTTATGTTAAGTGTTGACGTAGTTACTAAGTATTGTAGGATTCTTGAGTTTTTACTCCGTTGTCCATTATGCTCACACTTAGTTACATGTCGGTCAAACTCTAGTCAAACGTAGTTGATCAGGCTACGTTTCCCCATGGTTTGATAACATATTATACTAAGTCTATTAAATAATGTTCAACTTAAACCCTAATGTTCTTGGATTGTTGTATTGTGATACTATCTTTGCTTGTATGTGTATACTTTTATATAAACATCATTGTATTTTAAAAGTATACTTGTACGAAAAGTTTTAGAGAGTTTTAGTCCTACTGTATTTATAGTTGTATATCTTTAAATGGATTGATATACTTAGTTCACTATAAACAATGCTCTGATACCAATCTGTCACACCCCCAAACCACGATGGCGGAATCGTCTGGGGGCGGAACGGGACATAGCATCACAATCATTGCATACATTGAAACATAAGTAGATAACAACCATCATACATTATAATTGGAAAGTTACATTGTTCAAACGGTATTGTTTCAACCTAATTACCCTATGATAATGAAATAAGTAAAAGAGACGTCTTCACGTCCCATTCCAAAAGGTTAGTCGGACCTGACTAATTTTTCCATGAGAATACAAGTAATTTGAAAGAGTGTCAACATTACGTTAGTGAGTTCATAAGATTTTTGTATTGAGAAAATCCATAGTTCATTTTTCCTTGTAAAGAGATAGTGTTGGAAACCAGAAAATCCAATATTTTCATAAAAGTGAATCGTAGTCTTAAAACACAAGGACCGAAAATGTATATGTGTTTCTATACTTGAAAATAGTATTGCATAGTCTTATTCTTGTTCGAAACCATGTAAATACATGTTTATTCGTAGATTATTTGTAGATCTGATTCTGTAAAACCTTTACGTAGGTAAAATCGTACTTTTATTTATATCTTGATAAAATGTAGTTTTAATTCCCATAAAACTTGTATGTATAAGTAAAACCATACTTATATTTGTAACCTGTTGGAATGTAGTTTTAATACCATAAAACTTGTTTGTATATGTAAATCGTACTTATGTTCACATCTTAATGAAATGTAGTTTTAACTTCCATAAAACCAGTGTGTATAAGTAAAACCATACTTATATTTGTAACTTGTTAGAATGTAGTTTTAATACCATAAAACTCGTATGTATAAGTAAAACCGTACTTATATTCGTATCTTGATAAAATGTGGTTTTAATCCCATAAAACCCGTATGTATAAGTAAAAACCATACTTATATTTTGTGTAGAGCAACATGTAGTTTTATATTTATATAAAACCATTTGAAGATGTTTTTCCCCAAACTAAGGATATTCGTTGTCGTTCATGTGATTTATTATAACCTTGCTGTGACTAGTATGTAGGCCTGCCACGACGTTCTTCAGGCGTCGCAATGTTAAGACATTTGTCACCCCAGACCTGTCGGTCTAGGTGTAGCTAGCAGCTTAGGTGTGGGATTGTCAGTCCCGTATAGATCTATACACAACTATCTCGCTCATGGATGATTAAGGTTATAATCCAGGACTTAGTGCGTACATCTTTCAGTACTTGTGAAGAAATGTCTCACATAACCACCCAACGTGATGTTTTATCCTAGTTCGTACTGAAATGAAAACCTTTTTGTATTTGTAATTATCAAATATACTCATGATAGTTATTGTGTAAAACCTTGCTTGTAAATGTAGTGAAAACTCCTTTGTATTCGTAATTATCAAAATGTCCATGATAATTATAGTATGTAAATATACTGAAAACTCCTTTACGTTTGTAATTATCAAAGTGTCCATGATAATTATAGTATGTAACAATTATATATTTATATAATTATCTTTAGTATTTCTGTCGTATCTTTGTCGTTCGTTCCATAAATTATACCCATTATAATTTATATAAATGTTTTCGTTGTGTTAACGTATTTAAGCCTAAAAGATATCAATGAGTTGAAAAGTATAATTTATTACGTCTAAGGCAACATTTTAAATCTTGTAATTTTGTCAAAATGATGGTAATCTTTCCAAATGGTCATTTTTCATACATATTATTTTGAATATAGTAATTTTTGTTTTAAAATACCAACTTCCTTGTAAAAATATCATTTCCCAAGTTTATTATGATGTTATAAGTCTAAATAGTCGTTATCACGTCAAATTGACGTGTTTTTTATAAATCACTAGAAAAGTCGTATTTCCGGTCACAAAAACATACTATTCCTATAATAGTCTATTTTTAGTATACCGTTGTAATAATCATATTTTCACGAACAATAACGAAATAACTTGTTTAGATGATTATAAATAACATCTTTTAAGATATTTCCCACAAAAATTGTTTAATAACTTGGTTATAACCATTTTTGCTAGAAAGTAGTATTTCCGGTTACAAAAACGTAGTTTTTACTAGTTTTCGTTTTTATGACGTTCTTATCCAAGATCTAGCGTTTTTACACATTTTATTTATAGTTTGGAAACTTTTACACAAACTTAATATATCTCAATGTTTATAATACATAGATCTAACCATATTTCATGTCAAAAACATTTTTACACAACTATTAGTTTTATAAACTTGTGTAAATCATCTTTTATAGCATACAATCACATCTAAACTTGAATAAAACAACATTTATAGTATATAAGCTTGTATTCTCCCCCAAAAAGTTTAGAAAAGATGAAAATGAGGGGTATGAACTCACCCTTGATGCGTGCTTTGCTTAGAAACAAGGTAGTTCTTGTGAGATTTACGGTAGAAGGCAAGATCTAAGCTTTGTAGCTCGAAGGACCCTTGGACAAAACTATTACCCAATAGTTTTACGTTGATGTTAGTGTGTGTAAATGAGATAAAAGTGGTGTAGTAAGGTTTAAAATCATTAAAGGAAGCTAACTTACCAAAAAGATTTGAAAAACGCTTGAAAACGAAGAACGGTGGTGGTGGAAGGTGGTGGCCGGCGGTGGTTTGTGGTGGAGTGGTGGTGGACGAAAATGAGGGAGAGGGTGGAGAGTGATCTGATTTTAGAGAGAAAATATGGGAGAGTTGGGTGAAATTTTGGTTCAAATGAGAAGCTTTTCTTTTATATACTTGATTTCCTAGATTTTTGTTATAATAGTTTATTCATAAAATCAAATCTAGGCATGATGGCTATGGATTTGGAATAGTGTTCAAAGATCATGGTGATCTTGTGTGATGTTCAGCTGATGGGGAGGGTAGGGGGTGCGGTGAGGTGGATTAGTTTTTATAAAAATGGCAATTTACTTATATAAATATGTGTCTTTTATAAAATCGTAAGGCGTTTTAGTGAAATTTTATGAGTTTTTGACGAAACGAAGTTCTAAATAATTATTTTGTATAAAAACATTGTCAAACATCTATTTTGATTAAATTATAACTCGTTAGGCGTTGAAATACGCGTTTAAGCGCAATATTCTTCCGATTTCGCGATTTTCGGCGTTTTACCGGAAATTGAATTTGGCTTTGAAATTAAATGCTAGATATTATTACGTTTCATATTATATGAATTGTTATTTCATATTTGATGTTTAAGGCACCACATTTTGTATTTTGAGTCCAAACCCTGTGTACATTTATCCGTTCACAGCGGTTTAATGGTTGTAACTTTCACATACGAACTCCGTTTTCGGCGTTCTATATATCCACAGTTTCGTATTTACGAGTAGATAATTTTATGAATATTATTATTCTCAAAATAATAATTGTACGATTATCGAATTTTTACGCTACAGTAATTTATTGTCCATATTTTCGATGTTTACTCGATAATTGTTTTGAATTAGCATACGTAGTATTATAATATTTAATAATTCATCGCAAAAGTTACGGAAAATAACTTTTCAACACATGGATTAACGTACGCTTCGTCTCACTACAGTTGACTTTTGTTGACCAAAATTTACAATTGTCACAGGTTCCATTGGTAGCTCAGGCTTAGTGGTTATGTCTCCAACTTCCCAAACTCGCCTACTTTGAGGCTCGGTGGTTTCTAGTTTGTTGTCCAAGTATGTTTCCACTCTAGCCTCGGTGCACACTCCAGGTTCGGTGCACTTAATCTCTTGGTCATCTACGTTCGGTGGTCATAACTTCAAGTTCGGTCACTTGAAGCTCGGTGCTTGCTAGCCTCGGTGCCTCAAGATTGGTCTCTTACAATATTGACTTCGGTGTATTTCTTTCTTACTTGACCTCTCTCTTTCTCACTAACTTGATCACATATATCATAGTACTCGGTTGCACACATTATTAATTTGGTATCACTTGGCCACATACCATTTTCTTTCTATTTCATTCGGTCGAGCACTTCTATTTTCTTTCTTCACTCGATCGCATCTCTTTTTGCTATTGCACCGACCCACATCTTTTTCTTTCTTTGACTTATAACTCAAACTCGGTCGCACGTTTCTATTGGTTTTGGAATATTGACCGCACGTTTCTTTTCACTCGGTCTCACTAAGATCGCATGCTACATATATGTAATGTTCACGTGGCCATGCATGCTTAATCTATTTCACTCTTTCTTTATTTTTTTCTATTAGACCGCATGATCACATTTCATTTCTTGATATTTCTATTTCACTAGGCCCATACTTCTTTTGTTCTCATTTAATTCGACCGACCACAACAACAATTTTTCCTTTGCTTCTTTGCTTTTCTCACTCTCGGTGTCATGCATGAATGTTCAAACTCGGTTCCCTCTTCTCTTTCGGTGGCCATGCATGCATGTTGCATGGTTTGTTTCGGTTCATGTTGAAACTCTAGCTTCGGTGCAAGCTAACTTCGGTGGTCACATTTGCATGTCACCCTCGGTATGCATGAGATCCATGCATACCTCGGTACCACCTTTGTTGATCCTCACATCCTCAGTACCACCTCCATGCAATCTTCTGTCACTATTGGTTTTGTTGAAGTGATCCTGTCTTTCTTTACAACATCTCCAACATTTACATTACTAGAAACTTCTGATTGTGATCTTTTGTATGTTGTTAACACTGATTTGTGTCGTTGTAACAATCATTAGATTGACACTACCTCCGCTCATCTACGTCAATACTCGCCCCTCCGTCTTTAGGTTGTCTCTCACCACGAGCTACAACGCTTCCAGCCAAATCACTCAGTGTGTTGTAACAAACAACGGACTTACACAACCGCCACTCATCTCTGTCAACAGTCTCCATCTCTATGACAATTGCAAATTTTGGTCAACAAAAGTCAACTGCAGTCAAACGAAGCGTACGTTAATTTATATGTTGAAAAGTTATTTTCCATAACTTTTGCAATGAATTATTAATATTATAGTATTACGTATGCTAAATCAAAACAATTATCGGTTAAAAGTCGAAAATACGGACAGCAGACTACTGTAGCGTAAAAATTCGATAATCGTACAATTATTATTTTGGGAATAATAATATTCATAAAACGATCTACTCGTAAATACGAACCTGTGGATATATAGAACGTCGAAAACGGAGTTCGTATGTGGAAGTTACAACCATTAAATCGCTGTGAACGGATTAATGTACACAGGGTTTGGACTCAAAATTCAAAATGAGGTGCCTTAAACATCAAATATGAAATAACAATTTATATGATAAGTAACGTAATAATATCTAGTATTTAATTTCAAAGCTAAATGCAATTTCCAGTAAAATACCGAAAATCGCGAAAACAGAAGAATACTGCGCTTAAACGCGTATTTCGACATCCAACGAGTCAAAATTCAATCAAAATAAATGTTTGGCAATGTTTTTATACAAAATAATTATTTAGAACTTCGTTTCGTCAAAAACGCATAAAATTTCACTAAAACGTCAAACTATTTTATAAAAATAACTCATTTTTATAAGTATATTGCTATTTTATAAAAACTAACCTACCCCACCCCCCCTACCCCCCATCGGCTGAAGTAAGTCCCAAGGCAATCCCTAGCAACTATTCATGCAATCTATCCTATGAATATTATAATGTAAAGAAACCTAACCTAAAACTAATAATAAATCTAATAAACTAAATTTTGATCAAGTCACCAGATAATTTGAACCAAAGCCCCAACCAACTCATTCTCTCTTCTCTTCTTCTCCCTTTTGCTCTCGGCTCAAACCACCCTCACCATCACCATCTCCAAGCTTCAATTCCAAGCTTCTTTCACAAGTTCAAGAGGTAATCTTCATCCATCTTTTGATTCTAAACAACATAACACAAGTTTTACACCTTTTACACACACTAACATCCATAAAAACCCATTGAATATTAGCTTTGTCCAAGGGTTTTTGAGCTCAAATCCTCATCATCTTCAAAGATCTTTCAAGCTCTCTTGGTAAGTTATGATCATCTAGTGATTTAAGTTCTAAATACCTTCATATACTCTTTTACACACACATACTCACGAAAATCCATTGGATAATAGCTTTGTCCAAGGGTCCTCCGAGTCCTAGAACCAAACTCTTCAACCATCTACCAAGAAACCTTAAGATCCACACTCAATGTGAGTTCATACCCTTCATTTTCATCTTTTCAAACCTTTTTGGGGGAGAATACAAGTGCTTTAACTATAAATGTTGTTTTATTCAAGTTTATATGTGTTTAAATGATATATATGATGATTTACACAAGTTTATAAAGTTAATATTTGTGTAAAAATACTTTTGACATGATTTATGGATATTACTATGTATGATGATCATAATGACATATAATGTTAGTGTAAAAGTTTCCAAACTATAAATAAAGTGTGTAAAAATGTTAGTTCTTGGACAAAAATGTTATAAACATGAACTTGGTATGAAATATGGATAGATCCTTATATTATGAACACTTTGACATATTATGTTGTGTAAAAGTTACAAAACTACAAATAAAGTGTACAAAATACTAGATCTTGGGTAAAAACGTTATAAAAAAGGAAACTAGTAAAAACTACGTTTTTATAAATAAAAGCACTATTTTCTAGCAAAAATGGTTATAATCAAGTTATTACACCATTTTTGTGAGAAATATCTCAAAAGATGATATTTATAATCATTTGAATAAATTACTTCATTTTTATTCACAAAAATATGATTATAACAACGCAATACTAAAAATAGACTATTATTGGAATAGTTTATGAACACAAGTTATTATGACGTTTGAACATGACAAAAATAATTATATAAAATTATATAATTATTAAACTATACTATATTATCATGGGAAAAATGATAATGAACGATTACAAGAGGTTTTATATACAAAACGTACGTAAACAAGTTGATTGGAATACATACATTTTTGTGAGATGAATCTTCACAGTACTTTTATAAGTACCTACTATAAGTCCTGAACATTTATAACCAGAGTCTCGGTAAGAGAGCACGATATTTGAGTATAGATCTATACGGGGCTTGACAACCCCACACCTGAGCTGCTAGCTACAGCTTGACCGGCAGGTCTGAGGTGTCCAAATGTCAAACATTCTGACGCCTGAAGAACGTCGCAGCAGGCCAACTAGTCACAGTATGGTTATATGGTATCTCACATGGGAAAATAATCAACTTAATATTTTTTATAAACTGTTTACGTGGAAACACACATTTCAAAGAAAGTACACTACAGTTTACATATTACATTTTAGTCTTTGGGATTTAAAGACTTGGACATTTTTATGAGAAAATATTGGATTTTCTTGGTTTTCAACACTATTTCTTACAAACAAAGGACATTTATATACAAAAATCTTATGAACTCACCAACTTAATTGTTGACACTTTTTCAACTACTTGTATTCTCATGAAATTGATAAGGTAAGCCTCAGCGCGAATTGAAGAGACGTTACGACGTCGTTTTTGTTCATTTTGAAATCATTTGTAATTGTGATTGAAACATGCAGCTCTTTAAACGATGTAACATTTGCAATTATTTAATGATGGTTGTGTACTTGGATTCCACTATTGTGTAACTTTGTTATGATATTATTCATGAAGTCATCCACCCTTAAACTATTCCGCCAATACGGTTTGAGGGTGTGACAGATTGGTATCAGAGCATTGTTTATAGTGAACTAAGTATATCAATACATTTAAAGATATGCAACTATAAATGCAATGGGACTAAAACTCTCGAAAACATTTTCGTAAGAGTATACTTTTAAAATTACAACGATAATTTTTATAAAAGTATAAGTACATACATACATACTAGAACGATATCATAACGAAAACATACAAAAGTTGTATGATTAGTTGAACGCTACGGATAGGCCTAAGTGTTTGGTAATGATATCTTGGATAAATGGAGCCTGATCAACTGTATTGATCCAAGATATGATTAACGTATACTTAGGAATAATCGTGGTGAACAACAAGTCCGAACACTTACCCGTAACCAAAAGAACTAAACATGAAATTTAAAATACTATAGGAGTATTTTATGACGCTATAGAACTAAACATGAAGTTAAAATACTATATGAGTATTTTGTGTACATCACTTAGTTATATATATGTGTGTATTTAAGAATCCCCTTATATATACTTCTTATACCCCACTCTTCGTACGGACACCATGGCCGAACACCATTTGCCAGGAGACCCTTATTTCCCCGAGGAGGGAAATGGGGGATGGATTAACGAGGAACCAGAAGAAGAACCGAAAGAAATGTCGGATAGTGAGGACCAGTGGGACGAGGAGGAGTCCGAGGACGAGCTCGAAGTCATCAACCCCCGTCACCCAGTCCGCAACTTACATGCACCACCGCCACCACCACTATTCCAGGTATATCGCCACCCTGGTGGCCCGTTATGGATGCGTACACCTTGAAAGAGGGTACTTCCCATTCACCGCCCCTTACTAATAGAAGAACCTCTTCAGGGCCCGACACCAGAGTGGGCAGAGCAAATACACCGCTGGAGCCGCGAGCAGTATTTGCGACCCCCGTATGACCTACTCTACGACCACTACGACATCAGCAGAGAGGGCTATGCAGACCGAGCTTTACCTATCATGGTCGGACGCATCAGCCATCAAGAGGAGCGGATTAGGGAAACCTCCAGTCAGGTCATGGACGTGGGAGCTACTGCCGAGGTCACTGCAGCATGCCTTCGACGCGTAGACGAGGCCCATGACCACACCTCCAGGCGAGTCGACTCACTCGAGGAGGACGGACGGACAGCTATGGGGATGTTTCACGAGGCCTTTGTACGGATATCTGAGTCCGATGAAAGGATACCAAACATAGAGCGGAGAGCCGAGGAGGCCGAGCGAGAGGCTGCCGATCTGAGGGCTCAGGTGGATGCACTACGCAGAGCTGGGGGATCCAGATCACCATGAGTGGTAGTTTTACTGCTCAAATTTTGTTATAGACTAGGACTTTACGAGTAGGCACTATACGCTACTCGCTTTATATGTAGGCGCGACCCTACAATTAAGTGATTACACTCTTTGTGGGTCGTTACGCCGCCCGTTTATTTTTATATTGTAGACCTCTGCGAAGGTCAAATTTTCCATCTTAAAAATCATGTAACGCTACAAATTATTATTAATATGATGACGTGATTTACTTATAAACGTTGTACAAATATTTGATATGTATGTTTGGTACTGGTTTATGGTTACAATCTACGAAAAGAAAAAGACAAAGAGAAACTTAAAATATAGTCGCCATGTCCTAACGACAACATACTTATAATAGTCCTTACAGAAACTAACCAACGTCAAATATTGAATCCTTTTGGCAGAAATATGCCACCCCGGAGAAGAAACGCTAGGCGAGCACCGATCGCAACTCCAGAGCCACCTATGATGGACTCAGCTACTTTCCAAGCAGCTGTTACTGCTGCGGTAGCAGCTGCTATCGCTCAGATAAACCCGAATGGGACAAATGGAAACGGAAGCAGAAATGGTACCAACGACTCCACAAATGGAGAAACATCAAACCAATCGCGAGTATGTTCTTACAAGGACTTCTCGAATTGCAAACCAGTAACTTTCCATGGTACCGGTGGTGTCCTTGCTCTCACGAGATGGATTGAGAAAACAGAATCAATCTTTGATATCTCCGCCTGTCCCGAGGAATTTAAAGTCAAATACGCCGCTTGTACCTTTGCCGAGACGGCCATGTCCTGGTGGAAGGGCCACGTTAAGGCTCTGACACTTCCTGTGGCCAACTCGATGAGTTGGGAGGAACTAAAGACTATGCTAATGAAAGAGTACTGTCCCAGGGGGGAGATCCAAAAGCTAGAACAAGAGCTGTGGAACCTTACCATGAAAGGTTCAGATCTAACCACCTGCACGAACCGATTCAACGATTTGGCAACCCTCTGCCCTACTATGGTCACACCAGAATCTGTGAAAGTGGAGCGGTACATCTGGGGGCTATCTCCTCTGATTCAAGGGAATGTAGAAGCAGCAAGCCCTGCCACTTTCGACAACGCAAAATGACTGGCTCAACGATTAGTCGACCATGGAGTTCGCCAGGGCACCATAACCTCTAAAACTGAGCAACCAAGAGAGAGGGACCACAAAAGAAAGCCCTGGAATAGGGGGAGGAATCAGCCGAACCAAGAACATGCCAAGAGACAACAGATTGTGGCACCGTGCAGCCACTGTCCCGACTACCCCGACAGCAACCAAACAGTATAATGGAACACTACCCGAATGCAAAAAGTGTAATTTCCATCATACCGGAGCCTGTAGAGAAATGCACTGCTTGAACTGCAACTGAACTGCAAAAAAAGGGTCATACCGCCCGTTTCTGCAAGACGCCAGTTCCACAAACCACTCAAGCCTCTAATGCTGGGGTGAGTCAAGCTTGCTATGGTTGTGGTGAGACGGGGCATTTTAAGCGTGATTGCCTAAAGAAAAAGAATGTGGGGAGAAATGGAAGAGTCCTAGCCATGGGACGCGCAGAAGCGGTAGAGGATCCTACCGTGGTTACCGGTACGTTCCTCGTCAATAATTCATATGCTTGTGTACTATTCGATAGCGGTGCAGAGAGGAGTTTCGTAAGCCATGAGTTTAAACACTTACTAAAACAAAAACCACAACCACTCAAGGAAACATTTACAGTAGAAATGGCTAATGGCAAAACAGAAAGCACAAACGACATATACATAGGCTGTACACTTACTCTGGACGATCACTCCTTTCAAATCGACTTAATGCCTGTTAAAATAGGAAGTTTTGACGTAATTGTTGGTATGGATTGGCTAATTCCCCATCATGCCGACATCATGTGTTACAAACGAGGAATCCGACTTCATCTACCGGATGACAAAACCTTTGTTGTCTACGGTGATAAACCCAGTACCAGCCTCCGAATCGTGTCTTGCATCAAAGGTCGAAAATATCTACAGAAAAGATACCATGCCTTCCTAGCCCACGTTGTTGATGAGAAGAAAGAAGTAAAGAACATCAAAGAGATCCCTGAAGTCTGCGACTTTCCCGACGTATTCCCAGAAGACCTTCCAGGAGTACCACCCGCACGACAAGTCGAGTTCAGAATCGATTTGATCCCAGGAGCCACCCCAGTAGCAAAAGCGCCATACCAATTAGCCCCGACAGAAATGCAAGAATTATCCAGCCAACTAAACGAACTGCTAAGTAAAGGGTTCATCAGGCCGAGCTTCTCACCTTGGGGAGCGCCGGTCTTATTCGTGAAGAAGAAGGATGGATCATTCCATATGTGCATTGACTATCGGGAGTTAAACAAGCTCACCATCAAGAACCGATACCCGCTACCCCGAATTGACGACCTGTTCGATCAACTCCAAGGATCGAGTTATTTCTCAAAAATCGATCTGAGGTCGGGATATCACCAACTCAAGGTTCAAGAAGAAGATGTTCCTAAAACGGCATTCAGAACTCGCTACGGTCATTATGAATACGTTGTGATGCCCTTCGGATTAACCAATGCGCCTGCAGTGTTCATGGATCTGATGAACCGTGTATGCCGACCTTACCTATATAAATTCGTGATAGTATTCATCGACGACATACTTATCTATTCATGAAGTAAGGAGGAACATAGCCAACACTTACGACAAGTTTTGGAGACATTAAGAGCAGAGAAGCAGTATTCGAAATTTTCGAAATGCGAATTTTAGCTTCGAAAAGTGGACTTTCTAGGCCACGTAGTCAGCAAAGAAGGGATACATGTGGATCCCTCCAAAATCAAAGCCATCGAAAGCTGGGAAGCACCAAGAACTCCGACAGAAATCCGTCAGTTTTTGGGCCTTGCTGGCTATTACCGAAGATTCATACAGAACTTCTCCAAAATTGCAAAGCCACTTACTACCCTGACACAGAAGGGTGTAACATTCAAGTGGGGAGATAGACAAGATGCCGCCTTCCAGACCTTAAAGAAAGCTTCGTGCAGCGCTCCTATTCTGTCCCTTCCAAAAGGAACAGAAGACTTTGTAGTCTATTGCGATGCATCGAACCAGGGTCTGGGCTGTGTACTCATGCAGAGAGGAAAGGTCATTGCTTACGCTTCAAGACAACTCAAAACTCACGAGATCAACTACACTACACATGACCTCGAATTGGGAGCAGTAGTGTTCGCATTGAAGATCTGGAGACATTACCTGTACGGCACAGAGTGTACGTTATACACCGACCATAACAGTCTCCATCATATCCTCAACCAAAAAGAACTCAATATGAGACAACGACGATGGATGGAGCTACTAAGTGATTACGAATGCGAAATTCGTTATCATCCAGGAAAGGCCAACGTGGTGGCAGATGCCCTTAGTCGGAAAGAGTACTCGGGCCGCCGAGTAAAGTCTCTGTCGATAACAATCCATTCCCATTTGGCCACTCAGATCAAAGAGGCACAGTTAGAAGCCTTAAAACCAGAGAATGTCGCGAATGAAGCCTTGCGAGGGATGGATAAAAACCTCGAAGTTAAGGAAGACGGAGCTCGTTATCTCATGAACCGAATTTGGACCTAGAAGTTCGGCGGATACAGAGACATTGTCATGAATGAGGCTCACAAGACTAGATACTCCATTCACCCTGGGTCCGACAAAATGTACATGGACCTTAAGAAACTGTATTGGTGGCCAAACATGAAGGCAGAAATTGCTACTCACGTGGGCAAGTGCCTGACTTGTGCCAAGGTTAAAGTAGAATATCAAAAGCCCTCGGGTCTGCTACAACAACCAGAAATACCCGAGTGGAAGTGGGAGCGGATAACTATGGATTTCATAACCAAATTACCAAAGACAACTGGTGGGTTAGACACCATTTGGGTAATCGTCGATAGGTTAACCAAATCCGCTCACTTCATGCCAATCAAAGAGACTGATAAGATGGATAAGCTGGCAAGGCTCTACCTCAAAGAAATTGTAAAATTGCACGGTGTGCCGAGATCAATCATCTCGGATAGAGATAGCCGGTTCACTTCACACTTTTGGCAATCATTACAAAAGGCTATGGAACCAGACTCGATATGAGCATAGCTTACCATCCGCAGACGGATGGCCAAAGTGAAAGAACCATCCAAACATTGGAAGATATGTTGAGAGCCTGTGTGATAGACTTCGGTAAGGCGTGGGACACCCACTTACCGCTCATCGAGTTTTCATACAACAACAGCTACCAAACTAGCATCAAAGTTGCTCCATTTGAAGCTTTATATGGACGCAAGTGCAGATCCCCTCTGTGCTGGGCTGAAGTGGGTGATACTCAACTAGCCAGAGGTCAAGTACCTAACAGCACTCTCACCGGTCCAGAGATCATACGAGAGACAACGGAGAAAATCGTTCAGATCCGCGAACGATTGAAAGCATCTCGTGACCGACAAAAGAGCTACGCAGATAAGCGATGCAAGCCGTTGGAATTCCAGGTTGGTGACAGAGTGTTGTTGAAGGTCTCGCCATGGAAAGGAATAATACGCTTTGGAAAGCGTGGGAAGCTAAACCCCAGATACATTGGGCCCTTTGAGATCCTTGCTAGGATCGGCCCAGTAGCCTACAAACTTCGATTACCGCAGGAGCTCAGCAATGTCCATCCCACCTTTCACGTATCCAACTTAAAGAAATGCCTGTCCGATGAGACTCTTGTCATACCGCTCGACGAGATCGAGGTGAACGAGAATCTTCATTTTGTGGAGGAACCCGTAGAGATCATGGACAGAGAGATCAAGAGGACGAAACAGAGCCGCATACCGATAGTGAAGGTCCGTTGGAGTGCCAAGCGTGGACCCGAATTTACTTGGGAGCGTGAAGACCAAATGAAACAGAAGTACCCACATCTTGTCACACCCTCAAACCGTATTGGTGGAATAGTTTAAGGGTGGATGACTTCATGAACAATATCATAACAAAGTTGCACAATAGTGAAAACCAAGCAAACAACCATCATTACATAATTGCAAATGTTACATAGTTTAACTGTGTCATGTTTCGATTACAATTACAAATGATGACAAAATATGCAAAATGACGTCGTAACGTCTTTTCAACCAAGCTTGTGGTTTACCTTTTTAGTTTCCTGAGAATACAAGTAGTTGAAAAAGTGTCAACAATTAAGTTGGTGAGTTCATAAGATTTTTGTATAGAAATGTCCTTTGTTTGTAAGCAATAGTGTTGAAAACCAAGAAAATCCAATATTTTCTCATAAAATATTCCAAGTCTTTAAATCCCAAAGACTAAAATGTAATATGTATACTGTAGTGTACTTTCTTTGAAATGTGTGTTTCCACGTAAACAATTTATAAAAATATTAAGTTGATTATTTTCCCATGTGAGATACCATATAACCATACTGTGACTAGTTGGCCTGCTGCGACGTTCTTCAGGCGTCGGAATTGTTAGACATTTGGACACCTCAGACCTGCCGGTCAAGCTGTAGCTAGCAGCTCAGGTGCGGGGTTGTCAATCCCGTATAGATCTATACTCAAATATCGCGCTCTCTTACCGAGACTCTGGTTATATAAATGTTCAGGACTTATAGTAGGTACTTATAAAAGTACTTTGAAGATTCATCTCACAAAAATGTATGTATTCCAATCAACTTGTTTACGTACGATTTGTATATAAAAACTCTTGTAATCGTCCATTATCATTTTTCCCATGATAATATAGTATAGTAAAATAATTATATATTTTTATATAATTATTTTTGTCATGTTTAAATGTCATAGTAACCTTTTGTTCATAAACTATTCCAATAATAGTCTATTTTTAGTAATTGCGTCGTAATAACCTTATTTTTGTGAATAATAGCGAAATAACTTGTTCAAAGATTATAAATATTATCTTTTGAGATATTTCACACAAAAATAATATAATAACTTGATTATAACCATTTTTGCTAGAAAATAGTGTCTTTATTTATAAAAACGTAGTTTTTACTAGTTTTCGTTTTTATAACGTTTTTATTCAAGATCTAGCATCTTTGTACACTTTATTTGTAGTTTAGTAACTTTTACACAACTTAGTATGTCAAAATGTTCCAAGTACATAGATCTACTTATATTTCAAGCCAAGATCATTTTTATAACATTTTTGTTCAAGATCTAACATTTTTACACACTTATATTATAGTCTAGTAACTTTTATACAAGCACATAATGTATCATTATGAACATCATACAAAGATCTATCCATATTTCATATCAAATGTATTTTTACCCAAATACTAACTTTATAAACTTGTGTAAATCAACATATATAACATTTAAACATATATATACTTGAATAAAACAACATTTATAGTTAAAGAACTTGTATTCTCCCCCAAAAAGGTTTGAAAAGATGAAAATGAGGGGTATGAACTCACCTTGAGTGTGGATCTTAGGATTCCTTGGAAGAAGATTGAAGATTTTGGTTCTAAGACCCGAAGGACCCTTGGACAAAGCTATTATCCAATGGATTTCCGTGAGTATGTGTGTATAAAGGAGTATATGAAGGTATTTAGAACTTAAATCACTAGATGATCATAACTTACCAAGAGAGCTTGAAAGATCTTTGAAGATGATAAAGTTTGGAGCTTAAAGACCCTTGGGAAAAAGCTAATATCCAATGGATATGGATGGATGTTAGTGTGTGTAAAAGGTGTAAATATTGTGTTATGTTGTTTAGAATCAAAGGATGTATGAAAGTTACCTCTTGAACTTGTGAAAGAACTTGAAAATGGAAGCTTGAAGATGAAGATGGTGATGGTGATGGTGGTCACGGTTTTGGAAGGGAGGAAGAGAGGGAGAGGCCGAGAGGAAGAAGAGAGGAATGAGATGTAGGAGAAGCAATGGTCTAGTTAGTTCCTAATGTGGTGCATCATGGCTTAAGATCAAGGTTGATTTTAATGCATTATAAAATTCCTAGACATGTCCTTTAGCCTAGATCATGAATAGTTCCATGGAGATCTTGGTGTGATGGGTTGGGTGGCTTGGGTCATGTTCCAGCCGTTTAGGGGGGTAGGCGGGGGGGGGGGGGTGGTGTGGTTTTTATAAAATAGCAATATACTTTATAAAAATAGTGATTTTTATAAAATAGTAAGACGTTTTAGTGAAATTTTTGTGCGTTTTTGACGAAACGAATTTCTAAATAATTATTTTGTATAAATACATTGCCAAACATTTATTTTGATTGAATTATAACTCGTTGGGTGCCGGAATACGCGTTTAAGCGCGGTATTCTTCCGTTTTCGCGATTTTTGACGTTTTACCGGAAATCGCATCTAGCTTTGAAATTAAATACTAGATACTATTACGTTACTTGTCATATGAATTTTTATTTCATAATTGATGTTTAAGGCACCACATTTTGTATTTTGAGTCCAAACCCTGTGTACATTTATCCGTTCACAGCGATTTAATGGTTGTAACTTCCTCATACGAACTCCGTTTTCGACGTTCTATATATCCACAGTTTCGTATTTACGAGTGGATCGTTTTATGAATATTATTATTCTCAAAATAATAATTGTACGATTATCGAATTTCTACGCTACAGTAGTCTGCTGTCCGTATTTTCGATTTTTAACCGATAATTGTTTTGATTTAGCATACGTAATACTATAATATTAATAATTCAACACAAAAATTATGGAAAACAACTTTTCAACATATAGATTAACATATGCTTCGTTTGACTACAGTTGACTTTTGTTGACCAAAATTTACAATTGTCATATCATCTACCCGTTAGAGAGAATTTCGTCCCGAAATTTAACTCTTGAGTGGATCCTCAAGGGTTTGGGAAGAGATGTGGATACTTCTGCTTCATCTGGTCTTCGCGCTCCCAAGTAAATTCTGGTCCGCGCTTGGCACTCCAACGGACATTAACTATCGGAATGCGGCTTTGTTTCGTCCTCTTGATTTCTCTGTCCATGATCTCTACGGGTTCTTCCACAAAAAGAAGGTTCTCGTTCACCTCGATCTCGTCGAGCAGAATGAAAAGAGTTTCATCGGACAAGCATTTCTTTAAGTTGGACACGTGAAAGGTGGGATGGACATTGCTGAGCTCCTGCGGTAATCGAAGTCTCTAGGCTACTTGGCCGATCCTAGCAAGGATCTCAAAGGGCCCAATGTATCTGGGGTACAGCTTCCCACGCTTTCCAAAGCGTATCATTCCTTTCCATGGCGAGACCTTCAACAACACTCGGTCGCCAACCTGGAATTCCAAAGGCTTGCGTCGTTTATCCGCATAGCTCTTTTGTCGGTCAAGAGATGCTTTCAATCATTCGCGGATCTGAACGATTTTCTCAGTTGTCTCTCGTATGATTTCCGGACCGGTGAGAGCGCTGTTAGGTGTTTGGCCTCTGGCTAGTTGAGTATCACCCACTTCAGCCCAGCACAGAGGGGATCTACACTTGCGTCCATATAGAGCTTCAAATGGAGCAGCTTTGATGCTAGTGTGGTAGCTGTTGTTGTATGAGAATTCAATGAGCGGTATGTGGATGTCCAACGCCTTACCGAAGTCTATCAAACAGGCTCTCAACATATCTTCCAGCGTTTGGATGGTTCTTTCACTTTGGCCATCCGTCTGCGGATGGTAAGCTGTGCTCATGTCAAGCCTTGTTCCCATAGCCTTTTGTAATGATTGCCAAAAGTTCGAAGTGAACCGGCTATCTCTATCCGAGATGATTGATCTCGGCACACCGTGCAATTTTACAATTTCTTTGAGGTAGAGTCTTGCTATCTTATCCGTCCTATCACTCTCCTTGATTGGCAGGAAGTGAGCGGATTTGGTTAACCTATCGACAATTACCCATATAGTATCTAACCCACCGGTTGTCTTTGGTAATTTAGTTATGAAGTCCATTGTTATCCGCTCCCACTTCCACTCGGATATTGGTGGTTGAACTAGTAAACCCGAGGGCTTTTGGTATTCTACTTTAACTTTGGCGCAAGTGAGGCACTTGCCCACGTAAGTAGCGATTTCTGCCTTCATGTTTGGCCACCAATACAATTTCTTGAGGTCCATGTACATTTTGTCGGACCCGGGATGAACGGAGTATCTAGTCTTGTGAGCTTCATTCATGATAATGTCTCTGTATCCGCCGAATTTCGGTGTCCAGAATCGGTTCATGAGGTAGCGAGCTCCGTCATCCTTAACTTCAAGGTTTTTATACATCCCTCGCAAGGCTTCATTTGCGACGTTTTCAGGTTTTAAGGCTTCTAGCTGCGCCTCTTTAATCTGAGTGGGTAAATGGGAATGGATCGTCATTGTTAATGATTTCACTCGACGGCCCGTGTATTCCTTTCGACTGAGGGCATCAGCTACCACGTTGGCCTTCCCTGGGTGATAACGAATTTCACATTCATAGTCACTTAGTAGCTCCACCCATCGTCGTTGCCTCATATTGAGTTCTTTTTGGTTGAAGATATGCTGGAGACTCTTATGATCGGTGTATACCATACATTCTGTGCCGTACAGGTAGTGTCTCCAGATTTTCAATGCGAACACTACTGCTCTCAACTCGAGGTCATGTGTAGTGTAGTTGACCTCGTGAGTTTTAAGCTGCCTTGAAGCGTAAGCAATGACCTTTCCTCTCTGCATGAGTACACAGCCCAGACCCTGGTTCGATGCGTCGCAATAGACCACAAAGTCTTCTGTTCCTTCCGGAAGGGACAGAATAGGAGCGCTGCATAAAGCTTTCTTTAGGGTCTGGAAGGCGGCGTCTTGGTTATCTCCCCACTTCAATGTCACACCCTTCTGTGTCAGGGTGGTAAGTGGCTTTGCAATTTTGGAGAAATTCTGTATGAATCTTCGGTAATAGCCAGCAAGGCCCAAAAACTGACGGATTTCTGTCGGAGTTCTTGGCGCTTTCCAGCTTTCGATGGCTTTGATTTTGGAGGGATCCACATGTATCCCTTCCTTGCTGACTACGTGGTCTAGAAAGTCCACTTTTCGAAGCCAAAATTCGTATTTCGAAAATTTCGCATACAGCTTCTCCGCTCTTAACGTCTCCAAAACTTGTCGTAAGTGTTGGCTATGTTCCTCCTTGCTTCGTGAATAAATAAGTATGTCGTCAATGAATACTATCACGAATTTATCCAGGTAAGGTCGGCATACTCGGTTCATCAGATCCATGAACACTGCGGGCGCATTGGTTAATTCGAAGGGCATCACAACGAATTCATAATGGCCGTAGCGAGTTCTGAATGCCGTCTTTGGAACATCTTCTTCTTGAACCTTGAGTTGGTGATATCCCGACCTCAGATCGATTTTTGAGAAATAGCTCGCTCCTTGGAGTTGATCAAACAGGTCGTCAATTCGGGGTAGCGGGTATCGATTTTTGATAGTGAGCTTGTTCAACTCCCGATAGTCAATGCACATATGGAATGATCCATCCTTCTTCTTCACGAACAAGACCGGCGCTCCCCAAGGTGAGAAGCTCGGCCTGATGAACCCTTTACTTAGCAGTTCGTTTAGTTGGCTGGATAATTCTTGCATTTCTGCCGGGGCTAATCGGTAAGGTGTTTTTGCTACCGGGGTGGCTCCTGGAATCAAATCGATTCTGAACTCGACTTGTCGTGCGGGTGGTACTCCTGGAATGTCTTCTGGGAATACGTCGGGAAAGTTGCAGACTTCGGGGATTTCTTTGATGTTCTTTACTTCTTTCTTTTCGTCAACAACGTGGGCTAGGAAGGCATGGTATCTTTTCTGTAGGTATTTTCGGGTTTTGATGCATGACACGATTCGGAGGTTGGTACTGGGTTTATCACCGTAGACAACAATGGTCTTGTCATTCGGCAGATGAAGTCGGATTCCTCGTTCGTAACACATGATGTCAGCATGATGGGGAATTAGTCAATCCATACCAACAATCACGTCAAAACTTCCTATTTTAACAGGCATTAAGTCGATTTGAAAGGAGTGATCGTCCAAAGTAAGTGTACAGCCTACGTATATGTTGTTTGTGCTTTTTGTTTTGCCATTAGCCATTTCTACTGTAAATGTTTCGTTGAGTGGTTGAGGTTTTTGTTTTAGTAAGTATTTAAACTCGTGGCTTACGAAACTCCTCTCCGCACCGCTATCGAATAGTACACAAGCATATGAATTATTGACGAGGAACGTACCGGTAACCACGGTAGGATCCTCCACCGCTTCCGTGCGTCCCATAGCTAGGACTCTTCCATTTCTCCCCACTTTCTTGGCCTTCGGGCAATAACGCTTATAATGCCCCGTCTCGCCACAACCATAGCAAGCTTGACTCACCCAGACATTAGTGGCTTGGGTGGCTTGTGGGGTTGGCGTCCTGCAAAATCGGGCGGTGTGGCCCTTCTTGTTACAGTTCAAGCAGTGCATTTCTCTACAGGGTCCGGTATGGTGGAAATTGCACTTGTTGCACTTCGGTAGCGTCCCAATGTATTGCTTGGTGGTGGTTGGGGTGTCCGGGACAGTGGCTGCACGTACTGCCACAATCTGTTGTCGTTTCGCACCATCTTGATTTGGTTGGTTTCTCCCCCTGTTCCAGGGTTTCCTCTTGTTATCCCTTTCTCTTGGATGCTCGGTCTTTTGGGTCATGGTTCCCTGGCGCACCCCGTGGTCGACCAATCGTTGGGCCAATCGTTTGGCGCTGTCAAAAGTGGCGGGACTTGCGGCTTCCACATTCCCTTGGATCTGGGATGATAGTCCCCAAATGTAACGTTCCACTTTTACAGACTCCGGTGTGACCATGGCTGGGCAGAGGGTTGCCAGATCGTTGAATCGGTTTGTGTATGCGTTTAGATCCGAACCTTTCATTGTGAGGTTCCACAGCTCTTGTTCTAACTTCTGGATTTCCCCTCGGGGGCAGTACTCCTTCATCAACATTGTCTTTAATTCCTCCCATCCCATCGAGTTTGCCACTGGGAGTGTCAGTGACTTGACATGGCCCTTCCACCAAGACATAGCCGTCTCAGCGAAAGTGCAGGCAGCGAACTTTACTTTCATCTCTTCTGGACACACAGTGATATCGAAGATCGACTCGGTTTTCTCGATCCACCTTGTGAGGTTAAGTACACCACCGGTGCCGTGGAAAGTTATCGGCTTGCAACTGACAAAATCTTTGTAAGTACACACTCGAGAATGGGTTGATGTTTCCCCATTGGTGGAATCGTTGGTGCCGTTACCACTCCCGTTTCCATTTATCCCGTTGGTGTTAATATGGGCAACAGCTGCGGTCACGGCTGCCGTGACAGCGGCTTGGAATGTCGCCGAGTCCATCATAGGTGCTTCGGGTGTCTCGACGGGTGTGCGTCTGTTATTTCTTCGGCGAGGTGGCATGATTCTGCCACAAGGATTTAAGATCGACGTTGGTTAGTTCTTGGTAAGGGTTATCAAGGTATGGTGTTTCTATTATACGTTTATGTCGACTATGTAGTGATAGGGGTATAATAGGTGCATAAAGAGTCTAGATGTATGGTCCTATCGTATCACAAAATACTCATATAGTATTTTTGTTTTGTGTTTTGTTCTAGTGTTTTTCTTTGTACATGGTTCTTGGTAAGCCTTTAGAAGTTGTTACAAGTAAGGTGATTTCTAAGGGGTATGTAAGAGAAAATTCTAAGTGTACGACTTCGTAGTATTCATAAAATACTCCTGTAGTATTTTAATTCTATGTTTAGTTATATAGTGTCTTAAAATACTTCCATAGTATTTTAAATTTCATGTTTAGTTCTATAGCGTCATAAAATACTCCTATAGTATTTTAACTCTATGTTTAGTTATTTGGTTATTGGTAAGTGTTCGGACTCGTTGTTCACCACGACCATTCCTAAGTATACGTTAATCATATCTTGGATCAATACAGTTGATCAGGCTCTATTTATCCAAGACATCATTACCAAACACTTAGGCCTATCCGTAGCGTTCAACTCATCTTACCACTTTTGTATGTTTTCGTTATGATATCGTTCTAGTATGTATGTATGTACTTATACATTTATAAAAATTATCGTTGTAATTTTAAAAGTATACTTGTACGAAAATGTTTTCGAGAGTTTTAGTCCCATTGTATTTATAGTTGTATATCTTTAAATGGATTGATATACTTAGTTCACTATAAACAATGCTCTGATACCAATCTGTCACACCCTCAAACCGTATTGGTGGAATAGTTTAAGGGTGGATGACTTCATGAACAATATCATAACAAAGTTGCACAATAGTGAAAACCAAGCAAACAACCATCATTACATAATTGCAAATGTTACATAGTTTAACTGTGTCATGTTTCGATTACAATTACAAATGATGACAAAATATGCAAAATGACGTCGTAACGTCTCTTCAACCAAGCTTGTGGTTTACCTTTTTAGTTTCCTGAGAATACAAGTAGTTGAAAAAGTGTCAACAATTAAGTTGGTGAGTTCATTAAATTTTTGTATAGAAATGTTCTTTGTTTGTAAGCAATAGTGTTGAAAACCAAGAAAATCCAATATTTTCTCATAAATTGTTCCAAGTCTTTAAATCCCAAAGACTAAAATGTAATATGTATACTGTAGTGTACTTTCTTTGAAATGTGTGTTTCCACGTAAACAATTTATAAAAATATTAAGTTGATTATTTTCCCATGTGAGATACCATATAACCATACTGTGACTAGTTGGTCTGCTGCGACGTTCTTCAGGCGTCGGAATTGTTAGACATTTGGACACCTCAGACCTGCCGGTCAAGCTGTAGCTAGCAGCTCAGGTGCGGGGTTGTCAATCCCGTATAGATCTATACTCAAATATCGCGCTCTCTTACCGAGACTCTGGTTATATAAATGTTCAGGACTTATAGTAGGTACTTATAAAAGTATTTTGAAGATTCATCTCACAAAAATGTATGTATTCCAATCAACTTGTTTACGTACGATTTGTATATAAAAACTCTTGTAATCGTCCATTATAATTTTTCCCATGATAATACAGTATAGTACAATAATTATATATTTTTATATAATTATTTTTGTCATGTTTAAATGTCATAGTAACCTTTTGTTCATAAACTATTCCAATAATAGTCTATTTTTAGTAATTGCGTCGTAATAACCTTATTTTTGTGAATAATAGCGAAATAACTTGTTCAAAGATTATAAATATTATCTTTTGAGATATTTCACACAAAAATAATATAATAACTTGATTATAACCATTTTTGCTAGAAAATAGTGTCTTTATTTATAAAAACGTAGTTTTTACTAGTTTTCGTTTTTATAACGTTTTTATTCAAGATCTAGCATCTTTGTACACTTTATTTGTAGTTTAGTAACTTTTACACAACTTAGTATGTCAAAATGTTCCAAGTACATAGATCTACTTATATTTCAAGCCAATATCATTTTTATAACATTTTTGTTCAAGATCTAACATTTTTACACACTTATATTATAGTCTAGTAACTTTTATACAAGCACATAATGTATCATTATGAACATCATACAAAGATCTATCCATATTTCATATCAAATGTATTTTTACCCAAATACTAACTTTATAAACTTGTGTAAATCAACATATATAACATTTAAACATATATATACTTGAATAAAACAACATTTATAGTTAAAGAACTTGTATTCTCCCCCAAAAAGGTTTGAAAAGATGAAAATGAGGGGTATGAACTCACCTTGAGTGTGGATCTTAGGATTCCTTGGAAGAAGATTGAAGATTTTGGTTCTAAGACCCGAAGGACCCTTTGAAAAAGCTATTATCCAATGGATTTCCGTGAGTATGTGTGTATAAAGGAGTATATGAAGGTATTTAGAACTTAAATCACTAGATGAATATAACTTACCAAGAGAGCTTGAAAGATCTTTGAAGATGATGAAGTTTGGAGCTTAAAGACCCTTGGACAAAAGCTAATATCCAATGGATATGGATGGATGTTAGTGTGTGTAAAAGGTGTAAAACTTGTGTTATGTTGTTTAGAATCAAAAGATGTATGAAAGTTACCTCTTGAACTTGTGAAAGAACTTGAAAATGGAAGCTTGAAGATGAAGATGGTGATGGTGATGGTGGTCACGGTTTTGGAAGGGAGGAAGAGAGGGAGAGGCCGAGAGGAAGAAGAGAGGAATGAGATGTAGGAGAAGCAATGGTCTAGTTAGTTCCTAATGTGGTGCATCATGGCTTAAGATCAAGGTTGATTTTAATGCATTATAAAATTCCTAGCCATGTCCTTTAGCCTAGATCATGAATAGTTCCATGGAGATCTTGGTGTGATGGGTTGGGTGGCTTGGGTCATGTTCCAGCCGTTTGGGTGGTAGGGGGGGATGGGGTGGTGTGGTTTTTATAAAATAGCAATATACTTTATAAAAATAGTGATTTATATAAAATAGTAAGACGTTTTAGTGAAATTTTTGTGCGTTTTTGACGAAACGAAGTTCTAAATAATTATTTTGTATAAAAACATTGCCAAACATTTATTTTGATTGAATTATAACTCGTTGGGTGCCGGAATACGCGTTTAAGCGCGGTATTCTTCCGTTTTCGGGATTTTTGACGTTTTACCGGAAATCGCATCTAGCTTTGAAATTAAATACTAGATACTATTACGTTACTTGTCATATGAATTTTTATTTCATAATTGATGTTTAAGGAACCACATTTTGTATTTTGAGTCTAAACCCTGTGTACATTTATCCGTTCACAGCGATTTAATGGTTGTAACTTCCTCATACGAACTCCGTTTTCGACGTTCTATATATCCACAGTTTCGTATTTACGAGTGGATCGTTTTATGCATATTATTATTCTCAAAATAATAATTGTACGATTATCGAATTTCTACGCTACAGTAGTCTGCTGTCCGTATTTTCGATTTTTAACCGATAATTGTTTTGATTTAGCATACGTAATACTATAATATTAATAATTCAACGTAAAAATTATGGAAAACAACTTTTCAACATATAGATCAACTGTAGTCAAACGAAGCGTACGTTAATTTATATGCTGAAAAGTTATTTTCCATAACTTTTGCGATGAATTATTAATATTATAGTATTACGTATGCAAAATCAAAACAATTATCGGTTAAAAGTCGAAAATACGGACAGCAGACTACTGTAGCATAAAAATTCGATAATTGTACAATTATTATTTTGGGAATAATAACATTCATAAAACGATCTACTCGTAAATACGAACCTGTGGATATATAGAACGTCGAAAACGGAGTTCGTATGTGGAAGTTACAACCATTAAATCGCTGTGAACGGATTAATGTACAAAGGGTTTGGACTCAAAATACAAAATGAGGTGTCTTAAACATCAAATATGAAATAACAATTCATATGATAAGTAACGTAATAATATCTAGTATTTAATTTCAAAGCTAAATGCAATTTCCGGTAAAATGCCGAAAATCGCGAAAACGGAAGAATACTGCGCTTAAACGCGTATTTCGACATCCAACGAGTCAAAATTCAATCAAAATAAATGTTTGGCAATGTTTTTATACAAAATAATTATTTAGAACTTCATTTCGTCAAAAACGCATAAAATTTCACTAAAATGTCATACTATTTTATAAAAATCACTCATTTTTATAAGTATATTGCTATTTTATAAAAACTAACCTACCCCACCCCCTACCCCCCATCGGCTGAAGTAAGTCCCAAGGCAATCCCTAGCAACTATTCATGCAATCTATCCTATGAATATTATAATGTAAAGAAACCTAACCTAAAACTAATAATAAATCTAATAAACTAAACTATGATCAAGTCACCATCTCATTTGAACCAAAGCCCCAACCAACTCATTCTCTCTTCTCTTCTTCACCCTTTTGCTCTCGGCTCAAACCACCCTCACCATCACCATCTCCAAGCTTTAATTCCAAGCTTCTTTCACAAGTTCAAGAGGTAATCTTCATCCATCTTTTGATTCTAAACAATATAACACAAGTTTTACACCTTTTACACACACTAACATCCATCAAAACCCATTGAATATTAGCTTTGTCCAAGGGTCTTTGAGCTCAAATCTTCATCATCTTCAAAGCTCTTTCAAGCTCTCTTGGTAAGTTATGATCATCTAGTGATTTAAGTTCTAAATACCTTCATATACTCTTTTACACACACATACTCACGAAAATCCATTGGATAATAGCTTTGTCCAAGGGTCCTCCGAGTCCTAGAACCAAACTCTTCAACCATCAACCAAGAAACCTTAAGATCCACACTCAAGGTGAGTTCATACCCCTCATTTTCATCTTTTCAAACCTTTTTGGGGGAGAATACAAGTGCTTTAACTATAAATGTTATTTTATTCAAGTTTATATGTGTTTAAATGATATATATGATGATTTACACAAGTTTACAAAATTAATATTTGTGTAAAAATACTTTTGACATGATTTATGGATATTACTATATATGATGATCATAATGACATATAATGTTAGTGTAAAAGTTTCCAAACTATAAATAAAGTGTGTAAAAATGTTAGTTCTTGGACAAAAATGTTATAAACATGAACTTGGTATGAAATATGGATAGATCCTTATATTATGAACACTTTGACATATTATGTTGTGTAAAAGTTACAAAACTACAAATAAAGTGTACAAAATACTAGATCTTGGGTAAAAACGTTATAAAAACGGAAACTAGTAAAAACTACGTTTTTATAAATAAAAGCACTGTTTTCTAGCAAAAATAGTTATAATCAAGTTATTACACCATTTTTGTGAGAAATATCTCAAAAGATGATATTTATAATCATTTGAATAAATTACTTCATTTTTATTCACAAAAATATGATTATAACGACGCAATACTAAAAATAGACTATTATTGGAATAGTTTATGAACACAAGTTATTATGACGTTTGAACATGACAAAAATAATTATATAAAATTATATAATTATTAAACTATACTATATTATCATGGGAAAAATGATAATGAACGATTACAAGAGTTTTTATATACAAAACGTATGTAAACAAGTTGATTGGAATACATACATTTTTGTGAGATGAATCTTCACAGTACTTTTATAAGTACCTACTATAAGTCCTGAACATTTATAACCAGAGTCTCGGTAAGAGAGCACGATATTTGAGTATAGATCTATACGGGGATTGACAACCCCGCACCTAAGCTGCTAGCTACAGCTTGACCGGCAGGTCTGAGGTGTCCAAATGTCTAACATTCCCGACGCCTGAAGAACGTCGCAGCAGGCCAACTAGTCACAGTATGGTTATATGGTATCTCACATGGGAAAATAATCAACTTAATATTTTTTATAAACTGTGTACGTGGAAACACACATTTCAAAGAAAGTACACTACAGTTTACATATTACATTTTAGTCTTTGGGATTTAAAGACTTGGACATTTTTATGAGAAAATATTGGATTTTCTTGGTTTTCAACACTATTTCTTACAAACAAAGGACATTTCTATACAAAAATCTTATTGTTGGAAATCCATGTTCATGTAATGAGTTTCAAAAACTTGAAGTTGCAACGGAAGCATAAAATCATGAACACAAATTTCACTTCCAAGAGGATCATGCTACATGCATGTAGAGATACGATGAAGAAGAAACATAGATGGAGTTCAAGAACATAACCTTTCTTCTTGACCTTGTTTGGACGATTTTATGAAGGCTAGGAATCAAGAAAGAATCCCTCTATAGTTAATCCACCACAAGCTTGAACACACTTGAATGCTAGTTCTCAAACTTGCAAGATAAACCTCCTTTCAACTTGAAACCAAAAAAACGTTTTTGCTAGTCTTCAAGGGAGTTTTTAGAGAGAGTTTTGGCTGATCTTTTTGGCTTTCAAAATTAGTCTCTACCACTCCAAAATGGCCGGCCATATGAAGCCATAAAAGGAGAGAAAAGAATGAATATTCTATGTTGGTAGTTCCCATGGTCAAGGCCTAGAAAGTACCAATATTCCTTCTTCCTTTTTCAACTTTCAAACCATGTTCATGAGCATGTTTGTGTGAGTGTGTGGCCGGCCACATTAAGTGGAATGAACTAATGGGTTTGTTAGTTTTATTATTTATAAACTTATCTAATAAGTTATTATAAATAATAACCATTTATTCCTTTTATAAATGGAACAACATTTAAGCCATATATAGTATAAATAAATCAATTAAATATGCATTCTTAATGTAGTATATATATATATATATATATATATATATATATATATATATATATATATATATATATATATATATATATATATATATATATATATATATATATATATATATATATATATTTACAATATGCATATTATATTTAATTTACCAATTGAATTAAATAAGTGATTTATTTATAATTCAATTAAATCATTTAACAACTTAAACAATTTAATTGTTACATTTGTTTAATTCATCATATATGAATTGGTAATCAACCTTTAATATTGAAGTTATTATTATTTATATCAAACAACAATAACTTACAAGATTAAATTGCAAGTTTAGTATCATTTGATGTTAAATCAAATTTAACATTCCAAATGATCAATTGGTGTCAAACTTGTTGTTGGTGTGACCCTATAGGATCATGTATTATTAGTAATATTATTTTATGATCATCCTTGGGCATATAGAACTAACAATCTCCCACTTGCACAAGGTTGCATCATAGAATGATACCGACAGTGATGAACGTCTAGCAACATTTCACTGCCCCCAATAATACATGACATAATGCCATTCAACAACATCCAATTCTTCAAAAGCACAAGGCTCTAATTGATGTACAAGGTTATCTATCAATTATCCCTTTGTCACAGACATCATGTTGAACGTGAGACATGGATCTTAATCATTCTCATTTTATGTTCAACTTTCAATCAGGCGCCTTAGATGTCTAACTCTCAACACATAAGAGGAACAAATCCCGTCTTGACTACATACGCCCCTTATGTAGTTTGTACTATACTTGAGTATGGTCTGTATGGCTGTCTATATTTCAAGAACAACGGTGAACCATATCAAAGCACAGCACTCTCTACACTTGAGTCCCATAATATGTATCTCAGGTCTAAGGATACAATGATAATACCTTTATTCAAGAATCACTTATGATAATGATCCATGGAGTAATCTTGAAGCGGGTCAAGTCCAGTACTTGTTCACTGACAAGTACCTATGAATTTGGTTGCAACCTTTTGCTACTTTTACCCATAAAAGTCAACCAATCCAATTCATATTAGTCTTACTTCATAATTTCTCCCACAACTATGATCGACTATGGACGTTTAGAATAACTAATTTATTCAAGGATTAAACATGCTAATAAAACACAAAATTATGAATGAAACATCACGTCACATATATTACATAATTATTGTTGTTTACATAGTTTCATATTCATAAAACACTAAACACAAATCAAATCCATTCATTAGAAAAACGAAGTCCTATACCCTTAGCGTGACTTTCATGCTTAGCTTGGGGTAAAGGCTTCGTGAATGGGTCTGCCAAATTTTGATCTGTATGAACCTTGTGAATACTTATTTCACCATTCTTAACTTCATGTCGTATGTAGTTATACCTTCGGTGAATGTGTTTGGTCTTTTGATGTGATCTAGGTTCCTTTGCTTGAGCTATAGCACCTAGATTGTCACGGAAGAGTTCTATAGGGTCCCGAATGGAAGGAACAACCCCTAGATCTTCAATGAACTTTCTCATCCAGACAGCTTCTTGAGCAGCTTCCGAAGCAGCAACATATTCTGATTCTGTAGTGGATTGTGCAATCACTTCTTGTTTGGAACTCTTCCAAGACACGGCTCCTCCATTTAAAATAAAGACATACCCAGATTGAGATCTCGAATCGTCCCAATCTGTTTGGAAGCTTGCGTCAGTGTAACCCTTTACCTTCAAGCATTCTTCCAAACCACCGTAAACTAAGAACATATCTTTAGTTCTTCTCAAGTACTTAAGAATGTTCTTTACAGCTGTCCAGTGGGCTTCACCTGGGTTCTGTTGATATCTACTAGTCATGCTTAAGGCACATGAGACGTCAGGCCTAGTGCATAACATGGCATACATGATGGACCCAATTGCCGAAGCATATGGGACATGTTTCATCCTTTGAAGTTCAGTTCTAGTGCTTGGGCACTGAGACTTACTTAGGATGGTGCCATGCGGTATAGGCAAGAATCCTCTTTTAGAGTCTTGCATCTTGAACCTTTTCAAGATTTTATCAATATATGCACTTTGGCTTAGACCAATAAGTCTCTTAGATCTATCTCTATAGACCTTTATGCCTAATACATAAGCAGCTTCTCCTAAGTCCTTCATTGAGAAACAGTTCTCAAGGAACGCTTTGACACCTTTTAAGGTTGGGATGTCATTTACAAATAAAAGTATGTCATCTACATACAATACTAGGAATATGACTATGCTCCCACTAGCTTTCTTGTAAACACAGGAGTAATCCTCATTTTTGATGAATCCAAAATTTGTAATCTTTTCATCAAAACGGATGTTCCATGTTCGAGACGCTTGCTTCAATCCATAGATAGATCTTTTAAGCTTGCACACTTTGCTTGGATGCTTGGGATCGACAAAACCTTCAGGTTGATCCATATAGACATCTTCCAATAAGTGTCCATTAAGGAAAGCGGTCTTGACATCCATTTGCCATATCTGATAATCATAGTATGCGGCTATGGCAAAGAGTATCCTAATCGACTTGATCATTGCCACTAGTGAAAAGGTCTCATCATAGTCAATACCATGAGTTTGTGAGTATCCTTTAGCGACAAGTCTTGCCTTAAAAGTGTGAACATTTCCATCCACGTCGGTTTTCTTCTTGAAAACCCATTTATTCCCAACAGTCTTACAATTGGTGGGAAGATTAACCAAATCCCATACTTGGTTATCGTGCATGGATTGCATCTCAGTGTTCATGGCTTCAAGCCATTTATCAGATTCAGGATCTGACATTGCACTCTGGTAGTTGACGGGTTCATCAGAATCTATCGTATAACATTCCTCTTCCATCATTAGGTAACCATACCTTTCAGGTTCAAATCGAACCCTACCAGATCTGCGAACATCTTGTGTTACAATTTGTTCCTGATCAACTGTTTGTTCAGGTTCAACAATTTCTTGTTGAATGCTAGATCCAATTTCTTGTGTATCAGGCTGTGGTTCTTGAAGTTCTTCAAGTTCCACAAACCTCCCACTAGCCTCTTCCGTTAGAAACTTGTTTTCTAGGAATTCAGCTTTTCGAGAAATAAATATCTT
The DNA here is from genome assembly GCA_023525715.1 of Cichorium intybus. Lineage (NCBI taxonomy): Eukaryota > Viridiplantae > Streptophyta > Magnoliopsida > Asterales > Asteraceae > Cichorium > Cichorium intybus. Next base: position 92,153,892 of record CM042013.1, read on the forward strand.
ATTCTCTATGCGATTGTAGAAGTAGTATCCAAGACAATCTTTCGGATACCCTACAAAGATACACTTAGTTGAACGGGGTTCTAGTTTGTTCGAAGCTTCTTGTCTAACATAAGCTTCACAACCCCATACCTTGAGATAGGATAAAGATGGAACCCTTCCATGCCACATCTCATAAGGCGTTTTATCTACCTTCTTAGTAGGTGCCATGTTTAGGAGATGAGCAGCTGTTTGTAAAGCATAACCCCAAAATGATAAAGGTAGAGTACTTCTACTCATCATGGATCGAACCATATCCAATAGTGTTCGGTTCCGCCTCTCAGATACACCATTATGTTGTGGTGTTCCAGGTGGAGTAAGTTGTGAAACAATTCCACAAGTCTTAAGATGATCCATAAAGTTTGTAGTTAAGTACTCACCTCCTCTATCAGAACGTAGAACTTTAATTGTTTTGTTGAGTTGATTTTCCACTTCACTTTGAAACGTTTTGAACATTTCAAATGCCTCATGTTTATGTTTAATCAAATAAACATATCCAAAACGACTAAAGTCGTCAGTGAAGGTGATGAAATATCTTTCACCATATCTAGTCATTGGCTTGAAAGGACCACATACATCTGTATGTATGATTCCTAACAAGTCCTTTGCCCTCTCATTGGTTCCTGAGAAATGAGCTTTAGTCATCTTGCCATGTAAACAAGATTCACATATATCAAATGAGTCATTTTCATTTACCTTCAAAAGTCCACTCTTTTGAAGTTGGGATATGCGTTTCTTGTTTATATGCCCAAGTCGACAATGCCATAGATAAATTTGACTCAAATCACATTTGGGTCTCTTGGTGAAAGTGTGGTATAAAGAGCCATGGTTAGTCTTTTCATCAAGGTTTACTTCATAAATTCCATTTAAAGGCCTAGCCTCGAAATAGAATACATTGTTTTTAGAAACACAAATGTCATCATTTATAAAGCAAAGATTAAAACCACATTGTCTCAACTTAGCAACCGAAATAATATTCCTAGTCAAGCTAGGAACATAATAAACATTCAACAATGTCAAATACAAGCCACTAGGTAGTAATAAATCAAAACTTCCAATTAAATCCACCGCAACCCTTGCACTGTTTCCAACCCGGAGTACTACCTCGTTTGCTTTCAGTCGCCTACTCCTTTTGAACCCCTGCAACATATTACAAATGTGAGTTCCACAACCAGTATCAAATACCCATGTGTTAGGAGATAAATTATAAAGTTCTAGGTCTATCACATAGATACCTGAAGTGCCCTCACCGGCCTTCTTCTTCTTCAACTCCGCAAGATAGGTAGGGCAATTCCTCTTCCAATGCCCAACTTTGCCACATTCGAAGCATGCGTCTTCTTTGGCTACCTTTGCTTTCTTCTTGGGTGGTCGGGATGGTTGGACAACTTTCTTGCCCTTTCCTTTGACAACCTTTGCCTTCCCTTTACCCTTGGAGTTTGCGGGGTGTTCGGGTCTAGTTCTCTTTGTACCACCTTCCTTGATCATGAGAACTTGAGTGGTTTTCTTAGGCAGGTTCTTTTCCGCGGTAATTAGCATCCCATGCAATTCCGGGATAGTCTTGTTCAAACCATTCCTGTTATAATTCATGACAAAGGGATCAAAAGACTTTGTCAAGGAGTTAAGGATCATATCCGTTGCTAGCTCTTCGGGCATCACAACTCCAAGACGTGCCAAATGATCAATGTGACTCTTCATTTTGAGCACATAAGAGCTTACCTTCTGTCCATCCTCCATCTTGCAAGCATGGAAAGCCCGAACAGTTTCGAACCTTTCCGTTCTTGCAAGTTGTTGGAACATTTCCTTCAATTGATTAATCATGTCATAGGCCGAATGATTCTCTAAATCCTTCTGAAGGTCAGGAATCATGGTTGCCAACATTAGACATGATGCATCAATGGAGTCATCCATCTTTTTAAGCCATGCATCGTGTGCGGGCTTAGGAATGGCAGGGGGCTCTTCAGGAAGTGGTTCATTGAGAACATATTCTTTATTTTCTTGTTTGAGAACTATTCTCACACTACGGTACCAATCTAAGAAGTTTGTGTGGTTTAGTTTTTCTCCCTCAAGGAGAGACCGTAGTGATGTTTTGTTTGGAGCCGGATTTGTTGTGTTTGGTGCCATCTACAAAATTTTAACAAGGTTCAATTTAGTAATTTATGATATTAAGTCCTTAATAATTAATACCCTTTTTGTTTCATAAACTTTAATTGATTAAGGTCTAGAATCCAAGTTGCAATACAAACAAGCGGTTAGGTATCCTTTATCCCGCCTATTCGAATCAACAAGGTATGTAACGGTTTACCAATTATATCCAAATATAATTTCTAGAGTTATGGGATCCCATTATAACATTTATAATTTTGGCATGTTTGATCCCATCTATGCCTTGGATTTCTAATGCTTAGGTGACCTTTATCACAAAAGATTTCCAAACAAATCATCCCACTTAAACGGACGTGTGGTTTTGACAACTATTAATAGTTAGGTGTCCTTTATCCCATCAATATTGCAAAACTACCTCTTGTATTACAAGAAGACTCCAAGTGGTTAGGTAACCTTTATCCCACAAGGATATTCAAGTGATATATGAGTGTCTTTAAGAGGGACGGCATTGATTTGTATTTCGAAAGGGATTTGTATGTTTTACAATTCTAATTTTGAAAACATATGGTATCATGTAGATTGCATGCATCCAATGAACATGGTACCATTAAAATCTTATTTTGTTAATTGGTTCCCTAATCATAAAATCTCCATTTTATTGATTCTTTATTTGTGGTCAAGATTACATTTAATATCCAATATTAAGTTTGAGTTTGATCACATACATGAGAACCAATTTTAATCCTAAATAATTACCATTATTATTTAGGGTTGGAGTTTGTAAGAATTCATAAAATCTCCATTTTATTTGTTGTTTCATTCATTTTTCAAAACTTGACTTTATAGGTTTTATAACAAAACCCATTTTAATAAAACCAATTGTATTATATCTTATGTTTTATATGTCAATTTGAAAATTACAAACTCCTTGATGATTATGTTTAATTATCTAGGTTGTCTAGAATGCAAAATCTTATTTTCATCCACAACATAAAATAACAAAACATTCAATCATCACATGCATGCATGGGTGCATAAACACAAGCCAACTAATTTGATATTTCATGTGAGCCATACATGAAATATCAAGTCCAAACCTAGGGACAAAAAGGTGACAAAAAACTCAACCAAATGATCTTCGATTTGGCTAAAATTTTGCCAAGCTTCTTATATCATCAAATGACACTTGAACCACCATTTCTTTACACCATTGCATGAGTTTTGAATTTTCTTTTGGGCTCCTCAAAATCACGACAGGAACAGCCAAGCAGGAGGTATTTTTGTGTGATTTTGTTGCTTTCTTCACTTCATTCTTGGCCAAATTGATGCTAATACTTGTTAAAACTTAATGTATATGCTAGATATTAAAGTTACCAACAAGTATATCACCAAATGACCAAGATATGAATTTTTAAACCCTTCCTTAACAGAGTCGAAATCTGGACAGCAGCTATGCAGAAAGTGTTGCTGTTGGGTGCATTCTTCTTTTGGCCTTTTACTTCATTCTCTTGTTACATTTTGTAAAAAATATAAAATACAACTATTCTAACAATTACAAAATGAATAAAAGAAGGAAATAACTAATTATTATTAAAAACCATTTGAATAAAAGAATAGATTACAACCATATCGAATTTAAACACAAAACATGCATCATATGGTCCTTGGCTTGTTTATACTCCATTTTATCACATAAAATCATAAGAAAATCAACACTTTGTTTTTCTAAGGCAACAATTATGTAACCAAATGCATGCAAACATAAAATATAGTTGGTTACATAAAATCATAGATTAAACACTTGCATGTTGCCAAAGAAGCCATGCATGAACATTGCATTCAAGAAGATGAACATTCATGGCTTCCAAAAACCAAGTTTATCCAAATAAACTTATTATCTAAACATGCAATATAGCCATGGCTCTGATACCAATTGTTGGAAATCCATGTTCATGTAATGAGTTTCAAAAGCTTGAAGTTGCAACGGAAGCATAAAATCATGAACACAAATTTCACTTCCAAGAGGATCATGCTACATGCATGTAGAGATAAGATGAAGAAGAAGCATAGATGGAGTTCAAGAACATAACCTTTCTTCTTGACCTTGTTTGGACGATTTTACGAAGGCTAGGAATCAAGAAAGAATCCCTCTATAGTTAATCCACCACAAGCTTGAACACACTTGAATGCTAGTTCTCAAACTTGCAAGATAAACCTCCTTTCAACTTGAAACCAAAAAAACGTTTTTGCTAGTCTTCAAGGGAGTTTTTAGAGAGAGTTTTGGCTGATCTTTTTGGCTTTCAAAATTAGTCTCTACCACTCCAAAAGGGCCGGCCATATGAAGCCATAAAAGGAGAGAAAACAATGAATATTCTATGTTGGTAGTTCCCATGGTCAAGGCCTAGAAAGTACCAATATTCCTTCTTCCTTTTTCAACTTTCAAACCATGCTCATGAGCATGTTTGTGTGAGTGTGTGGCCGGCCACATTAAGTGGAATAAACTAATGGGTTTGTTAGTTTTATTATTTATAAACTTATCTAATAAGTTATTATAAATAATAACCATTTATTCCTTTTATAAATGGAACAACATTTAAGCCATATATAGTATAAATAAATCAATTAAATATGTATTCTTAATGTAGTATATATATATATATATATATATATATATATATATATATATATATATATATATATATATATATATATATATATATATACAATATGCATATTATATTTAATTTACCAATTGAATTAAATAAGTGATTTATTTATAATTCAATTAAATCATTTAACAACTTAAACAATTTAATTGTTACATTTGTTTAATTCATCATATATGAATTGGTAATCAACCTTTAATATTGAAGTTATTATTATTTATATCAAACAACAATAACTTACAAGATTAAATTGCAAGTTTAGTATCATTTGATGTTAAATCAAATTTAACATTCCAAATGATCAATTGGTGTCAAACTTGTTGTTGGTGTGACCCTATAGGATCATGTATTATTAGTAATATTATTTTATGATCATCCTTGGGCATATAGAACTAACACTTATGAACTCACCAACTTAATTGTTGACACTTTTTCAACTACTTGTATTCTCAGGAAATTGATAAGGTAAGCCTCAGCGTGAATTGAAGAGACGTTACGACGTCATTTTTGTTCATTTTGAAATTATTTGTAATTGTGATTGAAACATGCAGCTCTTTAAACGATGTAACCTTTGCAATTATTTAATGATGGTTGTGTACTTGGATTCCACTATTGTGTAACTTTGTTATGATATTGTTCATGAAGTCATCCACCCTTAAACTATTCCGCCAATACGGTTTGAGGGTGTGACAATCTCCATCTTCAAGTTCAGATCTATGTAGTGCTGAGTTTTTTAGTCGTATCTCTCTAGACAGATCCTCGGGTTTTAGTGAACAAAAGTAAAATAATATTTTTCATGGTTGTTGGATCTGATATAAAAATCAAATTTAGATCTAGGTGATAAAAAGTTTTTAGATCCTATTCTTAAAAGTTTTCAGGTTTAGATATCATTCTTTATATTGTAACACCCCATCTTTCGTAAGCTTTAAATAATGTAATCGTTTATAAAAATACTGTGAAGTGAAAATTCTATTCTTTCAAAAACTTTTCTTTTAAACATTTAAACCATTATTTAAAACACTTAGTCCCAACAAAACATATAAGTTTAAAAGTATTTAAACAAACTTTGGGGGTTACAAACTCAGATCAAAACAACCATAGTAAAGCAACATAACATCTCAAGCTAATGTCCCGTAATTGCAAAACCATTCTACCGAAAATTCGGCATGACCTTTGGGCTAAATGGATAAAATCCATACTGACTCGACTCAAAATCAAAATAGCCCAAAAGCATTACAGAACATAGCAAGACTTTACAATACAACTACAAGTGTTGTTCAATCCATAAATATAACATCTCTCAACTACATATCATAACTATACCGCTTTAATGGTAATTCTATCTTCCGGTCCTCTTTTCTATCTATGTCCCCATAGGGTCTTCTAAGTCTTTTCTTTCTATCATCTGATGCCAGTCTTCTTGTTCCTGAGTACATAACATTTAAAACAAAGATACGTAAGACAAATATGTCTCGTGAGATACATGGGTTTTAGACTCAAAGAATTTATAAACATAATATATATCATTTTCAAACCCTTTGTAATCAAATCATGTAAAGACACTTTCTGTTAGATGGTTCATAAACAATTCATAATGTAACACTTGTCATCCAAAACTTTTATAATCGAAACATATTTATCATTTGCTTGTAAAGCCTTTTCATAATAAATTAAATAATAATCTTATCAACATAAAACTTTCATTACTTAAACTTGACTGGTGTTCAAACCATTATGAACAGTTTTCATATAATGACACTAGTTGTCAAAACCTTTTGTACGTCATGTAAAAATATTTTACTTTCAAAGTCTTTTAAACAATCAAGTAATAAAGCTAGTAATGCAATGCTTTTCTTTTTCTTTTCTTTAGTTTGACTGGCATTTGAACATGATAGTATTTTTATACTTAGGGCCTTAATCACTCTTGGTGATACCCCAAGTCTAGACTGAGATGGTGAGAACATAATCAAACCACCTCAGCATCATATCACATGCTTTGACTGGTATCTCAACATGCGTGCTTTTTATACTTAGGGCATTAACCCTAAGTCTGGACTATGATGGAAAGAACATAATCAGTCCACCCTAGCGACATATAGTTTTAGGAAATCTACTTCGCGAAGGGGTTGGTACCACCCCAGTAGACTCCTCTGGATTCCCTTGCAGGAACGTCATCCCCCGGGTACAAGAACATTTCCATTACTTCATATTGTTGTGCATTTCATATCATAATACCTGTCCATTAAAACGCATTGAGGCTAGCTGCCAAAACTTTATTTCATAACATTATGGCTTGTTGCCAAAACATTTCAAATCATTGTGGCTTAATGTCAAAACTTGCTTTCAAATCGTTATGGCTTTGTGTCAAAATATACTTTTCAATTTGTTAGGGCTTAATGCCAAAACATGCTTTCAAATCATTGTCAGTTCAATATCAAATCATACTTTCAACACATAACAGTAAACTTTCATAAACATGTCATGGATAGTAAAACTTGTGTATAGACTTACATTAAAAAGCCACATAACACTTTGTAAATACTTGCTAATTCAGGCTTTAAAAATCATTTGGAAAGATCATTACTCATAAAATATTTGGCATAACATTCAATATTTAAAACTTTTTTCTATGTACCCAGTAAAAATTCTCATGTACTCACCTCGGTAGCTAGGTATGTCTAGCTACAATTAATCCACTAACTCTAAGCTTTCACTGCTTCCAAACATCCTTGAACCTCTATTGATTTAATAAGATGTTAGAATCAATTACACACTAAACACATAATAAATATTAAATCATATATGAACTATTACTAACATCACCTAATTCCATACCAAGAACTAGGTGTGATTATTACATCATGATAGCCCTTTTGGGATACTTTTACCCTTTTTGTCCCAACTTGACTAATTAAATATTTCTTGGGTTCTACTAGGTTATTTTAATGACATTCAACTTTATTACTTCTTTATAAGTTTACTTTGATGATTAGATGTCATAACATTCTTTACTTTATCCTTTTATGTCATTGACAACGCCTAGTAATATCACATATTTTAGTCGTTGTTGAGCCCTATTCTTAGTGAAATTATATCATATACATCGTGGTATTCTCACTTTTCGTGTCAGCACTTGTTTGGAAAGAAATAATGAAAACAGGGACCAAAAGCGTGCAACTTGGAAGAAGTTTGAAGATCAAGGCAAAATCAGGAAAAGACGTACGCGCGCCGCGGAAATCATCAAGGCGTGACGCGGGTATGAGGCGGTGGAAAGAATTCAAATTCCGATAAAACGGGGATAAACCCCTACGCGCGATGCGGGATCCATCTATGCGCGGCGCGGTCTCGAGATTTTTGCAACTATAAATAGAGGCTTTTAGGTCGAAAAAACTAGCGAATACCTGGAGTGAAATCGACCCTCAAGGCTCTTTGACTCCGAGATTCAGTTTCAGAAACCATATATTGGTATTTTCATGTTTTTATCTTTAATTTTCAATTAGTTAAGTAGTTAGTAATCATTGGCTAGTATCTTTAGGAGTAACAACCATTGATATTTAGTTCTAGTTTCTGTTTTTTGGATCTTTTGGTTACTGTTTTGTATCATTGGATCTGAGTTTGAGTTAATGAATCATTTGGTTACAAGTAATTGCCTCTTTTCGATGTTTTATGTTTGTGAATGAATTGTTGGATGTTTGGATTGTGTTTGATGTTTGATTTGCCTTTGTTTGCTTCTGATTTGGAGATGTACTTCTGATTTCAGTAAGTAAAAAGATTTGGTTTGTAGTTTAGTGTAGTTCATGCTTGCTTGGGATTGTTTTAGTTTGTGCTTTTTGGGATTAGTTGTCAAAAGTTAGGAACTAGGTCCTCTGACTGTAGCGTGACACTGCAGTTGGTAATCTGTCACCTGTCTCGACCACGTAACTCATGTGGATCGACCCTGACTTCCACTGTGCTAAGTGAGAGTGAGGTTTATTTTCTTATTTTTGACCGCATGACGACCGCTGCGATGTCAAATTTTGGCGCCGTTGCCGGGGAGTTGTGAGCTTGAGAATAGGTGATTTGTAGGACCTTTTAGTTTTTGATTTTTAGTTAGTAATTTTGGTTTTTGATTTTTCGAGCGTGTTGCATTAGCACATGAGTACCCATAGGGGTGAGCAATTATCCCCTTTGCGTTTTGACTCAGAGATTGAGCGAACTGCGCGCAAGATCCGTACACGTAGGCGTTTAAATACAATGAGTTTTAGTAATGTCAGTAGTAGTATAGTGAGTGTTGCCCAGGAACCCTCGGGTGAGGTAACGGGGATGTCATTTATTCCCCCGGTTTCAGAATTCCACATTGGGAGCACGAGTGCTACTGGTGGTGCAGCTTCAGCCCCTGCACCTATACCTTCATGGACTCTGCCGTCGATTCCACCATTTCAACCTTTATCCCAACCTCAATCCACAAACCCATTTACATCTGCCATGTCTTTGGGAGCGCCGACCCGTGATGGCACCCCAGTATCTAGACAGCAGACACCCATTTCCCAACCCATTTCTCAACTAGCACTAGTACTTTTTAAACCACAAACCACATTCCAACCTATACCACCGCAATAACAATACCAACAACCACCTCAGCACCAGTACCAGTATCAAGAGGCTGAAGAGAGATATGATGAAGAAGAAGACGAAGGATGGGTTCCACCAGCACCACAGCAACCATGGAACCGAGGTCGGGGACCTCCAAGAAGAGCACAGCAGCATCAACCACTACAAGGTCAGCAGAGATATAATGATCATCACTTTTACGGTAATCCTGATCAACCCTTGTATTTTGCACAACCGAGAGGGCAATCGGTTGCATCGCACTTCCAGCCATGGGAGTACGATGACTCGTCGCCCATTTACATTCCTGATGATATAGAATCTCAAGTAGAAATTCGCCCTCAATTCTTAGGGATATTACCGGAATTTAGGGGGTACAAACAGGATGACCCATACAATCACTTGTATGAGTTTATAGCAATAGTAAACGCTAACGCCCCTAGGAATACTAATAAGAACATTTTTAGACTAAGATTGTTCCCATTCACTCTTAAGGACAACGCCAAATATTGGTTCACGTCCTTACCCTCAAATAGCATCACTACATGGGACCAACTCAAAGCTAAGTTCTTACAAGAGTTTTATCCGGCAAGCAAGACAACGGAAATTAGGAGGGCCATTTAGGATTTCCAGCAGAAGGCTGGAGAAGCTTTTCATGAAGCATGGGATCGTCTAAAGGAGCTGATGAGGTCATGCCCTCATCACGATATTCCAAAGTGGCAACTGGTCAAGGTATTCTTTGAAGGAGCAAGTGAGACGAACCAAGCTATGATTAACGCATCATCTAGTGGCACTATTATGATGCAGGACATGGAGGAGGCTTGGCGGTTTTTGGAACAGCTAAGTAATGGCTCCAAAGCGAATTTCTCTACAAGAAAGACGGTAGGCACAGCTGCAGCAATAGGAGCCGACACCGAATGGAAAAAGGATGTAAAGAAGGAGATAAGCGAGCTCAATAAGAAATTTGATAGGCTTGTGTCTACTCTGCAAAATGGACCTCAGAGTCAGCCACAAGGAGGTCAAGGAGGACCAAAGACTCAAGAAGCAAATCAAGTCTATGGTCAGGGTCAAGGACAATATGGCAATGGACAACCCTATAGACCATATAACCAAGGTCAGCAGAATTTAATAACCAAAGGCAGAACAACTACCAAGGGCAGTCATCCAACCCGCCCAGGCAGCATCAACCGGTGAACAATAATGGTAATGCCAATGGAAATGGTAGCAGCAACAATAGGGGGCCCAATAACTCCATCAACAATGCCCCAGGGATGCAGGAGCATCTGGTCGTGAAAATGTATGAAATGTTCAATATAACACAGCAGCAATCGCAGGCCAATGCAAAAGCCATCGTCAATATGGAGAGGCAAATCGCCCAAATGGCTGAAGACCGACGAAAAAGAGATAATGGGAAGCTGCCAAGTACCACAGAAGTCAATCCGTCCCATGGTCAACGGGCCGGAAAGGAACATGTCAACACTGTCGAGGCTGAATGGAGGAAAGTCACCCTTGAAGATCTGCTAGAATCGGGAAATGAAGCTGAGAGTAAAGAAGAAGAGGTTAAGGAAGAGGTGGAAAATGAAAAGGAGGATAGGGAAGACACGGAATTAAAAGAAATTCTTGTTGAGAAGGAAACTCAACCAAAGGAGAACAAGGATGGTCAAGAGGAAAAGCAGGCAATAATAGCTGGGATCAAACAAAGGAAGAAGTATAAGAAGGGAAAGACAAAGCAAGAAGCGCCCAAATCGACAGGGCCATCGATGAACCAACCTTTGTGGGATGAACTTAAGAATTCCTGAGGATACAAGAATTCTTCAGGAGATGTGCGAAAAAAATGAAAAAAAACAATACTCTCACACCTGACACTGTGAGGTTGACAATTAAAGCTAGTGAGGCACTGTTGGGAACACTGCCCAAGAAAGAAAAGGATCCTGGGTCACCACTGATCACTGCTACTGTAGGAGATGTGGTCATTAGGAACACCTTGCTGGATTTGGGAGCAAGTGTGAATGTGCTACCGGGATACTTGTATGATAAATACAAGAATGAGGAATTAGAGCCAGCAAAGACTGTGTTATAGTTGGCCGACCAGTTAACTAAAGTATCTCGTGGTAAGCTGACCAATATCATAGTAAAGGTTGGGGATTTCTTTTACCCAGTAGACTTTTTAGCCATGGAATATGAGAGTCAGGAGGATGCGCCCGCATTAATATTAGGACGCCTGTTCTTGGCTACAGCCGGCGCTATTATTGACTGCAAAACAGGAGATTTGGACATCTTCTTCGGGTCGAGAAAAAGAAGGTTAAATATGTTTGGAAGTCCCATATCTCTACCTCAAGGGTATGAAGATAAGAATTTGGATAGCCACTTGCTGATGGAGCCTGGGGTTAGGGACAAAAGAACAATATGGACGCGACCGGGAGAAGGAGGAAAAGAGGAGGTTTTAAAGGACACAAAGGAGCATCCGTTGTCCACCATTGACAAAGAGCAGCTGTTGGAAATGATGGAGATGTTGGAGGCAAGGCACCAGCAGTATGAGAAAGATGCAAGGGAAAGAGAAGCAAAGGTCTTTCAGCTCCTGGAAGCCCAACAACAATGGATTAGCGGGGTTAGTGACAGGATGACTCAGCTCACTTCATTAATGTCAATGATGGCCCACAATTTCGCGCCAGATCACAAGAAAATGCCATCAGGAATTCAAGAAGAATAGGAGTAGGAATAGCACGTCTGGCTGAAGACGTTAAACTTAGCGCTTGTTGAGAGGCAACCCATCTTTTCATAGGTTAGGTACTGTATTCTTAGGAGTAATTAGGAAATTATATCATCGTCATTTGCAGGTATTATTGGTCCTAGGCAAGTGTGGGGTTGTTTTGATGGAATTGGAATTTTTTGATGACCGCGCCGCGGTCAGGCAAATTGCACGCCGCGGGATCGTAAACCAACCCGATGCGCAGGAGTTGATTTGGGAGTACGCGCACCGCGGTTCGCTCATATCCGCGCTGTGGGAATTGATCGGTTGGTTTCCTTCGATATTAAGGTAAGTCGCGACATTATTCACACACACCACGCCGCAGAGCTCCGATCATCGAAAAATTCTCGTGTTTTTTCTTGCTTATTTCATTCCTACTACCAAGGTATGTCATCCTAACTAGCTTTTACTTGTTAAACTAGTGATTACTGATTAGGCAGTTGATTTGGTTGATTTCTCCAAAAGCTCAAAAACTTAGAAATCGCCAATGCTGACTCGTAGGGTGTTTATTTTGCCAAATAATGACCCTAGATGAGTTACTCGGTACTTAGGCTACCTTGTAGTGTATTTGTATTGAGCTTAAACATGTTAAATCGTGAGTTTGAATTTGGAAGTGGAAACAGCCGCTCGCCGCACCGCGCCCTGGTTCTTGGGCCGCGCCGCGGTGCGGTGGGGAAGAAAAGGACCTAAATTGCAAAATTTTTTCCTTTTTTTGCAGATGTCATTCAGATTAGACCACCGGTTTCTCCAGTTCTCTGAGGATCTGGATAGTTCTGTGGAGTTTGCCTCTAGGAGGGATGCGCTTATTGGTCGCCGGGTTCTCGAGGCGACGATCATTGACCGGGACATCCTCAGAGACGCGGGGCTTTGGGGAGAGATGGAGTCGTTCCTCCACCATACATGGACCCACGGGGATGCTTCATTCACGTGTTGGGGCTGGGATAGGCTTATGGCCAACCAGGAGGACACAGTTTATACCGAGCTTCTTCTGGAGTTCTTATCTACTGTCCGTTTTGCACCTGGATCGACAGAGGCCCGTTTCAGGCTCGTCCGATTTAGATTGGGGGGAGTGCACAGGGAGTGCAATCTCCGGGAGTTTGGGAGGCGTACCGGCATATATACAGAGGCGGACCTGCAGCACCGTCATTTCACGCAGTTCATGGGTGCGTGCATTCAGGGGCAACCCGAGAGGGCTGCCAATGCAGAGGTTTGGGCACCGTTGTCTAACATATTCTACGAGGCGGGGACATCCAAAGAGAGCCATCTTCGCGATCCACTTCACAGACTCATGCACCGCATCGTCTCCACCTCCATCATGCATAGGGAGGGGGCGAGAAGGTGTCTAGAGAGGATATGACTTATCTCTGGGTCCTCCTTGACCCCTCCAGGTTCCTTCACCTCCCGTTCGCCCTAGCCGTCTCCCTGTCCACCCGTGCGACAGGTGCATCTGCTAGCAGTCCTCTGGCACGTGGGTATTTCATCACTCGCCTGGCCCGTTCATACCGGATCCTTACTGCTCCGGTTGTGGCATCCTTGACCGCTTTACCTCCAGCTCGCACTACGGCGCGAGCCCCGGAGAACATGGGGCTTATAGAGCAGCAGCACCAGGGCCAGTTTGTGAGGGTGGCGACTGAGGCACCCCAGGACCCCAGCCAGCTTACGCCCAGCCGGGTAGGAGATGCCGGAGGCCGGCAGCACCAGCAGATCCAGCACCACAGCCACAGCAGGAGGCGACAGAGATGAGGCAACTGCAGGATTGGGTCGCCAGGATCGAGGACCAGCTAGAGTGGATAGGGGAGGTACTTTTACAGATTGCTTCAGCACAGGGACAGCGCCCCCGACCATTCCCAGCCCGAGCCCACGATCATGATGCAGGATCTTCCAGGCCACCAGGTGGCGATTGATGTATTTTTTTTCTTATTTTTCTTCTTCTGGGTATCTGTACTGTACTTATGACATTACTATCTTTTGTTTGTTTATATTTTATTTGTTTGGTCTGTTTGCGTTTAATTTTTTTTGTGAGTCAAGCATGTTATACCAAAATTAGAGGAGTTGTTTCAAGCAAGTGTGGGGTCACCGTGCCCCTACTTGTCTTGACTACCGGCGTGTTCACTGTTGCGCTACAACTCTAGAACGCGAAATCAAGGACCTTTTTGTTCGTATTTGTACCTGTGATACCAAGCATCAACCAAGCAATCTACCGTCCAAAGGCGTAACTCTTTCTCCCTTGTTCTAAATAATTTTTGTACAACGGGGACGTTGTACGATTTTAAGTGTGGGATGTGGACGGTCGAAAGAGTAGTTTTTTGAAAGTTTCGCGGGAAATGACCGATTTTCAAAGCTTTAGCAACTTTTTCAAAATTTTTAATGGGTTATAATTTTGAAACGGATAGTTTGTGATTGTTTATAGCATTGGTATTTTTCGAGAAATACTATGTAGTTGTAATCATGCTATTAGTTGAGTCAAATAAGTTGAGTTTTAGGAGTTAGAAGATTGGACTGCTTTAGGATTGGAATTTAGGAAGGAATTATCAATCAGTGACCTTTGTTGTTCGAACCGGTAGGTCTAAAATGGGTGGGCCTTATGCACCTTGTCACCTAAGATCGTCTGGTCTGGGATGGTATTTCTGAAAGCTCGCTACACGGACAACATCGAAAGTCATGGATAGTTCTTTTATGGCCTTTAGAATCTGAATGAGTATGTATACTTCATTGTGGACAGAAAATTTGTAATCAAGGTTTCTCTAGAAAGTCATGAATTCCAAAAAACATTCTGATTATGTTTTCACAAACTATTCCAATCTAACTCATAAGGCAATAAGCTTTGAAACTGAACACAGTCAAAAATTGTTTGAGTCTTAGTTAAAATCTATTAAAAAAACTCTCTTGCTTGGGGACAAGCAAGGCACAAGTGTGGGGTGTTTGACAACGCCTAGTAATATCACATATTTTAGTCGTTGTTGAGCTCTATTCTTAGTGAAATTATATCATATACATCGTGGTATTCTCACTTTTCGTGCCAGCACTTGTTTGGAAAGAAATAATGAAAACAGGGACCAAAAGCGTGCAACTTGGAAGAAGTTTGAAGATCAAGGCAAAATCAGGAAAAGACGTACGCACACCGCGGAAATCATCAAGGCGCGACACGGGTATGAGGCGGTGGAAAGAATTCAAATTTCGATAAAACGGGGATAAACCCCTATGCGCGACGCGGGATCCATCTATGCGCGGCGCGGTCTCGAGATTTTTGCAACTATAAATAGAGGCATTTAGGTCGAAAAAACTAGCGAATACCTGGTGTGAAATCGACCCCCAAGGCTCTTTGACTCCGAGATTCAGCTTCAGAAACCATATATTGGTATTTTCATGTTTTTATCTTTAATTTTCAATTAGTTAAGTAGTTAGTAATCATTGGCTAGTATCTTTGGGAGTGACAACCATTGATATTTAGTTCTAGTTTCTGTTTTTGGATCTTTTGGTTACTGTTTTGTATCATTGGATCTGAGTTTGAGTTAATGAATCATTTGGTTACAAGTAATTGCCTTTTTTCGATGTTTTATGTTTGTTAATGAATTGTTGGATGTTTGGATTGTGTTTGATGTTTGATTTGCCTTTGTTTGCTTCTGATTTGGAGATGTACTTCTGATTTCAGTAAGTAACAAGGTTTGGTTGGTAGTTTAGTGTAGTTCATGCTTGCTTGGGATTGTTTTAGTTTGTGCTTTTTGGGATTAGTTGTCAAAAGTTAGGAACTAGGTCCTCTAACTGTAGCATGACACTGCAGTTGGTAATCTGTCACCTGTCTCGACCATGTAACTCATGTGGATCGACCCTGACTTCCACTATGCTAAGTGAGAGTGAGGTTTATTTTCTTATTTTTGACCGCATGACGACCGCTGCGATGTCAGTCATTTTGACAGTTACAAAACAATAAAGTTTCTAAAAATAGAAACTATCAAAGCCTTGATATTTTTCCGTTCACTTGACACCGATACATTTCCAACATTTCATAATGTTATTCCAATTCACTTTTATGTTCTTTTACACACTATTTTTACATATATTATATTAGTCCCATCAAGGTTGGAATTTACCATTCCATTCCAAACTTACCAAATCTTGTCCCATATCAATATCTTTATATACTTGTAAACAACTCCATTATTTTCCTTTTAACATGGGAATTACCAATTACATTCCAACAATAACAATTGTTAGTAAACTCGAGTCCTTTTACCACTTATTTTCATTCATTTGCCTTATACTTGTATATCATGTTCTATAGAAGATGTCTTTAATACCACCTTTTCATATAACTATGTCTAAAATAACATAAGCAACTAACTTTAATCTTTTCATCCATGTGTAATGAGACTTCATCAAAAATTTGATCATTAGAAAATCGTTACCATGTTAAGCACAAATTCCAAATACTCATATAGACGTTATGATTTTAACTATACATTAATAACAACAATCAACACCATTTTGTTTATTCATCAACAAGTTTCTAGTTCCAATTCTTTTGACCAGCAACTTCATATATTTAAGCTAGTTTATGACACAACCCAACGCATTCTAAAGGAAATCTTGAGTCCATGTAGCTTACATTCAAGAATCTCACTTCAAGCATCAACATTTGTCATTCTTGATTGTTTGTTAACCCATAAGGTGATTAATCAGAAAACCAACTAAATTCCTAACTTGAATCAAGAAATTTTCGGATTAATAGCTAGGGTTTTAAGGAATTAGATTTGAAACTTCAAAAATCTGCTCACCTTACAAAAAAAATCAGAAGGTCAATGATGTATCGCTCTTGAAACCGAGATACTTGGTCCATTCCCGAATCGTAGCACCACTGCACCTCACTAGCAGCCGCCGCCGACCACTACCATCGCATCGCCATCGCCACAAGTGGCGATTCTGCCCTTCACAGTGCCAACCAGGTGCAGCTCTGGGTGTTCCTTGCTGCCTGATCTCCACTTCCTTCCTTGCCTTAACACTCCTCGATCTCTCTCTCTCTCTCTCTCTCTCTCTCTCTCTCTCTCGTTGAATCACATAAACACACAACACGCACACACAAAATTTCGATTTGTGTGTGTGCTTCTCGTTTACAACTCTTTTCCCGATCCCTATTTTCTTTTCCCCCTCTCTGATACGCGAACATAGAATCATAAAATCTATGTGCTGGTTTATTAGGTGTAAAATTCCGAAAATGCCCTTAAGCCTAGTGCCTTGGTGAAATTTCCAACTTTTGCATCATATTTTCCCAAACTTTACACATTCAAAACTTCTTCATGCGATGTCCAATTTTTACAAAACTTATATTTCTAGAATGGTGGAAATAAGCTTTACATTTTCTCCTTACTGACTTAAGGCTAAATATATCTATTTATTACGTTATAAACCCTCAAACATGACCCTTTGGTCATTTTTGTCACTTTTGGTCATCTTTATATGGTCATAACTTCTTTGTTATAATTCCAAATGACCTGAATCTTTTTCCAATATTCTTGTAACATAAAATATTACAAAAGTCTCTTTGATGACTTTCTCCCAATTCCTTATAGATTTTTGGATATTAATTTTTGAATATTTACAATTATTCTTTTCACTTTTAGTCCCAAATTTCCATTTTAGCCCTCAGGTATTTAAATCAAATTTCCAAATGAAATAATACTTCATTATGACTTAATAAACAGTATTGAAACCTGAGTTTCCGTATTTTCGCATTCTTTGACCATTTTGCCCTTCTATGTACATTTAACTTGTTTGGACATCAAAGCTCATAGCGTCAATATATTTAGCTTAGAACCTTTATTTCATATATTAAAATTTAGGTTGTCATATTTCTCTATCTTTTCATAATGTTATATAGTTGCATTAGTGATAGCCTCTCTTTATTTTATTATAATATCAATCTAACTCCAGCTATCATTTTTTATGGTTTGAAGGCTTTTCTGGTAAATGTATATGTTGCATAGAGCATTTTCCAATCTCAATACTTTTAGCGGTATTTGTTTTTTCATTTTTCCATTAAATTAACATTTTTAGTTTCTATCATTTCTAATTTTATTTATCGCATACCATATAATCTAAAAAAATTTCTTTGCCAAACTAATTAATGTTATACGATCATATAATAATATAAATAGCAAATGTTGCAATATATATTAACATAATCGCATACGGCGACCATCAATGGAACTTCTATGGGTTATACGATATATCCGGTGTATCAATAATCTAAGCCATTGGATAACCTTATTTTTTATGTTTTTATTTTTTTAAACTTCTATATTATCAAATATACTTATTAAATTGTGAATACAATTTAATAAGTATATTTTTTATATTATTCACACTTGAATGGAAAATCATACTTATTAAATTGTCAATACAATAACATAAGTTTTCTTAACAAATAACTTAAATGACCAGCTAATTCAAAATTTTAGTTTTCTTGAGCCATTTTATAATTTTTGAAATACTTTTCTTCATCATTCTTTTTTTTATCTCTCTATCGTCTTATTTTCATTCATTTCATGAACAAGTTTAAAAGTCATGCACAACTCGAAAATCAACTCAAAGCCATGAAAAGATAGTTTAAAACCCATCAACAAGTTCAAATTTTGAATTTTCGAGATATATAATGATTTTCGAAATCCTTTAATGTTTTATAAATCTACTCAGACACCTGAAAACAAAATTTAAAATCCATCTATTTGAAATATTTTATAAAATACATTCTTTAATTTTTGATTTTTTAAACACGTTTTATATTTGGTGGTTGGTTGTCTTTTTCAAGTATGTAGTTATAAAATTAATAAAGGTAGATAATTATTTTATATTTTACACACCAAATTAGCTAGACAAAAAATAATAAAATTCTAAATGTACAAATAAAATAAAAATATTATTAGAACGAGAGGGATAAAGTGTTTAAAACTAAATAGATAATTAAGAGATTTGAAAAAAAAAAAAAGAAAAGAAAAAATTGTTGGTGTCAACTTCATAAAACTTTTAAACTCCAATTATGAATAATTATATTTAAATAAAAATTTCTTAAATAAATTAAAATAAGAAAAAAGTATTTAAAACCATCAAAATATATAATATATTGCTAGAGTTGAATTGATAATGTAATAAAATAAAATAATAACAAAACATATCAATCACTCAATCTCAATATTTTTAGTCTCTCATCAATTACACTTAATGTGCGCTTAATAGCACCTTAAGCAAGTATATTTAAGTTTTCTAAAAAGTGTGTATATGAGGAAGATAAAGAGTTGTTAAAATGATGCATATAGGCAAAGGCAAAAGAATAGTTATTTATGATATTGAAAAACAAAACATTTAAATATCTAAAAAGTGTGTTAAATGTATGTGTGTGAAAAAACGTGTGCATCGTAACTATTTATTTAACACATAATCGAAGTTTGATAGAAAATATGAAAGATATACTTAAAATTAAAATTAATATATTTTATATTTTAGTAGAAATGTTACATGAATAAGAAACCGATGTGAATGCACTTAGTTCCATTAATTTTAATCAAATACTTGAAATAATTCAATTATTTTCTATGCTTTTAAATCGTTGGGATTTTAGTTATTTTGATCAATTGAAACCCTTTTTAAAACTTTTTATGATCCAAACATCCACTAAGAAATTTGTGTTTGTTTAATTCGTTATGTTTGGTTTTGAAATTTTGAAACTGAAAATTAGTTAGGTGATGTTTCTTTTTCACTTAATGGACTTAATACATAACAAACTTGATGGTTCAGCTATATGTGGTTGTTTCTTTTTTACTTAATGCTAACAAAATATCTTAATGAGTTAAGTTAGAAAATAGATGTCTTTAACATTAAGTCATAAATTTATATTTCATTTTCTAGAATTACCCTTATTTTCTTAATGAACAATATATTTATATAGAAAATTATAAATAATGAAGTATATTTTATACTTATATGTTGAGTTATTTACTATTATGTGTATAAATATCATACAAAGTTTCATGTGTTCGTTATTTTGTTTAATTCATTATATATTTAAATTTTGATTGTTTGAGTTTAATTTTATTTTTTGAAATTACTTTAAAATTATGTTCAATTTAAATTATCAATCATGTCATTTTTAAATTTCTAAAAAATTATTAAAAAATTGGTGTGAGCACGTACAATTTTAATTTATAACAATTATTTAATAAATGGCCATTTGTCATTTATCAAGTTTAAACATGAGGGCATAATAGTCATTTATTCAGATTCATACAGTTCATTCAGTCCAAAAAGAAAACAGTATATATAACGACAATACTGTATCCATTCAGATATCGTTATACGTTCATCATTATTTATCAATTCAGGACTTAACATGAAAAAAAAAAGAACAGAGCCTTACATTTTACCAAAATGTCTATCCAAATATTTATAAACCTATTAACATTCTAGGTTAATATTATTCTAAAAATTGTTAATGTAACAAATAATTGAAAATTACAAAATGGCCATGTAGTCGAAATCACTAAAAAAATAAAACGAAAAACAAACAATATATTTTCTTTACAAAAAATGATATGTTTTTATAAAAAATGTTGGTTTTGATAAATTATGATAATCATTATGATCACATGAAGTCCATCAAAATTGAAGTTTGGATAATAATGTGCTTTTGTGTAATATCGTTATAGAGTAAAACAGAAACATAGCTTTATTTTTAAACAAAATAGATACATATATCTTTAAATTGAGTGACTGTTTTACATGTCTCTTATTGAGTCTGACAATAGGCATCTCCTTTTGGTGCGATCCTATAGTATTGTATGTTATTAGCAACATCATTCTATGATCATATATGGGCATATTGATTCAACAATCTCCCACTTGCACAAGTTTGCATCAAAGATTGCTACTGACAGTGGTGAACATCTAGCAACATCTCACTACCCCTAAAATATATGATGTAGTTCAATTCAACAACACCTAATTCCTGAGAGCTCCTAGCTACAATAGGTGTACACGGTAATATATCAATTATCCCTTTATTCAGATGTCATGTTGAATATGAGACATGGATTTCGATCAATCTCATATTTGTTTAACTTTCAATCAGGTGCCTTAGATGTTTAACTCAACACATAAGAGGAACATATCCCATCTTAACTACTTACGCCTACTTATGTAGTTCACACTACACCTGATGATGGACTTCATAGTTGTCTACTATTTCAAGAACCACGATTTACCATATCAAAGTATAGTTTTCCCTACACTTGAGTCCTAAATATGCATCTCGGGTCTAAGGATACAAATATAATACATTTATATTCAAGAATCACTCATGACAACGATCCTTAGAGTGATCTTGAAGCGGGTCAAGTCCAATACTTGTTCCCTAACAAGTACCTATGAACTTGGTTGCAATACTTTGCCATTTTCATTCCATGAAAAGCCACAAATCTAATTCATATTAGTCTTACTTCATACTTTCTCCCACAATTATGATCGATTATGGACATTTAAAATAACTAGATTATTCAAGGATTAAACATGGTAATATAGAACACAACAAGTATCAATGAATAAATCATATCCCATATATCTCATTCATTCTAGTAATTCATTGCTTACATTGTTCCAATATCCAAATGCTAAATCCTTTTCAAATAAAATCCCATTACTAGAATAATGAAGTTTTATAGCTCAAGGACAAATATTGTCCAAAACAATTATTGTTTTACAGAACAACTCTTTATGCTCAAATCATAAGTTGTAATATCGTGTTATTAAAATCTAGAGATTTTTGAGTTAATCTTGGTGTAATAAAGATTAGTTAGACTATTGCATGAGTTTGGGTAGTTAGAATTTCATTTGGAAGGAAATTTAAGTTGAAAAATGCTAAAAGAGGTTACACGGGTCGTGTAGGAGTTACACGGGTCGTGTAGGGGTTCCTTGTGAATGTTTTGAGCATACAGTGAATTACACAGGTCGTGTCATTTTGACACGGGTCGTGTAAACCTATAGACTAAAACTAAAAATGTACAGCACGGGTCGTGTAATATTGACACGGGTCGTGTAAAATGTACAGCACGGGTCATGTAATATGGACACGGGTCATGTAGTTCTGCAGACCAAACTCAAATTTCATACCGTGAGTTACACGGGCCGTGTAATTTTTACACGGGTCGTGTTACGCGCAGGATTACTTTTTAAAGGCCGATTTCTTTTCATTTTGGGTTATTTCCACTTCGATCAAAACCCTTCCAAAACCCTAGAAAAGCAATTCTAACCCTTCTAAGTCGAGATTAAGGCCTATTGATCACGAATTGAAGCTAGAGATTAGTTCCTTGAGCTTGAAAGGTAATTCTCTTCGATTTTTATCTTGTTTTGACGGGTGAATCATTGGATTTGAGGTAATTCCTTGTGGTCTTGATGAGCCACCTGGAATTTGTTAAAGTTAGAGTTAAATTATGTGGAATAGTTAGTATAAAATAGTTCTAAGTATGAAAGTCGAGCTAGTGAAGTGTTTATATTGTGTTCCTAGGGTTACATGTGTTTAAGTGATGAAATTGAAGGCTGTAACTTTGATATTGTTGTTATCTTTTGATTGTAACTTGTTTCAATGATACAAGTTCTTTGATTATGATGAATATTGAGTGTGATTAAGAATTATTCTTAACTTGAATAATGAAAATGAGTTGTTATGCTACAGCTAAGGCTAGGCAGGAGCATACACGAGGTGCAGGAGTTCCACACATCGATTCCACAACAGGTGAGTAGTTATTAATAGATGAATTATGAGTTGGTATTGATGTTTATTACAGGAGAAGTATGATTTGAGTTGTTTTGAAATTGGTTGAGAATACCAATTATGAGTGTTTGGAATAATGAACCTCATTATGAGTATATATTAAGGATCAAGATGGTTTATTGAGAAAGTTGTGAAAGAAATGTTGGACAATTGCTGTCTAGTTAAACTTTAATTACTCACAGAGCTTTCAAAGCTCATATATTGTTTGTTAATGTTAATTGTGTTAGGTTCTGGAAGTACAGATCGTGGGAAACGCATCACGGAGGGTTAGCTGGATGGGATATGGACTTTGGACTTGGACTTACTTATTTTCTTGTGTTGGACTATGTCTTTTGTAAAATCCGATTTTGAGTAAACTAGTATGAAACTTGTTTGTACATAAGTAAATACTTAAACTATGCTTTTGATATAACTTTGTAAACTTGTTGCTCTTTTTGGGGTTACACCACTAATAGTATTATGCTTGATTAATGTAATTGGTGTATCCTATAAATTGAGAAACCGGGTGTTACAAGTTGGTATCAGAGTCGTGGTTTAAGGGAATTAAACATTGAGATGGGTTTAGACTTAAACCAAAGAGATAGAGAAGTCCCAAAGAGTCCCGAGTAGCTATCCTCCGCGGTGTAGTACAATTGAGTTGATTATACACTATATTGAGTATTATAGTGCTATACAATTGAGTTGATTATACACTATATTAAGTATTATAGTGCTATATAATTGAGTTGATTATACACTATATTGAGTATTATAGTGATATACAATTGAGTTGATTACACACCATATTGAGTATTATGGTGGTGATTACTAAATGAGTTGATTTTCTTTTTCAGTTAAAATGAGTGCTGGAAAAGAAAAAGAGCGAGGTGATCCATCAAGAGATAAATCGGGATCATGAGATACGGGTAAAGAGCATCAACCCGAGGGAGAGCGACCTCCCGAGACACAGAGTAATATGCAAGCTATGATTGCTGCTGAGGTAGCCAAAGCACTTAAAGAATTATTACCCACTTATTTGAAGCCTCAAGCAGAGGTTACAACTGGAGGTACTTCGGGATCAATCCCGGTTCAACCTGAATAGAGAGAGGGTCGTGAAGAGGTCTTTATTGAGGCGGGTAGAGCTAGAATACCTGAGAAGACAAGGAGGTGTACTTATGATGTTTTCCAGAAGTGCAAGCCATACGATTTCTATGGGAAAGATGATCCCATAGCAGCCAAGAATTGGTTGACACACGTTGAAAAGATGTTCCGCACAAGTAAATGTGATGAGGCGGATAAAGTTGAGTTTGCAACAAATTTGTTAAAGGAGGATGCACAATTTTGGTGGGAGAATATGTGTATGGAGATAGGAGAAAGTTTGGCATATACATTGAATTAGGAACAGTTCAAATTGAAGTTCACTGAGTATTATTGTTCCAATAATGCTATGAAAGGAATAGAAGAAGAATTTTTGAAGTTACAGCAAGGGTCGAGAACTGTGTAGCAATACACACTGGATTTCAATGAGAAGGCGAGATTTGCACAACATCAAGTAGATACGGAGGAGCGTAAGATGGATCGTTACTTATGGGGTTTAAAAACCCAGATCCGAGAGTTTTTGCCGAGTTCAAGATATACTACCTTTCAACAAGTTGCTGAGGCAGCAAGATCGAGAGAAAGGGAGTTGCAAAGACAGGAGGAGGAGAGAAGAACTGAAAGAGAAGTTGGAGGATTTAAGAGAAAATGGGAAGGTAAAGCTATAGATACTCCTCAGAGATCCATTACCACGGGTTCTCAAGTCCGTGATGAAACCAAGAAGAATGAAGAGAAATGGTGTAAGAAGTGTAGGCGAAAACACATGGGAGAATGTGATCCCCGAAACCCTCCATCAGTTTGTTTCCAGTGTGGAAAGACGGGACATATGGCTCGCCAGTGTACCGAGAGTCGCCCCATTTGTTTCAATTGTGGGGAGAGCGGGCATATTCGTCCAAATTGCCCAAAGATGAAATCTGAGCCACAAAGAGATTTTCAAAAGACTGGTCAAGGAGGAGGTCGAGATCGAGATGATCGAAGAGATAGGGGTGGTGGTCATGTGAAAACGCGAGCTTTTCAATTGACTGTTGACGAGGCTAGAGATCGGACCGATGTTATCACAGGTATCTTTAGCTTGAACTCTTTTCAAGCACGAGTACTTTTTGATTCGGGTGCATCTGTGTCTTTTATATCAGAGTCTTTTGCTTCTAAACTAGATAATCCATTAGTTGAATTATATGAGAAAATAATAGTAGATGTAGCAGATGGGAGATGTGTTTTTGTAAAGAGTCATTATAAACAGTGTCAGCTTGAAATCTATGGGATTACGTACCCTATAGATCTGAAGCCGATCACTAATCATGAGTTTGATATAATAGTCGGGATGGATTGGATGGATGATAATAGAGGTCAAATGGATTGTCATGAGAAAACACTTTCCATAAAGACACCGAGTGGTTCCCGAATTTTGATACGAGGTGAACGACGTTCCCGAAAAGTACCGATAGTGTCACTTGCCACGGCTAGAAGATATATAGAAAGAGGGGGTGAATTGATTATGGCACATGTGATTAGTGCTGAGTCAAAACATTCCAAAATAGAAGAAGTAGAAGTGGTTTGTGATTATCCCGATGTATTTCCCAAAAATCTTCCAGGCGTACCACCAAGTAGACAAGTTGAATTTGTGATCGATATCATACCGGGGGCGAAGCCGGTAGCTCGACCACCTTATCGACTAGCACCGTCTGAGATGGAAGAATTAAAGAGACAGTTACAAGAGTTATTGGAACTTGGATTTATACGTCCGAGTTCGTCTCTGTGGGGTGCGCCTATACTCTTTGTGAAAAAGAAAGATGGATCTATGAGAATGTGTATAGATTATCGGGAGCTCAACAAGGTCACTATAAAGATGATCAACTGCATGGGGCCACATATTTTTCAAAGATTGATTTGAGATCCGGCTATCATCAATTGAGAGTACAAGAAGCTGATATTCCGAAGACAGCTTTTCATACGAGGTATGGCCATTACGAGTTCTTAGTCATGCCATTCGGTTTGACTAATGCTCCAGCCGTTTTTATGGATTTGATGAATCGGGTTTGTCGTCCTTTTCTTGATAAATTCGTAATTGTGTTTATCGACGACATCCTGATTTATTCAAAGAGTCGAGATGAGCACAGATTTCATTTACAACAAATGCTAGATCTTCTTCGAGATGAGAAATTATATGCAAAATTTTCAAAATGCGAGTTCTGGTTACGGGAGATTCAATTTCTTGGCCATGTGATAAATGAAGACGGTATAAAGGTAGATCCAGCAAAGATCGAAGCTGTAATGAGTTGGGAGCCGCCAAAGAGTCCAATGGAGGTTCGTAGTTTCTTGGGGTTAGCAGGCTATTATCGACGATTTGTAGAAAACTTTTCTCGTATAGCTATGCCCTTAACCAAATTGACCAAGAAGATAGAGAAATTTAGTTGGACTGAGGCACAACAATCAGCCTTTGAACAACTACGAGATGGTTTATGCAAGGCTCCAGTGTTGGCTTTACCGCAAGGAGGGGAGGATTTTGTTCTTTACAGCGATGCCTCCTTAAGTGGTCTTGGATGCGTGTTGATGCAAAAAGGACGAGTGATAGCGTATGCCTCTCGACAACTGAAACCACATGAAAAAGCTTACCCAGTACATGATTTAAAGTTGGCGGCAGTAATTTTTGCATTAAAGATCTGGCGACATTATCTTTATGGAGTGCGATTTCATATCTATACAGATCATAAAAGTCTGAAATACCAGTTTGATCAGAAAGAGTTAAACATGAGGCAAGTACGGTGGATGGATCTACTAAAAGATTATGATTGTGAAATACTTTACCATCCTGGTAAAGCCAATTTGGTGGCGGATGCACTAAGCCGTAAAGAGTCGCCTATTCGAGTTGTATCGGCTCGAATGGGGATTGTGAGTCGACTACCAGAGTTGATACGAAGATGCCAAGTCGAAGCCAATGACTTGAAGAAAGAAAGGATGATTGGTTATGTAGAGAAACTTGTGGAAAATGCACAAGGAATCAAGACTT
Source organism: Cichorium intybus (assembly GCA_023525715.1). NCBI lineage: Eukaryota > Viridiplantae > Streptophyta > Magnoliopsida > Asterales > Asteraceae > Cichorium > Cichorium intybus. Next base: position 92,180,930 of record CM042013.1, read on the forward strand.
TCCAAGGGCGAGTTTGGGTTCCGAGACATGGCGAGGCGAGACAGTTATTGCTAGAGGATGCTCACTGTACTAGATATTTGGTTCACCCTGGTAGTACACGAATGTATCATACCTTAAAACCGTACTACTGGTGGCCGGGTATGAAGCGAGATGTGGGACGATTTGTAGAGAACTGTTTGACATGTCTTCAGGTAAAATCTAATCATCAAAAGCCTTATGGAGCAGTGCAGCCATTGCCAGTACCAAAGAAGAAATGGGATGAGATCACCATGGATTTCATCACAAAGTTGCCTCGGACTCCTCGAGGATATGATTCTATATGGGTGATTGTTGACAGGTTAACAAAGTCGGCTCATTTCATTCCAATCCGAGAAGATTATCAAGTAACAAAGCTAGCTGAGATATATACGAAAGAAATTGTGAAACAACATGGAGTGCCAACTTCAATAATTTCTGATAGAGATAATCGGTTCAATTCACATTTCTGGCAGAGTTTCCAAAAGCATTTTGGTACAAAAGCTTTATTGAGTACTCCGTATCATCCCCAAACGGATGGACAGTCAGAAAGAACGATACAAACACTTGAAGATATGCTACGAGCCTGCATCATTGATTTTGGAGGCAGTTGGGAAGATCATCTGCCTTTGGTGGAGTTTGCCTATAACAACACTTATCACTCCAGTATACAGATGGCACCTTTTGAAGCTTTATATGGTGCACCGTGTCGAACACCAACTTGCTGGACAGAGATGGGAGAGAAACCGTTGGCGAGACCGGAAATTGTAGCTGAAACCGAAGAGAAAATACAAAGCATTCGTGAGCATATGCGGGTAGCCCAAAACCGCCAAAAGCAATATGCAGATAGAAGAAGAAAGCTGTTAGAGTTCAATGTTGGGGACATGGTAATGTTGAAAGTGTCCCCATGGAAGGGAATAATACGATTTGGCAAGAGAGGTAAATTGAGCCCACGCTTTATTGGACCCTTCCAAGTTTTGGAGAAAATTGGAGCGGTTGCGTATAAGCTGAAGCTTCCAGAGGAGTTACAGGGTATCCACAATGTTTTTCATGTGTCACACCTTAGAAAAACATTGTATGACCAATCCACTTGGGTACCCTTAACTGAAGTTCAACTAGATGAGAAATTAAGATATCAAGAGATGCCAGAGCAAATTCTAGAAAAGAAAGTTAGAAAATTGCGAAATAAAGAAGTGGGATTAGTGAAAGTGCAATGGCGACATCATAGAGGATCAGATGTCACTTGGGAAGCTGAAGAGGAAATGCGGTCAAAATATCCCTTTTTATTTTAAGAGATTCCGAGGACGAAATCTTTTGAAGGGGGAAAGTACTTGTAATATCGTGTTATTAAAATCTAGAGATTTTTGAGTTAATCTTGGTGTAATAAAGATTAGTTAGATTATTGCATGAGTTTGGGTAGTTAGAATTTCATTTGGAAGGAAATTTAAGTTGAAAAATGCTAAAAGAGGTTACACGGGTCGTGTAGGAGTTACACGGGTCGTGTAGGGGTTCCTTGTGAATGTTTTGAGCATACAGTGAATTACAAGGGGTCGTGTAAACCTATAGACTAAAACTAAAAATGTACAGCACGGGTCGTGTAATATTGACACGGGTCGTGTAAAATGTACAACACGGGTCGTGTAATATGGACACGGGTCATGTAGTTCTGCAGACCAAACTCAAATTTCATACCATGAGTTACACGGGCCGTGTAATTTTTACACGGGTCGTGTTACGCGCAGGATTACTTTTTAAAGGCCGATTTCTTTTCATTTTGGGTTATTTCCACTTCGATCAAAACCCTTCCAAAACCCTAGAAAAGCAATTCTAACCCTTCTAAGTCGAGATTAAGGCCTATTGATCACGAATTGAAGCTAGAGATTAGTTCCTTGAGCTTGAAAGGTAATTCTCTTCGATTTTTATCTTGTTTTGACGGGTGAATCATTGGATTTGAGGTAATTCCTTGTGGTCTTGATGAGCCACCTGGAATTTGTTAAAGTTAGAGTTAAATTATGTGGAATAATTAGTATAAAAGAGTTCTAACTATGAAAGTCGGCTAGTGAAGTGTTTATATTGTGTTCCTAGGGTTACATGTGTTTAAGTGATGAAATTGAAGGCTATAACTTTGATATTGTTGTTATCTTTTGATTGTAACTTGTTTCAATGATACAAGTTCTTTGATTATGATGAATATTGAGTGTGATTAAGAATTATTCTTAACTTGAATAATGAAAATGAGTTGTTATGCTACAGCTAAGGCTAGGCAGGAGCATACACGAGGTGCAGGAGTTCCACACATCGATTCCACAACAGGTGAGTAGTTATTAATAGATGAATTATGAGTTGGTATTGATGTTTATTACAGGAGAAGTATGATTTGAGTTGTTTTGAAATTGGTTGAGAATACCAATTATGAGTGTTTGGAATAATGAACCTCATTATGAGTATATATTAAGGATCAAGATGGTTTATTGAGAAAGTTGTGAAAGAAATGTTGGACAATTGCTGTCCAGTTAAACTTTAATTACTCACAGAGCTTTCAAAGCTCATATATTGTTTATTAATGTTAATTGTGTTAGGTTCTGGAAGTACAGATCGTGGGAAACGCATCACGGAGGGTTAGCTGGATGGGATATGGACTTTGGACTTGGACTTACTTATTTTCTTGTGTTGGACTATGTCTTTTGTAAAATCCGGTTTTGAGTAAACTAGTATGAAACTTGTTTGTACATAAGTAAATACTTAAACTATGCTTTTGATATAACTTTGTAAACTTGTTGCTCTTTTTGGGGTTACACCACTAATAGTATTATGCTTGATTAATGTAATTGGTGTATCCTATAAATTGAGAAACCGGGTGTTACATAAGTAATCTCCAAAAGCTTTAGACCACGACCCGTGCTCCTATGTTTAACCGGAGAATCACTTGCTCATAATCAGTTGCATTCTTTGATGGATTTTTGAAGAGTTTATGATGCTGTGAAGATACAAGGTGTTGCTTGGGAGTTTTGTTCAAGACAAGATCAACTAAAGCCCTTGTTTCTGGACCATTGACGTTTGCGTTGTCGAATTCGTAGACGCGCGTAAGGAGTGCTGTTTAGCTTTGTGGATCAGGTGAGTCTTCTCACTATACTATGGGTGATGTTGCATGCGTAGGTAGCTTTATTACTTTGTGTAATAATGTGATATATGTGCCTTACGTGTTTATCGACAAGATCGAGGCAAGCTCGTGAGTCAAAGAATGGACAAGGTCGGGGCAAGCTCGTGAGTTAAAGAATGGACAAGATCGGGGTAAGCTCATGAGTCAAAGAATAGACAAGATTGGGGCAAGCTCGTGAGTCAAAGAATGGACAAGATCGGGGCAAGCCTGTGAGTCAAAGAATCGACAAGATCGGGGCAAGCTCAGAGACCTTTTTGTGATTGTGTGTTATGGATTGGAGCGTGTAGTATTTTGGGGAACTCACTAAGCATTGTGCTTACTCTTTCTCCCTAACTGTTTTCAGGTATTTGCTGACTTGAGCTTGGAGTACGGCGTGACTGTACCACGTCTAAGGTTTTGATAATTAAGTCTTCCGCTGGATAATGTTTGTAATGTTTTTGATAAATACAATTTCTAATATTTGAATAATAAGTTTTAATTTGGATGGTTTTACTTAGTAACCCGTTTTATATATTTGAACCAATTTAAAAAGAAAATTTTTATTACTGGATTTGGGACGTTACATTTAGGCAATTGAGGATTATCCTCAAGCTTTAGAAAAACTCGATGATTTGGATTTTGATTGTCCATTAGTAACAACGGACAAAGGGCACATGGCTGGTATAACCTTTCGTGAGCATATAACTAAAACTTATTAGGGTCTCGGGTCCCAAGTTAGTGTTTAGGGTGCATAAACTAATACAATCTTGAATATTTGTTTTTTATCAAATATTAAGTTCGTGGTACGTTGTGTTGTATGAAACCAAGATACGTACTTAAATATCCCACCTAACTCAATTTTATGTATAACTTAACTTGGTTTTAAAGTCTCGTCTAACTCTCCACCTACTATACATCTACCACCTACCTTACATCTAACACTCCTTTACACCATTATATAACTTGCTAAGACATTACATTTCTCACACAATTTCTCAACTTACACAATACCATTACATTTCACAACATATTTCAATTTACTCAACAATGTCCGATTGGTCAAAAATCCCACATAAATATAGGGGATCAGCTTCAAGCTCCTCCAATCCGCCACAAGTACCGAAAGATGCTCAAAGAAATAATGACTATGCATGCTTAAGAGGCAATGATATAAAGCATCCTAATGCTATCAAAGAGACAATATTCTTCAACAAATTGAAGACAATATGGAATGGATCGAAATAACAAAGAAAAAAATCAATTAGATCGAAAACTGAATAACCATATCCACATTGCAAGATAAACTTCAGACCTCAATTAATTCATGTGACATTCAAATGTACATCATGGAAAAACAAGCTTGAACCGACCTGGAAAAAGTAGATATCTCCTACGAGTATCCAAAATTACAAAACGTGAAAAAAGTACAATTCTCATACGAATACCCAAAATTACAGAGAAAATAAATTACTGACCAACTAGTGTTCTTATGCATCCAATTTAATTGACGATTGTACTTTTTTAATGTTTTATTTCAAGTACTATTTGTCTTAAAAGACTATTTCGAATTTAACTATCCAAATACATAATATAACACTATTTCGAACTTATTCATTTTTACCAAAAAATTTAACTACTCTATACATAAAACCATTATTTTTATGAAAATGTTGAATTTTTTATATCTTTAGTATTTTCGAATTACTTTTTGGATAAAATAGTTAGAAAACTCCAATAAAGTATTAATATTTTGACATAATTTACAAAAAAGTCTCAAATTAAACTTTTTTGTTTTACAAAAAGTGATAGAATACTGGCTAATGTATTCAAATCAACCCTTTCAAACATTTTTAGCATGTAACATTGCCACATGGCGCACCAATATGGACAGATTGCTGACTTGAAATTGACGTGGAATGCCATGTTAGCGCGTTCCTTTACTTGGAAAAAAAATTGCATGTTTTATCTCTAATATAGTCTCAATATTTTGACACATTTTACGAAAAATTCCCAACATTTTGAGCTAATTTACTTGTAAAAAATTACGTGTTTTTACACGTATTTATGTCTTTAATAACGTATCTGCATATTTGAAAATGTAGTTTTACGTGTATTTATTTAAAATACGTACAAATATTTAAAATTTATACATGTATAATTAAATGCATATAAATAAGTTTTTAAACATATATATACCTTATTAAAGACATAAATACATGTAATAATATGTAAAAATACATAAATATTTTTAAACAAATAATCTTAAATTATGTTTAAACAAATAATTTCAATATTTATTGTTTAAGTTAGGTTCCGACAACAATATTTTATGGTTTCAAGAACGATAGCCGATATCATCTACTATATTAATAATTATCTAGTTTCATGCAATTCAAGTTTGTTCGGTCATTTCTAGTTCCATTCTGTCTAATCTCACTAAACAAACTTACCAAAATCAATATCTGTTATTTGGAATAAATAGTATTTATACATGTATTTTTACGTATTTTAAGTATTTCTACATATTTTAAATAAATACATAAAAATACGTTTTTAAAGGTATAAATGCATTATTAAAGACGTATATACATGTAAAAATATGTAATTTTTTCCAAGTAAACCGGGCAAAAATGTTTGAGATTTTTCCATAAACTGTGCCAAAATATTGTAAATTTATTATAGATAAAACATGCAATTTCTAAGTAAATGAACGCGTTGATGTGTAATGCCACGCCAGTGCCAAATCAGCACTCTGTCCAGATACGTTATATAACAATGGTACCTGCTGAAAATGTTAAAAATGATTGATTTTAATATATTAGCCGGTATTCTGTTTTTTTGCATAACAAAATTAATTTAAGACTTTTTTGTATATTGAGTTATTTGATTTGTCTCTTACTGGATCAGTGAGAGGTTAGGTCTGACTTGATCCGAGTCAGATCGTTTGATAACCTTAAAATTTATCTCGACTAGGTCCTAAGCCCTAAATTTACCTCTTATCTAGTCAGTTTTAACATAACTTTAATCAGATTCAGTTGCCTGTTACTCAAGCAGCAAACAACCTTTAAGTTAAATATCGAGGCTTTATTAAAATTTTGGGTCGTAGAATTCTAAATTTTTGTAATTACTTAACACTCATGGTCACTTGGGGGAAATATTGAGGCTTTATAGTTCCGACCGTCAGCCAAGATATTTCCCAAACTTGGGGACTCCGAATGAATTAATTGACGAATTTTGTTTTCACGAAGAGCAAAGAATTGATTTTGCGTGTGCGGGGTGAATCAGACAAAATACAATAATAAGTAGGCATGGGCATCCATCTTAGATCCAACACCCAAGAATGGGAAGCGTATAATGGGTTTGATTGATGAGATGACGATGACAACCCTCCACCCCCCTTTTTCCTTCTGTGTCTATGTCTATATATAGATACCAGGCATACAATTACAAATGGCATCCTCGGCGTCCTTGCTTCATTACACAACACCTCCCGTAATTAATCTTCGAAGAACCGCTAATTTAGGTTCATCGCCCTCCAATTCGAATCCGAATTCGCCGTCTTCTTCGTCATCTTCGTGTTCTTCGTCCTCGTCCTGGCCGTGTTGCCAGGGATTTTCGTGGACTTTCTCCAACTGTTTTGGTAAATTCCAGATATCTTCTTTTTTCTCGTTTTCTCATATTCTTTCAATGGCTATTTTCTTTATTACGTTTCTTTTCCTTCTTTTGTTACTCAAACGGAAAGATGTCGGAAACCTTTTCACAGAAATTATCAAGGGTATTCAATGAACCTTTGGATTTGGTCTCAAAACATGGATTTACGTTTTGCGAAAACGGTGTGATTGCATGCCATGTTTATGTCTCATCTATATACGTGTCTGCAAAACCAGGAATATCACAAGCTTATATGAGTAGTCGGCCATTTTTCGCGATAAAAATATCTTCCGTAGTTCGTATTGTATTTCTACATGTCAAATTATGCTTCTAGGGTTGCTTGATGAATGACCTTTTTGGAGAAATGTTGAATAGATTATGTGTCTTGACCTCTATTTGCCTCAATTTCTATGAGAAAAGTGGAGTGCACGAATGAAACTGATGAGTGAAGACTTAAGTTGTCTTGGAGTTAAAGATAGGTTTACAAGCTTCATTTAAGATCTGCAATAAAGTACTTTGGTTGTGTTCTATATGCTATATATAAATATGATGCTGTTTGACTCGAATTTTTGTAAAATTCTGCAGGCATAAACGGCGTGTGGAAACAAGGCCTTAGAGCTCAAGCTATGAGCACAACCCAAGGGAATATTACATCACCAAGGTCTGCCAATCACGTCAAAGAAGAACCGGATCATCTTCTTGTCCTTGTACATGGAATCTATGCAAGGTACATATGTCATTTTGCATCACAAACCTTCTTTCCCATCAAGTGTTGCTTCATTAAATGATGTTTAGAAATTATTTGGGAATTATAATCCCACACTTGACGAAATGGAAGGAAAAAGTATAAATGGGGACAAACCTCCTAAGAAGTTGTTAGGTTACCAAAAATAATATCTCAAGCTCAAGTTTCAATGTATATGTGGATTGGCTTTTATAAATGGTCAATTATTATTGTTCTTTTCTTTTATTTTGTCGATTTATTTCCTAACTTTGGTTTTGTAGTTTTCATAGGGTTGTTTCTTTTTTACTTAATGGGCTTAATTCGTTAAGCACTTAATCTGGACAGCTATATATTGTTGTTTCTTTTTGACTTGATCTGGACAGAATGACTTAATGAGTTAAGCCAAAAAACTTGGTGTAATGTATTATGACACTAACCTTTTACCTATTTTTTTACTCCTGACTCCTCTCACGTTAAAAGTGATGATTATTGTGAAATTTGTTTTTTGGAATGTAGGGGTAATATTGTCATTTCGTTTCATTCAGACGGTAAATGAAAAAGACTTTATGCATACTGCATTTTATTTAGACACACATCATTACCCATTCACCACTTTTCCTCATTTGGGTAAATGATTGAAATACCCTTTGTAAACCTAGGATCTCAATTCTAGCTGATGATTATGTTTAATTTTTTTTTTTTCAAATGGCAATTTAAATGTTTTCATTAGTATTTATGATTTGTCTTTAAATTCATATTTTATCAAACAATAACTTTACAAAAAAAAATCAATAAAGGGCAATTCTGTCATTCAAAATTATGCAGCCCTAGTGACTGGAGATATGTAGAAGCAGAGCTAAAAAGACGTTTGGGGAGACACTTTTTGATATATGGTATGACTTGCTCACATTTTCATTTCCTCATTTTTCTCACTTATTATCAATCACCACTTGTTTCTTTCCTACTATTCACTTGATTTCCTTATGTTGTGTTACCAATGATTTTATCTTTTCGTTTTGACCTTAATCTGATTAGTTATATAGTCAAAATTGATGGTTCAAGTTTTAACATGTGATGGTATGTCTACAGCAAGTTCATGTAACACGTACTCTAAAACCTTTGCTGGAATTGATGGGGCTGGAAAACGGCTAGCAGATGAAGTACGTACAAATGTAAAACACTCACAAGAGTCAAAAATGGAATTTTATTTTTATTTTTATTTTTATTTTATCTAAACAGGTAAAGCAAGTTGTGAAGAGTACAGATAGCCTGAAGAGGATATCATTTTTAGCACATTCGCTTGGTGGTCTAATTGCAAGATATGCAGTTGGCGCTCTTTATACTCATAATAATATCGATGAAAAACAAGATGGAATGATTGCTGGGTTGGAAGCAATTAATTTTATAACCCTCGCAACACCGCATCTCGGTGTCAGAGGGAACAAACAGGTTTGTTTTATTTACTTTATCATCAACTTCTATGACCTCATATTAATGTATGAATGCATTGGACTAAGGCTATGTTTGGTAGCATCTGAACCATTCAGATCTGAACCATTCAGATCTGAACCATTCAGATCTGAATCATTCAGAGGTCTGAACCATTTAGAGCCCATTCAGATTCATTCATCTCTCTTAATGGTTCAGAGTCCATTAAGAGGTTCTGTTTCATTCAGCTGTGGTATGTTTGATACATTTTTGCGTATCAAACGGTCTGAACCACTCAGAGCCTCTTAATCACTCAGATTAGGCTGCGTTTGATAGCCTCTTAATCTGAACAATTAAGAGGTTCTGAATGGTTCAGACCGTTTGATACACAAAAATACCACATTTGAATGAAACAGAACCTCTTAATGGGATCTGAACCATTAAGAGAGATGAATGAATCTGAATGGGCTTTAAATGGTTTAGACCTCTGAATGATTCAGATCTGAATGGTTCAAATGTTACCAAACACAGCCTAAGACCGATGTCAATTGCTAATTGTCTCGGACTGAGAGCGTTGGATTGTGATTGAGGACAAAATTGTAATTTTATGGTTGTGTGTGTGAACCAACCTAGAAAGTGAATGGAATCTAACATCCAGACAGTTAATTTAATTTTAATGAATCAGCTTCCGTTTCTTCTGGGTGTTCCGATCTTAGAGAAAATAGCTGCTCCAATGGCTCCTATCTTTGTTGGACGAACCGGTACTCAGCTCTTCCTCACTGATGGTAAACCTGATAAACCGCCTCTGCTTTTAAGAATGACAACAGATTGTGACGAGGGGCATTATATGTGAGTCTTTTTTCCTTTCTACTAAGGCTGTGTTTGATAGCCTCTTAATCTGAATGATTGAGAGGCTCTGAATGGTTCAGACCGTTTGATACGCAAAAATACCACATCTCAATGAAACAAAGCCTCGTAATGGGCTCTGAACCTTTAAGAGAGGGGAATGAATCTGAATGGGCTCTAAATGGTTCAGATTTAAATGATTCAGATGCTACCAAACACAGGCTAAATCAATCATGTTTCAAAATATTTGACACCCACGCAAAAATAAATGAGGGAAGTTTAAATACATACACATATATATGCTACTAAATTCACCATGTGAATGTGTCTGCTTGAGTATTCACATTAATGTTGGCACACTTGTAAGGGAAAAGTATGAGGGAAATTTTCAAGAAGTTGACTACTTAATGGGAATCCCTTATTTTTCTTAACACCATCTATTAAGTCATGATGTGTCAAAGATATTTGAGAAAATGACGACACAATTGGAAGGGAAAATATTACAGGGGCATATTTGTAAAATCGGGAGGATTTGATACACATTGCAAATGATCTTGTTGTGTTGCAGGTCTGCCCTTGGTGCATTTAGATACCGTATTTTGTATGCAAACGCCTCTTATGATCGTATCCTTTTTGTTTTTTTTTTTTTTTTTGTTTTTTTCATCAATATAAACCATTTCTTGTTGCTACTTGGTGTATCTTTCTTTTCCCCCATCAATTGTTGTCTGGATAAATAGCATTTAAAAAATATTTTAGAAAATTGGAGAAATGTAAGGAGTTCTCTATCAAGTTGCTCTTTCTGCATTAAGGTGAAAAAACACTCACATATAGCTTGCCGCAATAAAATCATGTTTCTTTTTTTCCCTGAATAAGGTGGTATTCGGATAAATGATTATTAAAATTTATGTAGAAGTGATGGTACACTTGGGGAATGAAAGGAAGAAACATACGAGGGTAAAGTTAAAAGTTATGACTTAATGGGGAAAACGTCATTTCCTAGACTTTCTCTATTAAGTCGTCCTTTCTGTATTAAATAAAAAAGGAACACCCATAGGCCATATATAGCATACCTTATTACAAGCTGTCCTCATTAAGCCCATTAAGTCAAAAAGAAACAATACCTTAATGTTTACCAGATATGGTTGGTAGGCGCACATCCTCGATCAGGAGGGAATCTGAACTCGTGAAGGTACTTTGATCCTACTAGAATTATTGAGTATTCATATGGAATAAAATGAAAGTATTTATTGACTTAAATAAGCATTTTTTAGTAAGTTGTTTCCTTTTAACTTATTTGAAAGTGTTTGTAATAAGTCGTTTCCTTCTAACTTCATTGAAAGTGCTTATTATAATTTAGCCTTTTATCCATAAATTTACCCCTTTACTTGTGTCTTTTTTGTCATTTTACATGTATAAGCATAATTTGCCAAATACTGGAAAACAACTTATCAACTTATTGCAGTTTGACACCACATAAGCTAATCCAAACAACCTTTTGTTAAATTCCGTTTTGGTACTGCATAAGTTAATAAGTACTTTTTACAAAAAAAAAAAAAAAAAAAAAAAAACACATAATTTTTTTTGGTAACTTAAATTTGGCAGCCTCCTTTCCAATCTTTGGATGGTTATAAACATGTTGTGGATGTGGAGTATTGCCCTCCGGTATTATCCACGGGTGCCAGTTTTCCTCCTGAAGCAGCAAGAGCGAAAGAAGCAGCCCAAAATGTCCCAAATACCCAAAATACCCTTGAATACCATGAAATCATGGAAGGTAATAATGAATGGTCCATGACTAGTATAATCTTATTTCTTATCATTTAAGCTGTCAAGTTATGTAAAAACTCTTTGTTTTTTTCAGAGGAAATGATTCGTGGATTACAACAGCTGGGATGGAAAAAAGTCGACGTCAGTTTCCACAGTTCATTTTGGCCCTTCTTTGCTCATAACAACATCCATGTAAGGACTACGCTGTTTTATTTATTTATTTATTTATTTATTTATATTATGTTGTTGTGGAATTTGCAGGTGAAGGATGAATGGTTTCATAAAGCTGGAGCTGGGGTAGTTGCTCATGTTGCTGACAGCATTAACCAGCAAGAAAAGCAACACCAATCTTCTTCATTCATCTCTGCAAGTTTGTAGTTATGCCATGTCGTTCCATGGAAAGCAAAATTTCAAAATAAACATTGTCATGGACATTTACCAACGGAATTCATGAACATAACATGTATACACGCAAATGCATATCCTATATCTTTTAGGATATGGTGTCAAAGTAAAATAATAGAATAATATAAACGACTAATTACCACGAACGTCAAAGGTATATATATATATATATATATATATATATATATATATATATATATATATATATATATATATATATATATATATATATATATATATATCCGAAATACAAACTTGAACAATTAGTAAAACAGAACTTACAAAATAAGTATTCTAATAAAATAAATAAACAAAATATGAAAAACATGAAGATGATTAAAATTTATCGATTTATACTTGAAATACAATCAATACGATTTTGACGTGAATAAAGAAATGGATGGGGTTTTCTTCTAGATATATGCTAAACATTGGAATATTACAGAATTTTTTTTCTCAAATTTTGTCTAATGCCCTTAACAATGGACTACTATCTCCTTAAGTAGAGTGTTTTGAGCAAAATTTTGTAACCGGCTAAATCATTAGATCTTTTTCTTCAATCTTGATTTTGCATTGTGGCCGACAAAGGACAATTGATTGGTCTTGACATCAGGTGATTATTGAGAATTTACATGGCCGACAAATGGGTTTTATTTTCAAATAAAGTTTTCTTTTCAAATTGTCTTCTTGTGATACCGGAGTATATTTTTTTCTTCTTTTGCCATGTGATCATCTAGAGATTATAATAGCTATATTTTGAAAATAACAATTGATAATTAATTAGAAACACACACACCGCATTTATTGGAGACGCATTTTGAGAAACATTTGAAACGAAATATCTTACATTGAAGATAAACACCAAAGCGAAATATATTAAAACAAATTAATCTTCATATGGATCATCAAATGGATCTTAAGCATCTTGCATGAGTTTAGAAGGTGATTCTTCTGAAGTAGTATGAGATATTCTAATATCTTGTAATAATCTTTGGAGTTCGTCTTGAGATGAACCAGCAGCACCAATAATTCTGGCAACTAGGTTTGATTTAGATATCTTGATTGTTTCCGTTTCATGTTGTTGTAGATGATACAAATTTTGAAAATGTTAGAGCCACTGCTTTTTCACTGGCTTGACTAATTTTGAACTTATCCCACCATTTTAATTGAAATTGGCGATTAAGCCATGGTGGATTAACATCTTGGGCTTCTTGAAAATGATAAGCCAGTGACATAATCTAGGGGATTTTGAAAAGAATAGTAAATTGTAACATATATTCAAAATCTAGAATATTTTGAACAAATAACTCCTTGAATTTTAGAAAACCAACTGCAACTTCTTCAGGGAGGCAATTTGGTAATAAACTCATAAACTAATACTAGTTGACAAACCACTTTGGATATTCATGTTCGAAATTTATATTAAAAAAATAAACCAGGAATGTGAATAATTTATAACGAAGAAGACTTTGAACCAGGCTTCTTGATAATCATAGTATGAAAATCGAGGGTATGCCGGGAAGTTAACCAATATTTTTTCGGCATAAGGAGTTATTCCCCAATTTCCAGGAGACAAAATTTTGAATATATGAGCTTGTTGTATTCAATAGATCGTTTTTAAAAATTAGAGCGATGAGTAAAATGAACAGAACTAGATTCTTTTAAAATGGTTTGATAATATTCTCTGGTTTTATAAGAATCTGAATAAAAAGTTCTACCATGACCAAATAAATAGTCACTAAGAACATGGAATCCTTGATTTAGTTTAGAAATATGAAAATCCTCAAGAATTTTGAATTCTTTCAGCATTTTGATTTAGAATATATAAGGTTTTTGGATTAGAAAGAACTGGTTTTGATACTTCGACAGAGGGAGATTTGATAATCGTAGTTTTACTGAAAGGGCTAGTTGTTTTGACTGTTGAAATAACAAGCTTAGAATCTTTGTTTTGGAGAACATCAGTAAAAGACTGAGATTTTTTGTGAGGAGTTAATGGAGAAAAACGGTATGGTCTAGGAAGGAATGGAACAATTTTTTGAGTATCAATAGGCTTCTTGGAAGAGTTTCAGGAAGAAGAACTCATTTCCCTTAAAAATTCACGTGATAAGAAATCTGGAAGGGAATTATTTTTTCCTTTGATGTATTCAATAGTAAAATCAAAATTTCCAAGAAGCGTTTGCCATCTGGAAAATATTTATTTTGAAATGAGGGTTTTAATATCTTTTTCTAAAATTGATTTCGCAGATTGAGAATCGATTTTTAGTAAAAAGTTTTTCATAAATAAATCATCTTCGAACTTTTTAATGCGTATAACAACGCTTAAAGTTTCCTTTTTAACGGTTGAATAATTTTTTTGTGTGTTGTTCCAAGCTCCAAAAAAATATCTTACTAATTGTTCATTTTTTATTTCCAACAATTTTTGTTTTAAGGTTCCCCCGAATCAACTACGACTAACATCAGTCTCAACTATGATATATGCATTAGGATTACGAAGATTTAAACATGGTAATGTTGGAACCTTTTGTTTAATGTGTTTGACTATATCAATATGTTTTTTGAGTCCATGGTTCTTGATTATCTTTTAATCTATTGTATAAAGGTTTACAAATTATTCCTAAATCTTTAAAAAGTCATGTATATAATTTAAACATCCTAAAAATCGTTAAAGTTGCTTCTTGCCTTTAACTTCATCAGGAAATTTACTTAAAAATTCTAAACTTCTGTTATTGGTCACATAGTATTTTTGATAATATCGTGTCCTAGAAAACAAATTTGATCTTTAAATAAATGCATCTTTGTTGCTGAAACTGCTAGACCGTTTTTATAAATCAAATCATAAAATATATTTAAAGGTTTAAAATGTTGATAAATATTTTTTGAAAAAATAAGGACATCATCTATATAAACAATTGCAAAACTACTTATAGGGACAATAATATCATTCGTAATATTTTGAAATTCAGAAGGAGCATTTTTAAGCCCAAAAGGCATAATATTCCATTCGTAATGTCCAAAAGGGACATTAAAAGTTGTTTTGTATTTATCTTCTTCATGGAGTTGTATTTGCCAAAATCCACTTTGGAGTCGTAAAGTTTCTTTAATAAATCCCTTTTATTAGGAATCAGATATCTATCCATTCTAATACTTCATTTAAAGGTTTGTAATTTATAACTAAACGTGGTGCTCCCTTTTTATTTCTGCAGCATTCATGACATAAAAGGTTGAACAACACCAAGGTGATTTTGAAGGTCTTATTAGTTTTTTATTTAATAAATCTTGAATTTTGCAATGGGCTTCTAATTCGTTGGACATATGTATGGCTCTTGATTTTGAAGGAATATTTCGTTCATCAAATCCTTTAATATAAGGTAATTTAACAATATGATTTTTTTTCTTTTCCAAAAGGCATTTGGAATATTAGAACATACATTTTCTCGAACTTTAGTTTTAAATCAATTATTTTATCTTGAATATATTTGTTTTTGAGATGCTTGTCAAATGATTATTATTTATTTCATTAATAAGATATTTAGCTTGCTTTTCTTTATAAATTAATAAATTTATATTTGAATTTTGAATTGGTTCACAAAATTTGAATTTAATATTTTTTCCTAAAACCTTAGTACTTAAACCTTCTTCAGAAACTTTAAATGGATATAACTTGGTAAGAAAACGTGTTCGTAAGATTAGTGGAGAATTGAGGCTTTTAACCAAAATTAAATGAGTTTTATAACAATAGTAGTCTTGGTTAAAAATATAAACATCGGATATCTTATAATTGACCCATTGTTGTGTGGGAATGATCCCTTCTTGAATGGAATTCATGTCTGCCCCGTTATCAATTAATGCAATTAATGTAATTTTAAAATTATCTTTGACTAAGGTAACTGGAGAATGCCATTTTTGATAAATTTGTTCATTTATAATGTTATCAGTTTTTAGAACTTGATTATTTTCAAGGATGTTATTAAATTTTCATTTTCTGGTAAAATTTGTTTTCCTTTTTCAATTAGTAAAAGTTTATTTTTTATTTCTTTTATTTATTGTTTAACTAATTTTAATTCTTCTTGAAGTTCTCGAGTAGAAATTGGTATTGTTTTAGAAAATATTTCAAAAACATTATTAAGATTGAATAATTTTGTATTAGTGGATATTACTGATTATTTTTCTCTTTTATTTAATAGTTGTTTGATTATTAGTTCTTGAATATATTTAATAGTTGTTTGATTATTATAGCAATGGTTGTTGTATATGTTAACGGTGGTGGCGGTGGTGTTTGATATTTGATGGTCGAGGGTGAGCATCAGTAAACAACGAGACATAAATAAACTTTTTTTTTTTTTTCCTTTTTTCTTAAATTAAAAAACAATAAATAATATAAAAAATAAAAAAATAAATTATTAAGGATATATCAGTCTTTTTACATCTATCAGGGACAAGTGCGCAATAAAAATTTAGAATAGGGACCGTCCGAGTTAAAAAAAAAAAGAGTTAAGGACCAAGCATGTAAATTACCCCAAACCACAGTGACCATTCATGTAATTTACTCTATATATAAGGGTTGATAAGTCATTTAGGCAATTTTTGGGGGTGTAATTTAAACTTTAAGGCAAGCAGCAGTGCAGCACAACATCCCCTGACCGTTATCTCTCCCCTTGGCTATGCTGGTGTGCCCTAACACCCAATTCTACTCTGTTTCATCGATTTCTTGCTGAGGTAATAACGTCCTCTTTTCTTTAATATAAATGGCGCTTTGATTATGCTACTACTGACTACTTATAATCGTTGATGTTCAATAGTGATTTTGGGAAAACGCTGGTGATCGCTTTGGATGATTTGCTAGTTAATTCGCATGATCAGTACTCTGTTCATCCTATAAGATTGCAACTAGTCAAAGCTTTTAATGTGTTTTATGATTTTAATTAAAAGAATTTCTGCTAAATTTACTATTTGTGCTTGGATCATTACAGATTGTCGATTGATGTTTCTGAAGTTTATCCATGAAACCCCTATTTTGATATCTTTTAGACATTAACTGAAACTATTTTCATGGATAGACGCTATAGATAGAAGTAATTATTTCGCCTAAATTGTTTGAAGTTGTGATTTCTGCGTGTTTATATTATAAAATTTTGTTAAGCTAAAGGAAATGACAATTTGAGCTTTCATTCAACAGGTTAGGTTGTTTATCATAAAAGATTCATTGCTTGTAAGTGAGAGATCGGGTGGATCATTGGTTATGGAATCTTCAGAAAAAAGAGATGGGATAAAAAGTCGTCTACCAGCAGAGGCGATGAAGATAGTACAATCATTGGCATGTTGTTGGGATGATATAGTTGATGTAGATGACTTACAGGTGATACGACTCAAGGGTGCTATGACCAATGAAGTCTACCAAATCAAGTGGCCAACCAACGAAGAACGGTCTCGAAAGGTGTTAGTTAGGATATATGGTGAGGGTGTCGATGTCTTCTTTGACCGTGAAATGGAAATCCGCACATTTGAGTTCATGTCCAAGCAAGGCCAAGGACCTCTTCTGCTTGGCCGATTCTCTAATGGCCGAATTGAAGAATTCATTCGTGCACGGGTATGTCTATTGTCTTTCTTTAATGTAATCCACTTTTGTACCGTGTTTCGTCTGCATTCGACAAAAATGGCAATCTTTTTCATTATGTATTTCCTTATATATAACTTTGAATAGTAACCAAGGGCCTGTTTCTTTTTTTTTTTTTTTTTTCCCCATTGGGTGCTGGATGGATAAACAATATCTATGTGGAACAAGTGTACTTTTATGAACAAAGACTATCTCCCCTTTGACTGAATGAAAGTAAATGGCCAGTTTACCCTTTTTTTTTTCTTTTTGGTATATACAGCACTTACTCCAAATAGACAACATTTATTCATACAAGACTTAACAGGAAAACAAAGAAACAGGGGGCAATGCAGAAAAAACGACTAAATAGAGAAAGTAAGGGAAAAGAGGCTTTCCCCATTAAGTCCTACCTTTTTATAAATTTCCCCACATTATTTCTTTCCTTCCATTTTACCCATAAAAAAAATCTAAGACAACACTGAGAAAAAACTCAACGGGAAAAAAATACGATGTTAGATTCATGAGACTTGAGTTCATAAGTTTTTACCAACTAATTATAGTTTTGTTTTGTGGAAAGCAGACACTCTCAGCCTGTGATTTGCGGGATCCTGATATATCTGCACTTATAGCATCTAAACTAAAGGAGTTCCATGATCTTAATATGCCTGATCCAAAGAACCCCTTGATTTGGGATAGATTACGGTATGCCTCTTTTCACTTTTGGTCCCTGTGGTTTCTAAATCTTTCAATTTTGGTCCCTATTGTTTGCACAAACAATAACAAAAGATTTAGAAACCACAGGACCAAAAGTGAAAGATTTGAAAACCACAGGAACCATCGGTGCAAGATTTTCAAAACTAGGACCAAAACTGTAATTTGGTGTAAACCACAGGGACCAAAATTGTAATTTACTCAAGAAACTTTGTAATATTTCTGCATTTTCCCCAGTAATTGGCTTAGTGTAGCAAAAAGCATGTGCTCTGCCAACGAAGCACAGACCCTCCGTTTAGATGCCATGGGACAAGAGATAGAAACTTTGCACAAATGTCTCGCAGCAAATGAATGTGTAGCATTTTGCCACAACGACTTACAGTATGGGAATATAATGATCGATGAGGACACAAGATCCATAACCATAATTGTGAGCATCTACTGTACTTTCCATTGTTAACTTCATCAGTTTTACTTTTCCCTAATCTCTTAAGCCTAATACTCGCATTTGTTACAGGACTATGAGTATGCGTGTTACAACCCTTTCATGTTTGATATTGCAAATCATTTTTGTGAGATGGCTGCTGATTATCATACAGAAACACCGCATGTTTTGGATTATAGTAAATACCCTGGTTAGTTAGTGTATGTCTTCTGGTTTCTTTTCAATTGCTTCAGTTCCTTATGAATTAAAATTGAAACAGGTCTTGAAGAGCGCAGGAGATTTCTTCGTGTATATCTCACTTCTTCAGGTACCAAACAACATTTGCTTATTAACAAATAATATTCTTTTAAGATAACATGCTTCTCTTTATTTGTTTATTATAGCATCCTTCTTTCATTTCTTCCTGTGAAAATTTTACCAAATTTAGATAGCAGTGTCATCATAATTGGGTAGATTTTTCAAGGCACAATGCCCTAATAACTGAAAACTCAAAAAGTTGTAAATGTATACAATTGTTGCCATTTGATGTGACACTATGAATAGTAAACTTTTATTGTTTTCAAGTTTGGCACCAAATTTAGTTGTTTTCAAATTTGGCCCCAAAACTTTCATCATTTTCAATTTTGGCCCCAAAAATTTCAATATATTCAGTTTTAGCCCCATATTTTTTTTTCTAGCTTCGGCTAAAATTTTACTTTTTATAACAATTTTGGTCCCATAACCTTTCAGTACGTCCCAGTATGGTGTACCCATGTTCAAAACATAATTCCAGCATTAAGCAAACTTAAAACACAAATACAGAATTCTAGCAACATAATTCTAAAAACTAGTTTTCTAGTTATAACTGAGAAATGAAAATAGAACTACAGAATACGAGAAACATTAAAAACAAGAATAGAAACATTATAATCTCAATCTAATCACTTTACCATACACCAAAAGCAGTACAGCCTGAGTGAAAACATGATTATTTTTTTAAGCTAATAACAAATCTAGACATGATTTTTATTAATTTGTGGTGCAGGTAATCAACCCAACAACTTAGAAGTTGACAAGATGCTTGAAGAAGTTGAGAAATATACTCTTGCCAGTCATCTACTTTGGGGCTTATGGGGAGTCATATCGGTACTCTTTCTACCATATATACATTATTAAACCTTTTTTTTTAAGCATGTGCTATTTCATTACTATCTTTAAAAAATCTACACCTTTGTACCATGTAATACACGTAGGTGTAGTGATTTATGCCCTTTTCAAGTGCGATGGCTTATTTAATGTTGTTACTTTTTTTTTTTTTTTTTTTTTTTTTTATTTATGACAGGAACATGTTAATGAAATTGATTTTGACTACATGGAGTATGCAAAACAGAGGTTTCAAGAGTACTGGCTACAGAAGCCAAAAATATTGGGTTCATAAGGCTGATATTATTCTCATCATAAATTTCTTTTATAGTGTTTGAGAAAATGTTACTTTGGCAACCAAACAATTGCACCCACCTTCATGTATCTGTTGGGACTTGTTTTCGTGCTACCTTTTTGTTGGAATTCCAAGACCTTAAAGTTGTAAGCATGGGAACAGTGGTTAATTGTGAGGAGACGGCAAGGTTTTGGTTCCATTGTTTGCATTTGTTACATGGGACCGTACAAGCTTTTTAGGGTTATTTCATATGAAATAGATGATGAGTGTATTCACGTATTTTCACAAAAATTGCAATTTTATAAGTTGTAACACCGTCCAATACATGTCAAACGAACTACACTGTTGTCTAGCTGTGTCATATCGTGTGGTGCATAATGAACGTGACCTTGGTGGGTATTTAGTTCGCAGTCTAGGAACTTGAGTATGATTTGTAATGCGTTTGGTAGTCAGAAAATGGAACGGGAGCTATTCCAATTGTAAAGTTGTTAATATACGATACAAGATATGGGATTGAATTCCTTTCAAACTAAGTAGGAAAGGTGAATAAATTGGATGATGACATTTGAAGGCTTTTAACAAAATTATGTGCATTTGGTGACAATACATGACCAACAATGAAATCTCAAATGTCTACGAGTTTTGTATCGGTAAAAATGTTTCAAAAAGTATTTAACAATTTTTTGTATTTTTAACTTGATTACCAAAAGATGGGAAATTACTCTTTTGTAGGTCCCACTATTTTACATTAAAATATATGTTAAGGTAAATGTCGTGTATCAATAAAACCTGTTATCCTTTATATGAAATAAAAAATATAAGAGCAAGTAACCATATATATTAAAAAAAAAGCTAGTGGACCTTACGCTGTGTTCCCGAGTCTCATTTAACGAGAGAAAAGGAGAGAATTGGGTGGAACTGGGAGGAAAATAAAAGTTTTTATGTTCCCGAGTTTTTTTTACGGGAGGAAGTGGAAAGAAAAGAAAGGAATTGGAGGGTTAATATTCTCTCGTAACTTTCCTTCCGATTTGGAAGGATTTGGAAGGAAATGAAATTACTGGTAAAAATAAAACTTAATTATAACTTTCCTTTCCCTTCATTTCCACTCGGGAACACATAAAACGTTTCTTTCCTTTAATTTTCTTTCGACTCGGGAACACGAAAATATAACTTTCATTTCCTTTCCCTTCCCTTCTTTTCTCTCCTTTTTTTCTTTTCTTTTCTTTTCTCTCCATGCTAAAACTCGGGAACACAACGTTAGCGTTCTCTATCAAAGACCAGTCGGATCTTAATAGGGTATAAAGCAAGAAATAGATTTTTTTTTTTTTTTTACTTCCTATTTTTCTTTCGTATATTATTACACAGTCAAGTTACAAGTTTGGTACCTGTGATATGTTATAAGCCATCGATATCGTCTATGTTTCATTTTGGTCCCTAAATTTAATTTGTTGCATTGGTACTCGGTAGTCCTTGAGTCAAGTGTGAAGGGAAAAATGATGGTTGCTTAAAACAATACATTTTAGTCCTTTATTGGTATCCACACGAGCAAACACGAACAACTGCTAGACTTTGAATCAACAAAGCAAAAGCCACCACGTGTTCCTTTTCTTGTTAAAGTGATAAACGAACAAAAGGAGAGGGATGGGGGCACCGCCGATCATATAGAAAGGAGAAGAGGCACAAATTAGGGTTTCAAGTGTTATCTCAAAACCCTTAGAAACCTTCCTCATATACCGAACATTAATGGGTCAGCTTTTTAATTCCGTTTAAGCAATTAAGTTGGTAAGCCAAAACCTACAATTAACCAAAAGGCTTGTAGCCCAGCGGTATCAGTGTTGCCCTCCCTCCTTGAGGTTGAGGGTTCAAGCTTTGCTAGATGCATAGGTGAAAATTAAGGTGTAATTTAGGAGTAGGTTAGATAGGATTATATTTGTCGTTCCAAAAAAAAAAAAAAAAAACTATAATTAGTGATCAACTTTAATATATAAACCTTATTTATTTATTATATAGCTTTTCTTTATTTTTCTTTATCTAATATAAATGAATCCTTGTGTTGTTTATTTATTCTAATTGGATATAATAAATTTATTACATATAAATATATTATTTCATTCATGTCTAATTTCTCTTTATGGATGACCCGATATGTCTATATATAATTAAATAATATAGTCAAATTATAGGTTTGATGCATATAAGATCCAACAGACTCCTACTTATGCAATGGACAAGAGCAATTAACTATATAGATAGTGGTAAACATCCAACAACACATCATTGTCCCTGACACATATGAATGCTTGTGATAAAGCATGTATTAACTTGTAATATTAAATTACTTGTCTTCTTATGTCAATTTGTTTTGATATCATCGAACATAGAGCACGAATCAAAGCATTCTCATGTTAGTTTAATATAGGTTTCGATCTGTCAACTCGAATAAGATTATTAGACTTAACTAAGAGTCATGCCATTGTTGTCTAGGTATGATCATACTTCTATATCTACTCGATTCATCGAGCCCCTAGAGATATCACATTTCAAGAAGTGGAAGAACAAATACTTTCTTGACTATATGCCTTCATCATAAGCTTCATATCATATATGATCATTGCCTTTATAAATTCATTGTTTAAAATAATGTTTAACTTCTTCAAGACACAATGATTCACTTTCTCAAAAACCAACATATTTTTTGGCCGAATATATATAGACACAATCAATTTTTAAATATTTACTCAATTATGCCAATCCATGAAGTGACATATTGAGGTTGGGCCATTTTAATATTCGCCACAAGTGAATACATATGAATTTGGCTCTCACCAAGACATATATTCACTCCAATGAATATTAAATATTGTCATACCCCCAAACCACGATGGCGGAATCGTCTGAGGGCGGAACGGGACATAGTATCACAACAATTGCATATATTGAAACATAAGTAGATAAACAACCATCATACATTATAATTGGAAATTTACATTGTTCAAACGATATTGTTTCAACCTAATTACAGTATGATAACGAAATAAGTAAAAGAGATGTCTTCGCGTCCCATCCCAAAAGGTTAGTCGGACCTGACTAATTGTTACCTGAGAATACAAGTAATTTTGTAAGTATTAACATTACGTTGGTGAGTTCATAAGATTTTTGTATGAGAAAATCCATAATCCTTTTCCTTGTAAAAAGATAGTGTTTGAAAACAGAAAATCCAATATTTTCTTATGAATGAGTCGTAGTTTTAAAAACCCAAAGACCGAAAATGTATAAGTATTTCTATACTTGAAAATAGTATTACGTAGTTTTATTCTTGTATGAAACCATGTAAATACATGTTTGCTCAAAACTCAAATTGGTTAAAAAGTCAAATTGCTTAAAAAGTCAACTGTCAAATGTCAAAGTCAAAGTCAACGGTCCACAGGAAGTTAGCTTCGCTAACTTCCCTAGTTAGCATCACTAACTATAAACAGCCTCAAAACTCCATTAAGCTCTTAATCCATTCAGCCAAGGTCTCAATTCTTCCAGGGACCTTCCAAACAGTCTCAAGGTCTATAAAAATCCTAACTTTACCATCCAAACGTGACCATACCAGCTCAAGAACAACATCCAAGTCCAAAATGGTCCAAAACTCAACAAAACCACCAAAGAAAGTTTGGCTTACTCTCTAAACCAACTTAATGGTTCTAAATCTGGACTTAAAGGCATAAAGTTCTAGACTTTATCCTTTCCAATCATGGATAACGCCAAAAAGGAACCATCACTTCATTTCAATCCATAAAATCCCACACAAAACACAAGAATAACCTTAAAATTGTAAAAAGGTGGGAAGTTTACTCACAATGATCCAGAAACAAGAACTTTAGCTGATTTCCACTTGAACAAAGCCTCCTTGCATCACCATGCATCTTGTAGCATCATAACCTCTTCAATAATACTTCTAAAAATACCAAGATCCCAAAAATCACTCCAAATGAGCTAGAGAAGGAAAATGACGAGTTTGGGGGCTGAAATGTGTCAAATAGCAGCTGCCCTAGGGTTCCCAACCCTTATATATGGCCCAAACTTCAAAATCTAGGGTTTTGGCCCAAACAGGGAAGATAGCGGCGCTATCTCTTAAGATAGCATCTGTAAGACCCGTATCCTGATTATAACATATACTTAAAATAAGAGTGTTAGGAATTATATGATTTTTGGTAGTTATAAAGCTAAGAAAACTTTAGTTACAATTTCATATAAAATCAGCATTTTGTGTCGTTTTTAGAAAAATCATAATTAATTCTAGGAAAATTGTGTGGACCTCAAACCAATGCACAAAGTTTACAAATTGAGTCTAGTACAATTACCAAAAATAATAGTAAGCTTGAAAATGAGATTATCTTTGGTAAAAAATGCAATCTTTACTGATTAGTTCGGAATTGACAGATTAGATAGTCTGTTTTCAAAAATTCATAATAAATCATAGAAAAATCATATAAATACGTAAAATACATCCCTGGAAAGGTATTGAGATGAATTTTCTGAATATCAAATAAAAACGTGAATTTAATGGGTTTATGATCGGCTAAACCAGTCTTGAACAGACTGATTCTAGAAGGCCTTTAATTTCAACAAAATTATATTATTAAAATCTTTTGTCAAAAGTGTCATGCCATTTTTTATTCAAGAATTCAAGTATAAATACCCCCCAAAACATCTCATAAACCACACCAACAAATCTCAATCCAATATATAGAGGTTTCTAAGCACTAGAGTGTAAGAAGTGAGCGGAAGGAGGCTCAAAAGCCTAGCGAAGAAGTTATAGGTTCCGACGACTGGTCATAAGGTAACTACAAACTTTTCTATAGCTTAATTAGGTATTGTAAAATGGTTTTTGTGTTAAGAAGTATAATATTTAATAAGTATAACATATGTTATATTATACTAATTTCTAACAATAGTAAACAAAAACCTTAAAATGTCGTTATTATAACAACTCGTAATTTCCGAGTATAATACCGATTGATTTACTTACGAGGACGGTGACTAGGCCGATTACTTGGGATCTGGTTGTTGGATTTTCCGAAAGGCTAAAATGCTGAAAGGATCCTGCCACCCCATATAATATTCTACCTGGCCGTTCTTTACTTGATAAATCATGGAGTATCATATTGGAATTATTGAAGAGTTTAATGATGCGACTACAATATAGTTAAGGATTAAGAAATGATAGATTTCTTATTATGTTAGCAGTTAAAGTTGAAGGAAATACAAAGCCGAGAAATATAAACGATATAGTCAACTATAATCAGGTGAGTCTTCTCACTATACTATAGCTGATATTGCATGCGTAGGAAGGAAGATATGTTAGACTAAGGTGATCTTACCTGTTATGATGATTGTATGAATTATTGCTATGATAATGATTGTTTGTGGACGGAACGGGATAGCCCGCGAGCCAATAGGCGGAACGGGAATAGCCTGCGAGTCATTAGACGGAACGGGATAGCCCGCGAGCCAATAGGCGGAACGGGAATAGCCTGCGAGTCATTAGACGGAACGGGAGAAGCCTGCGAGCGATAAGACAAGAACGGGAATTTCCCGTGAGTCTTCAGCGGAACAGGGATAGCCCGCGAGTCTCACAGACATATGAATGGTTATGATGTGTTGTATGTTATGTGATGGATCGTATGGTATTTTGAGGAACTCACTAAGCTCCGTGCTTACCTTTTCCCTATATAAACTACTATTTCAGGTACATCAGGTACCATGGATGGCAAGGCGTGACGTGTATACACTGTGCTGCTTCATTGGAGGACTGTTTTTGAATTAATATTCCGCTATATTGAGATTTCGTTAACTTCTGTTAATCCTGGGGTGTTTTCATGAAACTTATAAGTTATGGAATATTATGAAAATTAATTAAGTGGCTTTTCTTATATTGAAGTTTTCGTTTAAAAATTTTTAAATTTACTCAAAAATTTTGGGATGTTACAAGTTGGTATCAGAGCACAGCTTGAGAGAACCAGGCTCACTTAGTGAGTTCTGGACTCAAGTTGAGGCTTAAGAGTTTTATTAAAACATTTTTACAAAAGAAAGATGTTTTATGAAGGGTGAACTGAAGACACAGTGTGTACCGCCAGCCGACGCCAGTATGAGAAAAGGGTTAAGTATTTAATAATGTGGATGTTAAAAAAAACATATGGCATATGTTTGCTGAAATGCCTGGTAGAGATCACATATTGTTGTATTATTATCTGCTATTTGCTAATAGAACTGTATGCTAGTGCCGATAGGTTGCTTAGAGATTTCCACTAAGTTGTATACAATATGGACTGAATAGTCATAGAATGTGTGAGTTGACCTTATTGCATGTTCCTTGTTTGGTTGTTGCCTTAGGGAAGATTCT
This sequence comes from Cichorium intybus, assembly GCA_023525715.1. Lineage (NCBI taxonomy): Eukaryota > Viridiplantae > Streptophyta > Magnoliopsida > Asterales > Asteraceae > Cichorium > Cichorium intybus. The sequence goes on from CM042013.1 coordinate 92,207,459, forward strand.
CTTATTTGAAAGACTGTTTAGTTCGATATTGTATACAACTACGTTCGCGAAACAACCTGTCATCACTGGAGGAAGTTCCGTCTTAGTTAGAATAGCAGGGTGGGGGTGGGATTCCAAGTATTCCTAGAAGGGTTGACATATGCCTTGTAAGGGCATATGTGTTAAAATTATCGGTAAGAAGCGAATTGGATATTTCGAGACGGGTCTTGGAACGAACATGGATAGGTGTGGAAGGTAGTAGTAGAGCTCCTACTATCGAAAGCACAGGATCCACGTTCGAGTCGGGAGTTCGTCATGAAGGATCCAAGGAGCTGAGTATGTGAGTGTCTATCATAATTAACTTAAATGCTAGTGTAATGTGGTAAACTTTTATCCATTCAATTTTTGAATGTGGATTGTGAGGTTCAGTAGGAACAATTAAGATGCGATCATACCAGTTTGGTTAGACCGATCATGCTTAAGTTAATTACTGAGCTTAAAGACTGTTGAAAGGTAGAATGCCAAAATGCTATTGTGGTAGCTATTTTTCATGCAACTAATGGGCGCACAAGTCAGACAGGGACTAGAGGATGCAAGGGTGAGTTTTCCAACTCACGGTCAAAGAGGTGCAAGCGGCGCCTGAGATGATAGCGGGTATTTTTGAGTCAACTCTGTACATGCCTAGTGCTGTGTAATAGTGGGGCTACCTACCGTTGTATTGATCTTGCTTGGATGATTGATCAGGTCGTGTGGGTTGAGAGTTTGGATCACTCACTCGTGATTGAGGTAACTGACGATAGAGGTGTTGACTAGGGTCGCAAGCGGATGAGTAACATATGGTGGTTGATGTAAACATCTTTACAATATCGAAACATGTTTATTGAGATAGTGTTTGCCCCGATGCAAGTTGTTGGCTGAGCAGAGTAGGCTTGTTTTTCGTTCGAGAGAGTAAGGGCTCGTAAAAAAAAAAATTATAAATCGAATAAACAGACTTGGACTTTAGTCCAAGTGGGGGAGGAATACGAAATTAAGGGAACAACATGAATATTATATTGAATCGATGAAATTATTAAAATTATAGTAACATGTCAATATCTTTAATTCCTTACTACAACTTTATACATTAAGAAAAGTTTACAGAACTACTAACCTAAACCGGAGAATCAGAAAGAAGTGAGAAAAGATCTTCTACACTCCAATCTTTGTCATCATTAGGTTGACTTGTACCTTCTCGAGGATTTGGAAGTGGTATGCTTCCAGTTATTGGAGGAGGAGCTCCAAGGTATGGGGTCTCAAAAGGGTTGGAACCTGTAACCCCATGATTAGGGGCTAAATATTGACTCATTTGGGGCGTGTGTAAGTAGGGCAGTGATGAGGAAAGACTCTAATTCGGAACCAGTTGGGGGTAGCTACAAGAAGGAGAAAACCAGGCTGGGTCACCTACAAAGCCTCAAAAATTCTCCTCACTCGAAGACTCAAGTAAACCAGGGTTAATACTATTCATACCAGAATTAGATGGCATAGATTGCTGCTGTGTATGAGTTCTTGATGAAGTTTCCCCCTTTTCCTGAATTTTTCTTTTCCTAAATACAACCTTATGGGCAGCTTGTATCAGTTTCTTTGTGCCGTCTGTTAGACCTGATTGTGATCCTTCAATTATTGCTTCTTTCTCCCTTTTTAGGTTGGGTATTAAATCTTTCGATAATCCTACTGCTCCGCTAAACTCATTACCAAATTCCTGTGACACAAATAAATTTAGTAATTACAATTTTATGATATAAAGGAATTAAAAACAAAAATGTAATTCTTTACCTCAACACGATCAATAAGAGTTTGCAGACTCTTAAGTTGTCGTTGGGGCCAATGTTCGATACCTAAATATCTACAGCGTTTTTTTAACTGAGTCGATCCAATGTTGAGTTCTTTCGCAGCTTCCTCAATTGGTTTATTAAAGTGTTCAGCTATTATTTCTCTACTTAATGAGTGTCTGAAACCTCTTCTAGTGCCAGCTACTGTGGTTGTCGGAATCGGAAGATTGAGTTCAAATGTACTATTAATATTTGGGATCATTTGAACATGATCCTGATTTTCTGAACCAAATATGGACATTGATTCATTAAAATCGGTAGCTATCGGTGGTAATTGTACGTTTTCAATCATGGACTCAGGATTTTGAAATCCTTCTAAGTTCCTCTGAATCACCTGAAGGTGATTTTGATATTGAAAACCAACCCCAAGCTCAGGATTCATTTCAATATTGATGTTATGAGTTGTTTGTAATTGACTTTCATTCTGAATGTCAGTCATGAATCCTTGATTCATGGGGATGATCTCATTACTCGTTGATGGTACGTCGATGAATGGATTATAGTCAGATAGATCATCCACAAGTGGGTCTACAAATAACAATTGTCAGATGATAAAACAAAAACTGAATATTCATAAAAGTGATCATTTAAAAGAATTTAACCTGGTAGAAGGTATGGAGTCTGATCAAGTACAAAGTCTAAAGATGCATACACCGGATCTTCTGAGGTAATGTTCAGCTCGGGAAAAATTTCTGGCTCACTGTGGAGTTGCTCTATTGGTATTATATCTGGAAGACTGTACCATAATTCAAAATCAAACAAAACATTAGAAAGATAATTGAAGTATGGATGATAGATGTCTAGAATGTTAGAGATACCGAACTCTATTAAGAATGCTTGGTCTGAAGTACCCTCTCCTTGCGGAAAACCAGGTCCAGGGTTCGACAGATCGCCCATTGAAGATCTGTTTTCCATGACTTAACTTTAAATATGAGTTCGTTTATGAACAAACTAGTGATAAGAGAGGACGAGACTGAAAATGAATGTGGAAATGAATGATACTACATACCTGTATATATAGTATCTTGCAGCTGGAACCGAAAGGTCACACGGAACTGAAAGGACACCTCACGTTTTAATTATCGAAATTCAAACTAACTACAGTAGATGCGACTTTTCACTACCCCAAGTGACATTTTTTCAAAATTCCCTGCTTGACTCTGGTGAGAACGAGATAATAAAGAGACTCTTGAAATAAAACAAAATTTTATGTCTCCATATAATGGAAATAGTTTAAAGAGTGTTCAGTACTTCAAAGAAAAAAAAAAGAACTTACGAAAGATGATGTAAATTTTATATTTTTCGGTGAAACAAAATTTTTTGGAGATTTTACAAATATAGAATTATTTAGCCAAAAAGTATTTAAAAGAAAATATTGAATTGAGACAAATGTGTGTTGAAATATACGAATTCATATAAATACGAAATAGTGTTAAAAATTAGGTGTTGCAAGTTAACTAGGTTAACTATGTATACATGAAGATTAGAAAGTACTAAATATGTACTGTAGAAAGTAGCCGGTCAAGTTGATGTGTGGAACTGTGAGAAACAGTTAGAGTTTTACATCTAGAGTAACTAGAAGAAAACAAGTATGGAGTGAATGAGAATAATAGGACCTTAAGCATTATTACAGAGACATGTGAAAGTTGAAGGGAAAGATAATGAAACCTTGTAAAGGTTCGACAATAAGATGAGGAGGATTTTTGAAGAACATAAGGACTCGATAGGAAATACATAGAGGCGTTCGAGAATGCGGATTTCGGGACGAAATCCAAATAAGTGGGGGAGACTTGTAAGACCCGTATCCTGATTATAACATATACTTAAAATAAGAGTGTTAGGAATTATATGATTTTTGGTAGTTATAAAGCTAAGAAAACTTTAGTTACAATTTCATATAAAATCAGCATTTTGTGTCGTTTTTAGAAAAATCATAATTAATTCTAGGAAAATTGTGTGGACCTCAAACCAATGCACAAAGTTTACAAATTGAGTCTAGTACAATTACCAAAAATAATAGTAAGCTTGAAAATGAGATTATCTTTGGTAAAAAATGCAATCTTTACTGATTAGTTCGGAATTGACAGATTAGATAGTCTGTTTTCAAAAATTCATAATAAATCATAGAAAAATCATATAAATACGTAAAATACATCCCTGGAAAGGTATTGAGATGAATTTTCTGAATATCAAATAAAAACGTGAATTTAATGGGTTTATGATCGGCTAAACCAGTCTTGAACAGACTGATTCTAGAAGGCCTTTAATTTCAACAAAATTATATTATTAAAATCTTTTGTCAAAAGTGTCATGCCATTTTTTATTCAAGAATTCAAGTATAAATACCCCCCAAAACATCTCATAAACCACACCAACAAATCTCAATCCAATATATAGAGGTTTCTAAGCACTAGAGTGTAAGAAGTGAGCGGAAGGAGGCTCAAAAGCCTAGCGAAGAAGTTATAGGTTCCGACGACTGGTCATAAGGTAACTACAAACTTTTCTATAGCTTAATTAGGTATTGTAAAATGGTTTTTGTGTTAAGAAGTATAATATTTAATAAGTATAACATATGTTATATTATACTAATTTCTAACAATAGTAAACAAAAACCTTAAAATGTCGTTATTATAACAACTCGTAATTTCCGAGTATAATACCGATTGATTTACTTACGAGGACGGTGACTAGGCCGATTACTTGGGATCTGGTTGTTGGATTTTCCGAAAGGCTAAAATGCTGAAAGGATCCTGCCACCCCATATAATCTTCTACCTGGCCGTTCTTTACTTGATAAATCATGGAGTATCATATTGGAATTATTGAAGAGTTTAATGATGCGACTACAATATAGTTAAGGATTAAGAAATGATAGATTTCTTATTATGTTAGCAGTTAAAGTTGAAGGAAATACAAAGCCGAGAAATATAAACGATATAGTCAACTATAATCAGGTGAGTCTTCTCACTATACTATTGGTGATATTGCATGCGTAGGAAGGAAGATATGTTAGACTAATGTGATCTTACCTGTTATGATAATTGTATGAATTATTGCTATGATAATGATTGTTTGTGGACGGAACGGGATAGCCCGCGAGCCAATAGGCGGAACGGGAATAGCCTGCGAGTCATTAGACGGAACGGGATAGCCCGCGAGCCAATAGGCGAAACGGGAATAGCCTGGGAGTCATTAGACGGAACGGGAGAAGCCTGCGAGCGATAAGACAAGAACGGGAATTGCCCGTGAGTCTTCAGCGGAACAGGGATAGCCCGCGAGTCTCACAGACATATGAATGGTTATGATGTGTTGTATGTTATGTGATGGATCGTATGGTATTTTGAGGAACTCACTAAGCTCCGTGCTTACCTTTTCCCTATATAAACTACTATTTCAGGTACATCAGGTACCATGGATGGCAAGGCGTGACGTGTATACACTGTGCTGCTTCATTGGAGGACTGTTTTTGAATTAATATTCCGCTATATTGAGATTTCGTTAACTTCTGTTAATCCTGGGGTGTTTTCATGAAACTTATAAGTTATGGAATATTATGAAAATTAATTAAGTGGCTTTTCTTATATTGAAGTTTTCGTTTAAAAATTTTTAAATTTACTCAAAAATTTTGGGATGTTACAGCATCGCTATCTCTTCATCGTGCGAACCCACCACTTGCCTGTATCGCGTCGCTAATGAAACTGAACTGTCGCAAACCTGGCAACATAGCGTCGCTATCTTAAGAGATAGCGGCGCTATCTCCTTACTTTCCAAAATCAATTTCTTTTAAATGTTGATCTTGATTCTTTTTGGCATTTCCCTGAAGCTTTTCGGGATTAGGGTCTTACACTTATTGTCAAAACTTTTATAATTGAAACATATTATGATTTTGCTTGGAAAGCCTTTCCGTAACAATTAAATAAAAATCTTACCAAGATAAAGCTTTCGTTACTTAAACTTGACTGATATTTATTCATAATTGGATTTTTATACTTAGGGTATTAATCACCTTAGGTGATACCCCAAGTCTAGACTAGGATGGAAAGAACAAAATCAGTCCATCCTAACATTTTATGCTTTTAGGACATCTACTTCGCGAAGGGGTTGGTACCACCCAGTAGACTCCTCTGGATTCCCTTGTAGGAACGTCATCCCCCGGGTACAAGAACATTTCCATTGCTTCACATTGTTATGTATTTCTTATCTCAATATGCTAGTAATTTATAAACACATATAAGCTCTATGCCCAAACATCTTTTCATACGCATCGCATGGCTAGATATCAAAACTTACTTCGATAACATATTAAGTTTGATGCCAAAATATTCTTTTCAAAAGATATTCGACTTAATACCAAATCATACTTTCAAAACATATTGGACTTAATGCCAAGTCATACTTTCAAAACACTGATAGGGAATCGGCAAACAAACAAACTTAAACTCTTAAGTTCACATGCAACCTAAAGGATCTATGTTTTCTCTATTGAACATATAAATAAGAACATCTATAGGATACCCTAGGTATAATCAAATTACTAAAAAGGGTTTCTGGATTACATACCTTATTGTTATTATAGCAAATAACAATTATTCCTTGTGTGACAACCGTCAAATAAGTCAACAAAAGTCAACTCGGCCTAGCTATGAAAATGCTCCACGGATGACTGGGGCTTAGGGCAAAAAAAGGCAGCCAAAGCGTACATTAAGTCAATATGTGAAATGTAAATTTCATAATCTATACGATATATTATTTACGCTAATTCAAATTAATTATACGAGCAAACCCTGCTGAGCTCGATGTTTAAAAAAAAATTACGTCATGAATAGTATCCGACGTGAATGAACGGTAAAATTTAAAACTCGTCCGAATATTACAAATTTTATATCAAAACGTAGACAAAAATACGACGGTTCCGAATATATATTTATATTTTTACCAAACGTTATATATAAAAAGTTATGATAAATAAACGTTTAATTTAACTTGAAAGCGACGTTTGATTTATATATATATATATATATATATATATATATATATATATATATATATATATATATATATATATATATATATATATATATATATATATATATATATATATATTAGTCAAATGGTACATTGAAACACACACCAAAGTTTATTATTTATTCAATTTACAGATTTTACCCTTAAGAATTCATATATTAATTTTGAACCCTACAATACGTATTGTTAAGTTTATCAAAAATATTATGTCGTTTTATAAAACGAAAAATTTACCATCAAAACCGTATCGTCGATACGAACAACCTGACGTCAAAATGTAATATTATTGATATTAGTTTTATATTTAATATTTTCTTTTTTCTTTAAAATGAAATTGTATTTACATTTAAACCTTATATTTTTATTAAACTCACAATTAATACCCTTTCGTTAATTCGTTAAAGACTTTTAGTTAAAAAGTTGATATTATTAAACTACGATTTTTGTAGATCATATTTTTATAAACAAAAATCATTCATTTTATATAAAAACTATAAAATCTATTTAAAGAGTATTTTAAGGGTATGTTTTGTCATAAACAAATTCTAAAAGCTATAAAAGTCAAATATATGTATCTTGAGGGCCGCAATACGAAAATAAATCTACTATAAATATAACTTCATTCTAGCCATTCAAATCACACAAACAAGTTCTTCGATACGTATAGAGAGATATACGAAGAATGAGCGTTAGAAGTAGATATTTCAGTTATAAATATAGTGAGTTCGAGTTAGAAGCACGAAGAGTCGGGCGATCTAACAACAATTGGCGATAAGATCCTAGTCGACATTGAGGTGAGTTCATACCCCTCCTTTTTATATTTATTCAAGTTTTTAAGGGGGAGAATACAAGTTATACTATAAAAATAGCTATTCATACTCATTTGTAACAGTAGTAAACAAAATGTAAATTTTGTAAACATCATTATGACAACAATTCAATTATAGTTCCAAAATATAATATCGAATGATCTACTTACGAGAGCGGTGTCTAGGCCGATCATTTGGGCTAGGTTGCTGGATTTCCGAAAGGCTTATACGCTGAAAGGGTCCTGCCTCCCCATTTGATCTTCTACCTGGCCGTTCTTTATTTGATAGTCATGAAATATTATATTTGAATTAATAAAGAGTATAACCAAGTTATTACACCACTATTATGGAAAATATCTTAAAAGATATTGTTTATAACCATTTAAATAAGTTATTTCACATATATTCGTAAATATATGCTTTTCACGACAAGAATACTAAAAATAAATTATTATAGGAATAGTTTGTGGTTACAAAAGTTACTATAACCGTTAGAACAAGATAATTAATTATATACAAATATATAATTATTATACATTACTATATTATCATGGGAAAAATGATAATGGGCAAATACAAGGGTTTTTCATATACAAACTTTACGTAAACAAGTTGATTGATACATACATTTTTGTGAGACGGGTCTTCACAGTGCTTATTTAAGTACATACTATAAGTCTTGAAATTTATAACCAGAGTCTCGGTAAGAGAACGTGATATTTGTGTATAGATCTATACGGGATTGACAACCCCGCACCTGAGCTGCTAGCTACAGGGCTAGATTCTGCAAGTGTGGCCTTTCAGAGCTTACTCTTCGGAATCTACTATGATGTCAAAGTTGATTACGCTTCGATTCTATGGGCTGACTTCTGTTTACACATCAATCACAGTCTGAAGGGGACTGAAATTTCAAATGCAAGGTTCTGGGCAATTGTTGTTCATGCCTATTATCAAAAGACTGGATATGTGGCAGACCCCTCTCTCCCCGAAATGAGGTACACTCCAATCACTGTATCCCCATTGGATGATGAACCCGCAGTCTACTGTGCACAAATACCTGTAGCTATGCTCTCCAAGGTTCCCATGGAATGTAATGAAGTAAGCTCTTACCGCAATACTTTGGTGATCCCTTATCCTACTCGTGATTTGAGCAAGGAGACATCTGTCTTAGAAAATCCCAAGGGAAAAGGGAAAAAGAAGATGACTGGTGGACCAAGTGGTCCGAAGAAAGAAGATAAGAAAAGAAAGGCTTCGGTGAAAACCACACCAAAGAGAAAACAGCCGAAGAGACAGAGGAAACTGATTCCTGTGGATGAGTCTTCGGACTCTGAAAGGACTCCATCCACAGTCCAAGAAGAACAACAAGAAGAAGAAGAACAAATTATAAACCAACCTCCTCCATCTCCATTAAGAACATCCAAACCACCTACACCACCACAAACAACTGTCCCTCCATCACCACCAAAATCAACCAGACCTGACACACCTCCACATACAATTCCTCCTCCACCTCCACCAACAACTGCTCCTCCAACTTCCGAAATACCTATCTCTGGGTTTGACTTACCCATATCACCATCAAGACAAATCCCCACTTCGGCAGCACTCTTCGAAGCCTTTCACATGGCTCCATTGAATGTTGAAGGAGCATCAGAAGAAGACCTGCCGGATGAAGGCTTTGTACTAATGAAACAGTACAAAGTCCTCAACTCCAAGCTTGACACTCTCATTCAAGCTCAAACAGGATTTGACCCCACAAAACCAACCATTGGTGACATCACCGAAGAGATAGAATCTTTGGAGTTCACTCTATCCAAAGAAATAAAAGAGTCTATGGAGTGTCTTGAGAAGAAGCTCTTGGATGAACAAAATAAGATCCAATCTTCCTTCGAAAAGAAGTTGGAATCCGCTGTCACCTCCATCAACAAGAAGGTTGATGCTCTCACTGAGAAGACCGACAAAACAAACTCCGAAGTCATGAAAGCCTTGCAAGGACTTCGGAGTGAATTCCAGCAAAGTACCAAGCTTGAAAAACAGCTTGATGAGGCCAGAGCAAAAATTGAAGAGCTCACTACCGCCCAAACCGCTTCGGATGTCACTAGATTTACAGAGGAACTGCAACGAACGAATGCAGCTCTCACACAAGATTTGATTACAAAGTTGAGAGTTGCACTTCAACCTCTGATAAATTTTTCTGACAGATTGTCTAGGCCACAGGGCTGGCCTAGACAGATCCCTGCAGCCACAGCAGGTCCTACAACCTCAACCATCACAACCACTGGCATGGGTGCTAGTGGATCGGCTGGAGCTGGAAGCTCAACAGACCGATCACTAGAAAACATAATTGCCCCACACATGGAAGAAACATACAAGGCCAGACGAGCAGATTACAATTTGATGATCAAGATAAATGAATTTGCTCGAGATAATGGTGAATGGACTGTTGAGATAATCAAGCTATTTGGATTTCAAAATCCAAATGTACTTAACAGACTTCCTCTTCGAAGTTTTGCAATTGTTGACACCGAAGACATCCAGCTTGATATTCCATTCAATCCAAAGACCTTCGCTTTCCTTCAATTCGTCTCCTCGGTACCAGAGGATCAGAAAGCAAGTTTTTGGACCAACAAAATAAACTTTCATGCCAAATACATTCAACGGCAGAACTATGTTTGGAGCCTGAAAAAGATAAAGAAATTCATTTCAATTAAAGAAGCTGAAGTCTATTTGGGCTTCAGAAATTATGAATTTCTTGTTCTTAGGGGGGCAGACGAAGTTGAATCCAGGTTTCAATTGCAGACTTCCCCATCATGAATCCTATGGACTTCATCCAGATTCTTGATCTTCTGCGAAGCGGGGATGCTGCTCATGCTGAAATGTCTGCCCTTGCTATCAAAAATCACATACTGGGCTTTCTTAACAATTATCTTCTCCGGTTTGCAAAACATGACCTGGAGCTATGTTCCTACTACAGACAACCTTTGAACACTCCTCCTGTTGTAGTTCGGAACATAGCAAGATTCAAGAATGGAGAAATCTTAGACGAACCATATGGCGTAGTTTTCAAAGGACTTCGAAATGAAACCGAAGTCACAATCAAGTTCTTTGAAATAGACTACATTTGCCTCTATCCCTCCTCCTTCATCACAGGGATGATTTCTCATGTGAATGCCTGTCATGCAAATTCCACTGAGAAAAAGAAGAAGTTCATAGATCATATGAACTAGTATCTTGCAGTAAGAAAGACTCTGAAGCGGGCATACAAGAGAAACTTTCGAGTATAGGCTTCGGATGCACTTCACACAAAGGGGGAGATTGTTGAGATCATTTGTGATGAAGTGCTGATATATTCGAAGTCCTACCCATAAGAAACCCCGAAGTGAATAAACAAGAGGAGACACCGAAGTCTAAAGACTCCGAAGTGCTATGCATAAAAGATCCGAAGACTTCACAGCCTGTCCTCTTGTCTTTTGTGTGCACGTGTATAGTACAATACGTGTTGCATGAATCTCCTATCCTATTGGCGAGTACACTGATAGGATATTCTCTGTAAAAGGTGTACTATTGGTATCACTGATTCAGTATAAATATCAGTGATACCATACCGTGTCAAATGAGAGATTACAAGATTAGTTTACGAGAATTGTATATCTCCAAGATAGAAAACCCAACTGTAAAACCAAAGTTCTAATCGAATCATTCGGCACATGTTATTCATATCTTATTGTTTAATTAAGCTCTGTTGCATTATCATTGTGTGATTGATTGTGTAATTGATTCCATATCTATATTAGTTCATCTATTCTCATATTTCAACTCCCAACAAGCCCGACTGAGACCGAAAGTTGTCTCTATCTGTCTGGAAGCTGGCATCACTGTATCCACTTACTCTCAACGTATCACTGCCACCAAGGACCAGAAGCATGTCCTTAGTCCTTCGCAGATACTTGAGAATGTTCTTAGACGCAGTCCAATGAGCTCTGCCATGATTCCCTGATAGCGACTGACCATGCTCAAAGCAAAGAACACATCAGGGAGAGTACATGTCATAACATACATGATCGACCCCACAACCGAAGCATAGGGTACCTGACTCATGTCAGCAATCTCCTCATCTGTACTCGGGCTTTGAGTCTTACTCAATTTGGCTTTGTCTGGATATGTAGCTCTCATTTCTTGGATTTTTCCATACTAAACCTCTTTAGTACCTTATCCAAGTATGTACTTTGACTAAGTCCAATTAGTCTCTTCTTTCTATCTCTCAATATTCTTATCCCGAGAATGTAGGCGGCTTCTCCAAGGTCTTTCATAGCGAAACACTTTTCAAGCCAAGATTTAACTTCTTGCAAAGTTGGAATGTCGTTTCCCATGAGTAATATGTCATCGACATACAACACCAGAAAAGTCACTATACTCCCACTAGCCTTGATATACATACAGGACTCGTCTTTGATTTTAGAGAAACCAAACTCTTTGACTTTCTCATGAAAGCAGAGATTCCAGCTGCGAGAAGCTTGTTTCAATCCGTAGATTGATTTCTCAAGCTTACACACTCTATTGGGAAACTTTGCATCTACAAAACCCTCTGGCTGATTCATGTAAACATCCTCAGCCAACTTCCCGTTGAGGAAAGCGGTCTTGACATCCATCAGCCAAATCTCATAATCATGAAATGCAGCTATGGCGAGCATTATCCTGATAGACTTAATCTTAGATACTGGTGAAAAGGTCTCATCATAGTCAACTCCTGGGGTTTGCATGAAACCCTTCGCAACCAGTCTAGCCTTGAAAGTGTACCTTTCCATCCATGTCGATCTTTTTCTTGAAGATCCATTTGCACCCAACTGTCTTTCGACCTGGTACATTATCAACCAAGTACCAAACTTGATTGTCATACATGGACTTGATCTCGCTATCCATTGCCTCTTTCCATTTAGCAGCCTTAGGGCCTGCCATTGCTTCCTTGTAGCTAGCTGGCTCATCCAAATTTACCAGTGTTCTATCACTGACAAAAGTCTCACCATCTGTAGTAATATGGAAACCATAAAACTCAGGTGGCATGCTAACTCTACTGGAACGTCTAAGAGGTAGTGAGGTGTTTACCGGTTCAATAAGAACTTCTTCCTCTGGTTGTATAGATCCAACATCATCATGCACGCCACCTACGTCGCCATTGTTGCCTCACCACCATAAGTCGCCATCAATCAGTTGAGCTGATAATGGTGGTGCTCCTATGCTTTTTCTCATTATCCATTATCTTAGCCAAGTAGGAGGAACAACATATCCTGACTCGGGCCAGACCACACATTAGTTTCGAGAGCCCACTTTGGCTGAAAATCGATTTGGTCCGGGAAGCCTATATGGCCCATTCTCGCTCCTTTGATTTTTGGTCTATTTGATACACTTGATGCTTAGTTTTTGTTTGGTAGCCAAGATACATAATTTCCAAAATTGCAACCACACACATTCCAAAAACTACAAACCCTAATCTAGATTACAAAAAAATTGATCTCAAAATTACAAACCAAAACATACAACTTTTTTTTGGATAATTTACAGACAATCACAATATTTTTTCAATATGAGCATGGTTAAGCATATTGTAAAATTATTGATGAAAACATCGATTTTACATGAAAAAACCAAATATGTTAATGCTTTTCTAAAAGTAAGCACATTTAATCCATCAAAAGTTTAAGCAAATAATTGTGTTGTCTTTTGACCATTACAAGAACACGTAGAATATGTTAATGAACAATAAAAAACACCAAAATTTTATGGCTTTATGGTCCTAAATTTGACTCTAATACCACAGTTAGAGATTGATATACATGCATACAAATAATCATACATATAACATAGGCACTAAGATATTACATTTTATCAGCGGCATAATCATGGATCTATTTAGGACAACATAAAGCAAGAATTTTTAACCCATAGGATGTTTAAAGTTGTACCTTAGAATTGATGATAGATTACCAAAGCATATCAATGAGTAATGCACACAAAGCAAGAATAGCAGCCAATAGACAACTAACTAAGACAAAACTCCTTTCTATTTTTTTGAAAACAACGCTAATGACTATTTTTATTATTATTATTATTATTATTTATCTTTCCTTTTTATGCTTTTAAGGTGTGCGACCCTATTGGTATGCATATACACGACAACATACTTTATTTCTTTGTTTTTTGAACATTAAATAAAACACAACATTCATCTAGTCTTCTATCTTTAGGAAACTATCTTCATTACGATGTACATCAAATGTTCAACATCTTCATTAGCCGACTCGTCTTCAATTGTGCAAGTGTTTAATGCTTTCAACTTAACCTAAACAACTGAGGCCAAAAAATCCGGTTTGACCTATATAATGAACTTCTGGTACTAGTTTTCAATGTGTTGTTTTAATGAGATCCAATTTTATGTTTGAAATTGTTGTTTATCGACTTCACACACATTAAACAATTCACAAACCAAATTCTTAATAAATTTCAAAGTGTTTCATCCAACCACAATCCAATACACATATATTAAACTTCACAAGAAATTAAGACAGTCTGCACAAAATGGAGAAACCAACAAAAGATAGTTAGATTATGGAAAGAACTTCAATCTTTGAGCTTCAAACCCAATCCCTTTCACTTGAACTTCTAGATAATTCTTTGATTGCAACAAACCTAAAAATAATATTCATAAACCTAAGACACATAGGGAAGGGGAGGTGTGGGGGTACAATCCAACCGATACAAATTTCAAAAGGTTGGAGATGAGATTCTTTGGGCTTAAAAATCATATACACTTGTATGGAACACGATTATAAGCAACGTGCATGGCTACTTCATGTCCACGAGCTTTGAATTAGAGCATCTCTTCCATACGATCATATTGCTACATATGTGAAACTTGGATTAATGAAGCAACCTGGAAGAATAAGGAAACATTAAGAAGAAAATATAAATTTCAAAAAATAAAAATCATAAGAATCTGATAGAAAAGTGACCAAGGTACCCTTGTGTGCAAGTGCAACACACATGGTGAACTTAATGTAAACAATACTATCACTGGATGAGGAATGACTCGTGGTCTACCAATGCAAAAAGAGAGGTTCTATATCCTCCTACAAAATCTTTCTATTTATCTTCCTAATCACATAATCAAGACAAATGTCAAAATCAAGAGAAGAAATTAAGAGAAAGAAATAATTGATTCCACATGTCATAATTAATGATTAGGAGGATGAATTAGGAAGAAATAAATTTTTCATGCAAAAAATAAAACTTTAAGAACAATCGGTGCAAAAATGGAATATTTACACCAAATCCATAACTTTTATCATGTCACATACTCACATGGACCTTGTAGTTTAGAAATGCCCCCCCATATTGTTAAAAGTTTATTCCCACACTCCCTATACTTCCTGCCAATGTGTAAAAGGCGTCTCGAAAGGCCGAAAGTGTATTAAAATGCTAAGCACGCATGCCGTTGTCGTATCGCAGTCCACTCATACGGATCGATCGAACTCTGGTCGTCAGATCCGAAACGGAGACAAGTTTAACTTTTGGAGATCAGATTTCCCCTATTAAACGCTCCTCTTTACCATCCTTTCTTTTACGGTAATTCTTTCGATTCTGGATGTACTGAAGCCATGAGGAAAAAGCTCGATACTCGTTTCCCTGCTGTAAGTTTCTCCTTTATTTCTTCTAATTGATTAATTTCTTTCTAATTTTGAATTAACTACACATAATCAGCTTCCTTTTCTTCCTATCTGGTGGTGCGAATTTGTTGTGATTGTAATTTTATGTGATCTACTTCAGGTAGCTCCATTGTAGCGAGTATCCATACCCTAAATGAAAATTTTGACTTTAGATGTCAAAACTTTTTCTTTTCAATTTCAAATTAGTACAAATTGTATTCTGATTACATGAAAATTTCCCTAGTATTTGACGTTATGACGAATACTTCCGATACAATATCGTGGGTGTAGAATGGTCACCAAATTTCATCTCAATTTTGGTATATGAAACTAATTCGTTTGACCTCAAGTATGAAAAATTAGATTCTGGGATCATGTTTTGGTGGCTTTTGTTTTCACTTACTATCCTGCGTATATTTACTTTATTGACTGTAAACATTAAAGAAGGCTGTTTTTTATACATTTTCAGGCTCGGATTAAAAAGATAATGCAAGCTGATGAGGATGTTGGGAAGATTGCAATGGCGGTTCCAGTTTTAGTTTGTGAGTTGTTAGTGTTGTTTTCTATTTATGGTACCTTCTGTGTTTCTTACAATTTGAGATTATCTGATATTTATTCAGCCAAAGCTTTGGAATTGTTCTTGCAAGATCTTTGTGATCGTACATATGACATTACTCTTCGTAGAGGAGCAAAGACTGTTAATTCACTGCATCTGTAAGTTGTGTTCAAAGCACTGTGTTTTTGATTTAAAATTTAAATTATTATTGAATATATAATTTATTTTCAGAAAGCACTGTGTTCAAAGCTACAATGTGTTTGATTTTCTGAGGGAAGTTGTGAGCAAGGTCCCTGATTATGGCCACTCAGAAGCTGGTGGTGATGATCGTAACATGGCTAAGAGAAAGTACAACTTCCTCCATTCATTACTCACTCTTTCAAAGTTTCATTTTCTTAACAAATTCCAAATGCAATTAACCAGGAAACCTGCTGATGAAATGAATGAAAGTGATGAAGAATCAAAGAGAAATCGGATGGTAATATTCTCTCTCTCTCTCTGTCTCTCTCTCTCATCTGTGTGACTAAAGTGTTGCTGATATAAATACTGTTTCTTTTTTGGACCGAGTACACTGTCTAAACTGAATAAATGACATTTTACCCTCGTATTTAAAATTGAGAAATAACACATTATCATTTATTTAGTAACTGTTATAAATGAAAACCGGTTATTATCATAGTAAAAAAATTTAAAAATTTAAGTAACTTAAAAGATAACATGATTAGTAACGTAAATAACACATAATTTGAAAATATTTTTAAAAAATAAAATCGATTTTTTTGAAGTTTGTTTTGTCTTAAAAAATCTTTTACGAATATGTCATAACTAAATACAATGATTACCGCAATTAGAGAAAGAATAAAAGCGTCAACCATAAATAAAAGAATTTAGGTTCATTTAGCATTCATTCAAATTCAAGGACAGTTTTTTATTGAGAGAATTTCATATATACCCTTCCTAAACTTTAAATATTATATATACCCTAGATAAGTTTCCAAAATATCATATATGCCCTATTTCTATTTTAATATTTTTAAACATTTTTATAATACTTTTTGTAATTTAAAACCATTATAATTATAAAAAAAGGTCTTAAGATTACTAAATAGAGTAGGGGAATTTTAGTAATCTTAAGAGTTTTTTTTTTTTTTAATTTTTTTTTTATAATTATAATGATTTTAAATTACAAAAAAGTTATAAAAATGTTTAAAAATATTAAAAAATAGAAATTGGGTATAATTGATATTTTGAAAGCTTGTCTAGGGTATATATGATATTTAGAGTTTAGATAAGGTAAATATTTTTATTTTATTTGATTTCCATACTATCTTTTAAAAAAATAAAGAGAGAAATATATAGATTTGGGCAAAAGTGAATTGCTAAATTTATGGGAAATGGGGGTAATTATGGAAAAATAAATATGGAATCACCACTTAATGTTAAGGACACCATTTTCATAACTTAACCCACTAGGATTTTTTGTTACCATTATTAAGTAAAAAAGAAACGACTATATATAGCTGAACCTATTATGTTTGTTATAAATCAAGTGCATTAAGCTAAAAAGAAACGATAAAGTACTGTCCAGTTTTAAGATGTTTAAAAGATATTTGAGAAAATGATGGCATACGTGACGACTTGGAAGGAAAAAAAATAAATAAGGGTAACTTTGTAAAAAGTTAGGACTTGATTTTGAAAACATAATTTTCGTGACTTATTTAAGTCGTTTTTGCATCAAGCAAAAAAAGAAAAACCCATATATAGCTTACCGGATTAAGTGACGGGTGTTTTTTTCCCTCAAAAAGTCTTTTTCCTTAAAACATCTGCAGGCAGGTAGATGTTTCTCAAAAAGACCGTTCGTTTTGTGGAATACAAAACATCTAAAAATGAGTTTTTCACCTCTTTTTCAAAAAGACCTAAATTTTAGCTTTTTAACATCTTTTTAGAACTTTTCAGCTACAAACACCACCTTAGTGACATAAAACTCATCAAGTTAATTGGTTACATGAATAAAATGATACAGAATGAAGCGGGCCACAGTGGTCGAGGCCGAGGTCGTGGTAGAGGAAGAGGTCGTGGCCGAGGCCGCGGAGCTCCAGACCGAGAGCCTCCCCATATCGAACCCGAACCGGAAACCTCCACATTTTCCGGTCAACCGCAAAACCTCAGCCCACCCCCGCCCACCGACAACCACCATCCCGAGGCGGTGAAAGGCGAACCGGTGGCGGTAGTGGATGTCGCGCCAAGTTCCGGTGGCCGGGACTTTGATTTGAACGCTGGCTTGGATGAGAATATAGATAAAGCGTCTGCCGCCACCGCCACCGCCACCCCCGCCGCCGCCGCACCACCACCACAATCTCCAGCACAACCACCGGAAGCTGGGTGGGCAGTTTCGGAAATTGACAGGATGGCGATAGATCCTAATCTTGTCCAAATTAACTCGAGGTTGGATGAAGAAGATGAAGACTATGATGAAGAATAGTGCACCAAAATGGGTGGGTTCTGTTTTAAGTGCTAATTTGTACCAACTTGCTGAAAACGGAAAGAAACGGTTATTATTATTTCTGGGTTATTTTAGTTTTTGGTTGGTGTTATATGTATTTGTATTATTAGCGATGTTATCTTAAGGTTGTGAATTTGTGATACATGCAACAAAATCTTCAACTATGCTCAAATTTATGCTTTAGTCTATATATGACCATTGTAAACTTATTATATAATCATCATAGGCTTATCATCTATGCTTTAGGTTCCGAGAAATCTACAAAAATAACGACATAGCCAAAGGCCAATGGTTTGAACTAGTCTGATGATGACATAACCCGTTAGGCCTAGCTGCCGTCGATCTTTGGAAATGTAGGTACTTAGTGGGTCCTATTTTAACAAAAACTACTTTGAAAAAAAAAAAGAAAAAGGAAAAAGTACGCAATTCAACATGTTTGCTGGAACTCACGGTGATGACTGATGACACTTCTCCGGAAAAAAAATTAAAATCTTGTTTTTTCCTCCCATTTGTGTTCTAGAATAAAACCCTAGACATGATTCGAACAAAGTCCAACCTATCCACCTATTTTTGTTGATTTATACAAAAAAAAAAAAAAAAAAAAAAACACTTTTTGTTTTCCTCTCCCCAAAGAACTACCCCGAGATCTACCTTCTATCCGAGGAATTGAGCGCCAAATTAGATTAACCTGGTTCCTGGTTCGTCCTACCAAACAAAACCGCTTATCGTTGCTCCTTAAATGAAGCTAGGGAATTACAGAGACAAGTTAATGACTTGGTTATCCAAGACTAGGTTAGGCCTAGTCTTAGCCATTGATTAGGTTAGTCCTAGTAGGGGTGAGCATATGGACCGGGGAACGGTTAGAACCGGGGACCGAACCGGAACCGACCCGGGAACCGGGAACCTGAAGTACCGATCGGGCCGGGACCGGGTCTCAATTTTTTGGGATTTTTGGAACCGGGAACCGGACCACGGAACCGACCCAAAACCGGGAACCGGACCAGGGTACCCAAATTAAGTGACGATTTGAATTCTATTAACGTAAAAAATAATATAAAAGAGTTACAATATCATCTATACCACGTCATTTAATTGTATCATTTAATCATTTATTTAATTTCATTCAAGCCCATCGTTTTAAATTGTATACCAAACATCTCTTTAATTTTAGGTATTATCTCTTCTTACAATTTAATTGCCATTGGCCTACCATGGTTAATTAGTTGTTTTGAAGCAGTGGTTTAGCAATTATTTGGGTTCTCTTTACACTTTTTTGAGAAAATATCTATAGTAGTTGTAATAGTTTTGGCTGTTAATAAAATCTATTTTTTTAATGGTTGAATTAATAAAAAATTAAAAAAAAAAACTAGAAAATAGAGAAATACAATTACAAAACAGTAATATTCAACATTGAGTTTTAAACCGCAAAATCATTTGACTTCCAGTTGAAGGAGTATATCATAACTATTCGATCAAGAATAGTATCATTTCATTTTTTTTAGAATCAAAGAACATTGAATTTATATACCTCCGCATCACACCAAACCATGTTAAATAAAGCGCATCCAAACTGACCCTTTTTATCTAAGAAAGTATAATTATGCTTTGTAGTGTTCTTAAATAAATTCTGATTACGACAATCAAATACTAAATGGGCTTTTGTACCAATTTATAGATTTTACTTTATGTGTTTCAAAACCGTTAAATGTTCAAAAAGAATCAATGAAGTATCAAAAATATTTATTATAATTTTTATAACTTTTTTGTTGAAGGCTTTCAATATTTTGCTGTCCATTAAATTATTAGGGTTTATTAGGTTTTTATAGTTTTCATATGATGGATTAGGGTTTATTAGGGTTTTCTAGTTTTCATATGATGGATTAGGGTTTATTAGGGTTTTTTAGTTTTCATATGACGGATTACGGTTTATTAGGGTTTTCTAGTTTTCATATGATGGATTAGGGTTTATTAGGGTTTTCTAGTTTTCATATGATGGATTAGGGTTTATTAGGGTTTTCTAGTTTTCATATGATGGATTAGGGTTTTTGAATGTTGCAAATGATGTTATTAGGGTTTTCTAGGTTTCATATGATAGATTAGGGTTTATTAGGGTTTTCTAGTTTTCATATGATGGATTAGGGTTTTTGAATGTTGCAAATGATGTTATTAGGGTTTTCTAGTTTTCATATGATGGATTATGGTTTATTAGGGTTTTCTAGTTTTCATATGATGGATTAGGGTTTTTGAATGTTGCAAATGATGTTATTAGGGTTTTCTAGTTTTCATATGATGGATTAGGGTTTATTAGGGTTTTCTAGTTTTCATATGAGGGATTAGGGTTTTTGAATGTTGCAAATGATGTTATTAGGGTTTTCTAGTTTTCATATGATGGATTAGGGTTTATTAGGGATTTCTAGTTTTCATATGATAGATTAGGGTTTATAAGGGTTTTCAATGATGGATTAGGGTTTATTAGGGTTTTCTAGTTTTTATATGATGGATTAGGGTTTTTGAATGTTGCAAATGATGTTATTAGCGTTTTTTAGTTTTCATATGATGGATTAAACTGAAAAAGTTACCTATGACTTATAAAATAAATCATGGAATCCAAAAAATATTCTCATGTACGGTTCATCCGTCATCAATCACTGTTCATCCCAAAACGAATCATTTTCGATCATAATACGAAATCCGAGAAAATATTCCGAATGTGAAGCACTTCATATCCAAATCATGATAACCGAATTTAGAGGTGCACATATACCGGTTTTAACCGGTTTCAGTTATTTTCTTAACCGGTTTTCCAAATAACCGGTTTTCATTCGACCGGTTTCGGTTTAAACCGGACCGGTTTTGGCTGGTTTTTTGTCACTGGAAGGCATTACGGGTCCCGGTTAAAACTGGTTTTTAAATAACCGGTTCCGGTTAAACCGGTAAAAAACCGATTTTTATGTTTTTTATTTTTAAAAATACTACAAAAATACTAAAAAAATACTATAAAAATACATAAAAAATTCTATTGTCTTTGGTTAGGGTATAAACTAAGAAACAACATTGTTTGAACTTGAATAATATAGATTGAACTTTAAATGAAAAAAACAAACGTTGACGACGAATTACGTAAATATTAAAAACTAGGAATTATAGTTTTCGAATAACTTAGGTTCAACATCGAATAACCTAGGTCAATCTCCAACACATTACATAAACTAGGAATTATAGTCTTCATCTAGAAATAGCAAAGTTTTAAACTTCAAATTACATAAACGTCAATAATAATAATAGTAGGAATTATAATCTTCAACTTTGTCGTCTTCAAATCTTCAAGCATTGCCCATGCTTTTAATCCGAAAATTCTTCAAGCTCACCCTCATCAACTTCGGTCGTTGGAGGTGATATCCCCATTGCAACTTCTTCTTCGTGGATATACTCTTCCACCGGTGGTAAAAGCTCCCCTTCAAGCGAAACGCAATGTTGTATCCTTTCGACGCCATCCAAGTAGTCCATCAAGCAAACACACACTTCCATCGATTCGGCCGTGAGTTTGGACCTTCTTTCCGTGATGACCCTGCCACTAAAAGAAAAAGCGGATTCCGAAGCTACCGTAGAAGCTTGGACGGTTAGTAAATCGCAGGCCATGGCGGCTAGAATCGGGAATTGCGGTTCCTTTTCTTTCCACCAAGCCAAAATATCAAAGTTTTGAAATTCTTCGACGCTAAAGTGGGCTAAAAAGTTTGAGGCCATATAATTGCCCAATTGGCTACTTGGGGCGGAAGTACGTTGACGTTTTGTGGCGTCCTCCATCAAAGTTTTATAATGATTTATGTTAACGTTTCTTCCCGATGAAGATGAACGACCATACCTCTCCGAATATGATCAACTATTATATTAGTTGGTTAACAATATTTGGTAGCGTAAAGTTCAAATAATTTTTTGAAAGACTCATTGAATTTAAAATTTTGATTTTAAACGAAATTTGGTTCGAGTTCACTTAAACCCAAGTTTTCATAAATTTGTCACATTAAAACGTTGACACCACCCACATTGTCATTGAAGAATACTCGAAATTTGCCATTTTTCCGTCATAAGAAAATTTTGATTTAAAACCAACGGACTCGTAAGATAGTAAACGCCCGAGAACAAAGTTGTTGCCTCTTTGAAAACTTGTAGAAAACATGTTAGTTCATGAAGCAATGCCCAATCCGATTCGGTGATTGAAACCGATCGACGTTTTTCAACAAGTATTTCATTAAAAGCGTTAAGTGTGAGTTTTTAACGTAAAATGCTTTCAAACATAACATGTGTTGAGTTCCATCTTGTGGGTGTGTCAAAGTTAGGTCTAAACATGGTTCGTTACATTGTGCACAAAAATACCGGTAATTTTCTTGTCGTTGGTTACTTGTGCCATAGATTGTGTTTAAAAGATTTTTAAATTTTGTACGTAAATCATCACAAACTTGAAGCCCGGCTTGCACACTTATTTTGATAATATATGCAACACATCGGGTATGAAAAAAGTCGCCATCTAAAATTGGTTTTAGTCTTAATTTCATTCGATTGATGGCGTTTGTGTTGTTTGACGCGTTATCGAGGGACATGGAAAATAGTTTATCATCTATTTTATATTCCGTCATAAGGTCCAATCAAATTTTTAGTAAATTAGCACCGGTATGTGGATAACCAAATAATTTAAAAGTAATGGTCCGTTTCATCATTAGCCAACTATCGGGATGAAACCAATGAGCGGTAACGGCTAAATAGGAATTTGTATTTCTGTGGGGGCGGTCCAAACGTCACAAGTTAGCGAAATCGAATTTTGTAGTTTGCAAATCCTACAATTATTTCGGATTTCGCTTTGGCCCAAAGTGCAATAGCATCATGTCGAAGAGTAGTACGACTTACAACGGTGTATCTAGGTTGAAGTTTCGTTTTGATGATTTCCGTAAGCCGCGGGTTGTCGAAGTGGTCGAATGGAAGTGCTTCTTGGATGACAAACTTGGCAAACGCTTCTCTTACGACATCATTGTCGTAAACAAATAAAGCGTCGTCCGATCCAAATGTAGTTTGCGTCGGATCCGTACTAGTTTGTTGGACCGCTTTGTAACCACTATCTCTATATGACCTCAACGTTGAGTTGCTCGTGGACGAATAAAACTTCCCACATTTTTTGCACCGATCTTTTTTCGCACCATCTTTAATTATGCAATAATCGAAATTCGACTAAACATCGGCGGATCGCGTTGTGGTTTTGACTTCCGCTACATCATCGTTGGTATAGTTTCGTGTTATGCCGGAAGTACCAACGGAAGCGGAAGCGGAAGATGAAGCCATCTTGAAATTGTTAGAAAATAGGTCGGGAATGCGAAAAACGTCAAGAATATTGAGCGTTTTTTGCGGGGTGTTGAAACCAAATGATCCAACATCTATTTATACTAACATTTGAGGGGTAAAATGGGAATTTTGGGCTTTTTAACGGGTATAAACGGCTACATTTCGCACACAAAACAGTAAAAATTCAAAAAAAACCCGTTTTTTAACGGGCAAAAGCAAAAAATGGAAAAAACCTGTTATTTCCGGTTAAAAAAAACCGGTGGAAAAAAACCGGTCTGCGCCTAGGAAAAATCGATGAATAACCGGCAGTTCGGTTTAACCGGGACCGGTTCTAGGAAAACCGGTTATTGAAAAAACTGATCCGGTTTTTTTTCGGTTATTTAAAAAACCGGTTCATATGTGCACCTCTACTCCGAATTGGCCCATCGGAAATAATATCCCTCTTTGTAAAATATCAACCCAAAAAGTTGTATTAGATTGGCCCATTTCAGAAAAATGTATATGATCCATTAAAATAAAATCCGAAGTGTGCTTGGGCTTGGATCCGAATTGGGTTATATGGATTGAGTCTGAATTTGTACTACCACATCGGCACATCCCATCGAAGCGTGTTTAAAGTATCAACATCTTTATTCCCATCAAAGGCTACCCATTTCTGCTTCTTCAACCGTCTTCTACAGTTAAGCCATTCAATTCTGTTTATTTCCATATTCAGTCCAATCGACATCGGTGTTCACAGAATTTGGTGATCTCAATCAGAATCGCCGATGAAATCAACTTCTTCAACTCACTTCGCCGTTATCATCTGTGAATTCAGCCACTTCGATGTCTATAATTTCCTTTCACCGATCGGGGTCCGGCATCATATACTACTTCGTTGAAATCATCATTCGCTCAAAGTCCAACATCGGCATCTCCGATTAAAGGTAAATGCAGATATCGAACTACAAACAAAAATACCCTGACCCATAATCGAATTGAAGATCTGAGGGCACTTCCGTCAAAAGTATTACCGTCAAGTTCAAAATCTCCATTGACTAATATCATCATTATCATCATAATCATCTATTGGTAACAGAAAACCACAAACATCATTCAAACTGGTATACGTACGATTTTCGATTTCAGATCTGACATCTCTGATACTTGTAAGATTACCGATATCAATGTTTGATGTTCGAATCTATTTACGAACCAGCACATCTACGGGAATAATACTCTGATGCAATTTTACCCAGATTAGCCCCAAAGGGACATCGCTTATCAAAAACACATTTCACCAATGTTGATTTCAGGAATAGAAAAACATGAAGACGATAATGGAATACAAGAACTAGCACACAATGACTGTCGAATAGAGATGTAGAACATGTGCTTAGTTGATTTTAATTTGCAGATCTGAGGTTAATGTTCACAAATATTGAAAATCGAGATTCACAGTGTATTTGTCATTAGGAATAGAATTTGGTTTTCGGGAAAAATTTGAATGTACAGTAACGAGGACTTTGATATGAAGCAGATGAATAAACATGATAGATCTATGAACAGTAACAGAACATATTTTTATTAACAAATGTCTAAATTAGGCTTAATGATTTGGATGATGAACAGTGGAATCCAGATTTGAAACAAAATGTATGAATATGATGAACAACAAAAGAACAACCATAATGAACGATAACAAAAAAATGATAAATGATTCCATTATTGATTTGAGAATCTCATCCAAAAATTTTTGAAACTTGAATCAATCTTATAAAATTGCCAAATCAAGATCGTTCTCTTGAAATAATCGACTTGATCTTCAATGTACGACTCTGATACCACATGTAAAGTTGATTTGACGTGTGCGAAATAATAAAAACGTGAAGATCGAAACAAATATTCAATGTGTTGAAGGATTCATAGATGTGAGTGTGTACAAATAAAAAGAATCATGCTCTAAGGGTATGAAACTCGAGCAATGCATATGGTACCTACACCTCACATGGTGAGCTCTACATAACAAATGATCTAGCACTATCTATATATAGTGAGCCACAATACAAGTGACAAAAGCACCAATACACATGTACAAGTGGGAAAGCCTAGCCAGTAACATCATCCAAAATGTAGAGCTTTGTACCCTAACAGCCATCTTCATCCAAAGAGCTTTCTTTTTGAAATCACCCAACAAGATGTAGAGCTTTGTACCCTAACAACAAAAGTTGTAATAGGTACTTGGGTGGTTGCAATTGTTGTAATAGCCACTAATGTCATCCAAAGTCGTAATAGGTACTTGGGTGGTTTCAAAAAGAAAGCTCTTCGGTTTTTTGTACTTCAGATTCTGATTGGGTTCGCTCATCATCATCAGAAGAAGTATCAAGAACAATTTTTTTTGGTTGTCTTGGTCTTGTCTGCTAGAGTCTTCTTTCGTTTTAGATTTTAACGTGGAAGTGGTAGAGAAGTTTCAACTTGCTTCCTTTTTGATGTACACTTTGGAGGTGGTTAAGGCTCACTAGTGCCGACAAGAGCTTTCTTTTTCCGTTTCTTCTTTGTCACCACATCGGTGGCAGTAGAAGTCATATCTCGGATGGGGTATGGAAGAATTAAAGTTGAAGTATATTTAACAATTAGAGGATGAGTTTAGGGTACCTTCCAAAGCATAACCTCTGGAATTTGTGCATAGAAGGGAAACTCAGATTCCTCACTAGTAGAAGGGATGTGCGTAGTATGGTATTCCATTGGTTTCAGATTTGGATCGACTCGAATCTTCTTTAAAGCATAAGTTGCACTGACAATGATAGCTCAAAAGCGAGAAGATGTAATTTCAATGGCTCATTTTGAGTGATTGACATAGGAGCAAAAAGCAGTCCAAAGAACTGAAGTGTAATCCACCAGAACATCATTGAAAATCCTGTACATAATTTATAGAAATGTTTGACCTACATAATCTAATACATATGTTCATAGGTATCGAAGAAGAACCCTAAAGAAGAATTTCCACGTACACAACAACTTGTTTTTATTGAAATGGCTGATTGAATTGAGAATCAGAGTATGCCCCATTTGATTCAACATGTTGACAAGAGAAGTGACAATATCAACTTGGAAACGTCCTTCATATGGCAAGTTAAGCATGCTTCAAATTTTCTTCAGGTGATAAACAGGCGTTTAGTCTTTCCATTAGAACAAACAATCTCAAAAGATATATTCTCTAGTTGTTTAGAAACCGGATGAATGTTTAACAAGGCGGTGTGATATGCCCTATAAACCCAAATTGCAGGAACCATTAGGCTTGTAGTTAGAGCGCAACCTATAACAAAGTGTTGTAGGCATACAACAAGTGCATCAAGATTATCTGGCTAAAGATTTGGTTCAAGAACTGCAAGTAGATTTGCATATTGGGACTGAAATGTAGGAATAGAGACTGCTTCCTCCGGTCCAAAAGATGAAGAATCTTGAGCAGCCATTTGCAATTTTCAGTAAGCAAGAAAGCAAACTGCAGATTAAGAGCACAAATAAATTAGGGTCTCAAAGAGAGAGAGAGAGAGAGAGAGAGAGAGAGAGAGAGAGAGAGAGAGTGTGTGTGTGTGTGTGTGTGTGTTGAAGTTAATTTTGTGCTGAAGTGAGTCTGTCCATCAAAAGGTCATGCCATGCGAAGTGTCAAGATTAGTCTGAAGATCCGAAGGTCTGGTGCTGGAGGATCTGAAGACTTGAGTAACAAGCCTTATCCTTTTAGCACGTTGGAGTGTCAGACTCCGGGTTGCACGTTGTTGTATTCTTATTGGATATTACTAGAATAGGGTATTCTTTTTTGTACTATGAATCTTTTTGTACGATTGATATCACTGATCACGTATAAATATAGTGATATCGTATCTGTATCGAGTGTGCTTGCTACCACCAACATTGTAAAACGTCTCAAAGATAATACAAATCATTCAACACCTTGTTTCCTCGTTTATCATATGTTCAACATTATTTCTCATTTGGTTATTGCTTGAATCATTCTTCTAATTATATAATCATATATAATTGTTCCAAAGGGAAGGAGTGACTTTCACTCCATCTTTATTCCATACATGTATAAGTTTTGGCTAGTGGACTTCTCTGTGTCCAAAAACTAGTACACAACATATTTAATCATACAATGTGATTAAATTGCTGGTTATACTCTCTAAAATATCAATTTCATAAAATAATAATTTCCTAAAATTATTTTCACAAAATAATAATTTCTCCAAAATTAAACACAAGAGTTGAATATATTTATTAATATTTGAATTCTTAATAAATAATCAATAAGTGACAACTTGCTAAAGGTGTAACCCTATAAGATCATATGTTATTGGCAAACATCATTCTAAAATGATTCTTGAGCATATAGATCCAACAATCTCCCACTTGCACAAGATTTATTATAGATTGACATAAATGGTGGTTGACCTCTAACAACAGACCACTGTCCCCAACAACACATGAAGATGTGCCATCTAGCAACAATCAATTCTCAAGTGCTCCAAGCCCCAATTGGTTATAAGGTGTTGGTATAAGTTACCATTTGTTATAGATATCATGTTGAACATGAGACATGGATCGCAATCAATCTCATATGGTGTCAACTTTTAAGTAAGACCTTAGATGTCTAACTCTCAACGAATAATAGGAACAAATCTCATCTTGACTACATACACCTATCATGTAGTTCATCCCTTATAACTGCCTTTTACGGAACAACGTTAAACCATGTCAAAACACAAAAATTCCTACACTCAAGTCCCAAATATGTATCTCAGGTCGAAGAATAAAAAGATATTACCTTAATAAAATATCACTCATGACAACCTTCCATAAAGTGATTTTGATGCGGGTCTTGTCCAATATTTATTCTCTAATCAAGTACCTATGAATTTGGTTGCAATTGTTTTGTTATTTTCATCTCCATGAAAATCAACCAATCTATTTATATTAGTCTTACCTCATAGATGCTAAATTAATTTAAGCTTCTTATCTTACATAAGCTCTATAACTCTATACCTTTCAGATAAGGATAGAACATATCATCCTTAGTCATATGAAGGTATGTAATCTATGTTTTTGGTTGGAAATATATCTTCAAAATATATGTGTTAAAGTATAACATAACTCCAAAATATATAAAGGAATTAGTTCTTCAAAACATCATATGGCAGACTATTAGGTATGTTTATACTCTTAAAAAAACTTGCAGTATCGGTATACAACCAGTGGTCAGTGACCTTAACCCACTTGAAAATACGACAACTACCTCGAACATCATAAGACAAAATCCATGTGGTTGAGTGATCCATGACCCACAAGAACCATACAAATAACGAGTGAGTGTTCATGATGGAGTGAGTTGTGAACCGATTCCACAACTCCTAAGATATTCCAAATAGACTTGGTTTAAAACTCATTTTATTTATCAGGGCGAAAAAGTTTATGATGGCTTTATTGAGTTGTATTTCATCTTCACTATGAAACAATTTGATCAATTTCAAAAGTTTCAACAATGACGAGTAAAAGTCGTCAGTGAAATTGATTAAGTATCTATCACCTAATCTATTATTCATAGTATTGAAAAGACCTACATCACTGTGTATAATTCTTTAACAAGCTTATTATTATTTCACTACCATTAGAGAAAGACACTTGTGAATCATCCTCCCATATAAATACGAATCACATATATCAATTGAATCAGACTTATTTTCCTTCAAAAATTCATCTTTGAAGTTGGTATTTATACGGTTAGGATGATGATGACATATATACTATTGAATCAAATATCATTTGATTATTTGGGTGGTACCTTTAGAACTATTAGTTAAATGAAAACATATAGATTTACTTCATAAATAACAGTATGAGAAAAATATTATGAATACACCGTGTCCGAACATGAATATAAACATCCATTAAACAATAAGTAAATCTAGATTGCTTCATAATTTGCAACTGTTACATGTTCCTACTTATAATAGGTTAAACATCTAATGTTTAAATAAAACTATTTGGTAATCAAAAGCTCCAACAATATCAATAACAACAATTGTCATATTTCCAGCATGGAATACCATTCGTCTGTAATCAGTTGCTTATTTCTTCCAAACACCCACACATAATATCAAATATTAGTGTCACATGCAGTATGAAATACTCAAGTGTATGGTGGAAAAATAAATAGTTTTGTCATATAGATATATATGTAGGGGTGGCAAATCGGGCAGTCGTGTATTTGAGTAACAAGACACGAATTTGTTTTTCTTAACCCGAACACGACACGACACGATGTCGTGTTTTTTTGCTAACACGAACACGACTAAATTAAAATACGAAAAACCCTAAAACACGACAAAAAACATAAAATAGTCATTTGCATAATGTCATCCATAAATTAATACACGACAAAACGAAAAACACGAAAACACGATGAAAAACACAACAACACGATAAGCATGACATAAAATGGTACTAGAATGCTTCAAAATAATAACGTTTATTTTTTATTTAATTTAATATTTTTAGATTAATATTTATTATTTATCATTTAATAATGTGTATAATTTCGAATTAATACCGTGTTATTATCGGTTTAAATTTGTGCCATTATCGTTTTACTATCGTGTTATTATCGTGTGTGATTTTGAACACGAAAATGACACGACACGAAGTCGGATTTTTTTTCCATGACACGAACACGACACGAACATGAATTCCAATTTTGATTTCGTCCCAATTTCGTTTCGTGTCGTGTATTTTTGTCGTGTCGTGTCATCTTTTGCCACCCCTAGATATATGAAGTGTTGGTCATACCAGACTTCCTCACTCCTCATCTATGTGAGATAGGAGGAGCAGTTTCTCTTCCAGTGTCTAGTTTCTTCACAATAGAAACAACACTGATCATTTTGGCCCTTTCTTTATTTCTTGGATTTATGTTGTATATCCCTTAACTGAACTATAAGTCTCTTAGATTACACATTCTCTTTGACCTTCCTTTCATCCAATGATTGAACAGGTTTGAACCAGGTTCTACTGTTCTAAATGAATATCTGCTTCACTTGATGAAACATCTTATATGCTTCACAACTTTCCAAGACCTTCTACAGGTTAAGGGTCATTATTTCCAGTATGATGTGAGATACATCAATAGTGTCACAATAATGCTTCCATCAAGCATCAGGATCAGAAAGACGGGGTGGCAGAGGTTGTTCAACAATGGGATGTTTCATTATATATAATTTTTGTTTATACTTGAGGAAAAAAAATCTCAAGGAATCATACCAATTGTAGAAATTGTAACAATCAAATGTTGCTATATATTGAAACTCAACAAGAGAGAAGGTGTATAGGGACGTAAGAGTATTAGCAGTCATTTACAGAATTTAACAAAATTTCATTTAGTATTTTCAATATTCAGTCTTTAAAAATTAATACCTCTTATTGTTTCTAAAACATTATTTTATTAAAGTCTGGGATCCAAGTTACGAAACAAGTAAATGGTTAGGTGGAATTTATGCCATCCACCTAATCCAACTCGGTAGGTAGCGATTACCAATTTCATCAAATTTAATTCCTAGATTATGGGATTCTAAACAATTATTGTTTAACTTGTCATGTTTGATCCCATCTATGCCTCGGGCCTCTCATGCCTAGGTGACATTTATCACAAAAGATTCCGGATCAAGTCTTCCTACTTGAAAAACTTGTAACATTGTAACTAACTAGTGACTAGGTGACCCATCTGACACTAAAATTTACAAAACCACCTTAAAGACACTAAAATGTACAAAACCACCTCAAACATAATAAGATAAAATCCAAGCGACCAGGTGTGTAAGACCCATTTTCATTTTAAGATGCTTACTAAGGTAAGTAGAGTTATTACCTTTGAGTAATGAGTTGTTTGATTAGTGAGAAGAGATTTAAAACCTTTCTTATGTACTAATCTTGGTGGAAATAAGATTAGTCAAGTTGATGTACGAAATGAGTGGTTAAAAATCCATTTGGAAGAAGTTTGAGCCTTAAAAATGCCAAAATAGAGTACACGGGTTGTGTCCAAGTCACACGGGTTGTGTAAAGGATTGTTAGGGACTATTTTGGGCATTTGGTAGCTGACACGGGCCGTGTTCTACTGACACGGGCCGTGTTTCCTGCAGATTAAATTCAAAAAGCATACAGTAGGATTAACACGGGCCGTGTTCTATGAACCCGGACCGTGTTGTATCAACAGAGGTAAACAGAGGATTTTTATTGTGGAAAAACCCGGGCAGGATTTATCCAACCCGGGCCGTGTTACGCGTGCAGAACCCTTTAAATGTGCAGCAAACCCATTTCGAGGAAAAACATTTCATTTTCGATTTTGAGAGCTTCAAATGGCAATTTTGAGTGAAATGAAGCCTGGAGGTTAATGGGGAAACATATTGATGCATGAATCTAACCCCGTAAACGTGTTCTTGCTTCCTAATTCGTTGAGGTGAGTATCTCTCGGTTTTGAGGGTTTTAAACCCTAGTTTTTAATCTTCATGATTTTGCTGTATATTGTTATATATGTTGCTAGTAGCTTGTTAGTAGATACCTTTAGAGTAATTGGTGTGATTATTGTTGAGTTTCTATGGTTGAATGAGTAGAACCGTGGATTTGGGGGTTTCGGTAAATATAGAGTTGATATTTACCGTTTATACTCCTTTTTCCTCTTTTGATTGATATATCTTTGAGATAGATGTTATTGAGATGATTGTGGATGTTGGAGAATGGAATTAGCCTATGGTAATATAACCAAGTCTAGCGAACAGGAGCCCGGTACGTGTAAATTGAGGGTTCCACATACTAAATCGATATCAGGTGAGTACTTCCGGATAATTGAGTAAGAGTTATACCTTGTTGTATATATATATATATATATATATATATATATATATATATATATATATATATATATATATATATGTTATACATATATGTGTATGTTGTGTTGATATTGATGTGGCTTAGAGTTATAGTAGTTTTGTGGATAACAAGAGACGAGTTACAACTTAAATTTGAGTATACGAGTAGAGTATATGCTAGAGGGAGTGAGTTAAAGAGTCTTTGAGTTTGACTACTACAATCATGAGGATTGTTATAATTGAGTATAACTGATTGTGAAATGAGTATATACGAGTGTGTTTGATTGAGTTTATGAGTAGTGTCAATTTTGATACTTATAATTGAGTTGATGATACTAACAGTTAGATGGTGTTTGTTAAGCTAATATGTTTACAGGTTTCTGAATTAAGAGAAGATGGATCTTGCTAATGAGAATAGCAAGAGAGGAAGATGAGGATGGTTATTGAGAAAGATTGTGAAAGTTAATTGAGATTACTCACTAAGCTTTATAAGCTTACACTTGAGTGTTATGTTGTTTTGCAGGTATCTGTAGCTGTGATAGGGGAAGGCATGTGATAAAGAGAGATGGACAAGCTTAGAGCCTGTCCTTTAGTTGTATTAGGTTTATTTGTAATTCATGGTCAAATTTGTAAGGACCTTTTGTGTAATTAATGTTTGATAACATCTTGTTTTCCTGGGTTGAGTGCAAGTATACCCATTTTTAATGTATAATTGTTTGCAAAATTTTGGGTGTACTTTTCATGAGAAACCGGGTGTTACAAGTTGGTATCAGAGCATGGTTTAAGTGAACTAGGTCTTTGAGTATAGAGTCCTAGACTTGAACTGAAGGAGGAGAGAGCCCCTATCACATGCTTGGGAAAAGATACTACTACAGATTTTAGTTTATGAGTTAAGTATAACTTTTATGTTATATTTGTTATTGTTATATTCTATGTGTGAATATAGATGTGGAGACAGATGAGGACGAGTTGATAAATCGGTCACATTCGGTTGGACCTATAGAGGATGATCAGACAAGATTTTGGTTGATATGAGATATCAACTAATGAGAAGACGAGAACTTCAGTTGATAATGAGATGTCAATTGAATACGAGATGAGATACTAATTGAGATGAGATTCCGGCTAATGACGAGATTCCAATTGATGATGAGATAAGATTCCGGTTGAGGCGAAATTCCGACTAATGAAGAGAAAGAGTACGAGCATAAGCTGAGCATGAGCTAAAAGTTGAGACATGTGAGTGTAGCCGAGTACACTCAAGAGTTGAGATCCGAAGTATACGAGTTTCAGCTAATGAGAAGACAAGATTGTTGCTATGAGGTATGTAAGTAAATTTTACTTAACATGTTAGTTGTAACGTGTTACGAATGTTTAAATTGTTAATAATACATGTGTTAGAGAAATGTGGTTATAAAGTGTAGTAACCGGCATTGAGATGAGAATCTGGTGTCCATTTGACGTAAGGTTTACATATCACATAATGAGTGCGTTGTGATTATGTATAACTGAGAGTATATATGGTTATTTGACGAGTATTTAGCAATCATGGAGAAGTGTGTATAATGAGAATATACAAGTTAAATTTATGGTAAGTTATGTTAATTTTATTGTAAACAATATTAATTGAGTTATAATATGAATTAGGATGGATAGAAACCCATCTAGGAGAAGTTGGATATTAAAAAGAGTATTAGAAACAATTTTTGGTTTCTGCAGCATCAACACGGGTCGTGTTTGGGGGACACGGGTCGTGTTGGGATTGCAGTAGCATACAGTGGGTAAAAATTGAGAACACACGGGCCGTGTTCAATGAACACGGGTCGTGCTATACTTACAGAAGCAAACAGAAGAAATATTGTAGATTTACACGGGCCGTGTTGAATCTACACGGGCCGTGCCACGCGTACAGATCTGTTTTTAATGTGTGGATTTCTTTCATTTTGATATTGAATATATATTGCTAGTTGTTTCACAGATATGACGAGATTTCTGTATACGAGTACTTTGTGGTTGAGACCACATATTTTGTGGGACCACATAACTAGTACTTATGATTGATCACAATGAATGGCTGAGATAACCAAAAGAGTAAGAGTTGAGAAAGACGAAGAGTGTGTAGTTGATTGCACACCATAGCTGATTATGAGTTGACATGTTGAGTGTTGAATTCTGTGATTTGGAGTTGTCACATAATGAGATATTTGTGACTGAGATGTCAGAGGACATTTGAGTAACCACACAAAGAGTAGTTTGTGGTATAATGAGAGAACCTAGAGGGGTTCATATAGGCCTTATTGGCCTAGAGATTGAGTTAATTACCGAGTAAATGTGGTTGAGACCACATATTCTGTGGGGCCACATAACGAGTAAATGTGGTTAAATGTGGTTGAGACCACATATGCTGTGGGACCACATATCGAGTAAAAGTGGTTGAGACCACATATTCTGTGGGGCCACATAACGAGTAAATGTGGTTGAGACCACATATGTTGTGGGACCACATATTGAGTAAAGTGGTTGAGACCACATATTTGGTGGGGCCACATAATGAGTAACTGTGATTGAGACCACATGTTATGTGGGGTTACATATTGAGTAATTGAGGTTGAGACCACATATTTCTGTGGAACCACATAACGAGTACCTTGTGGTTAGAGTAGTGAGGACCTTGGTGACTCAAACCGAAGAAGGAGTGATGATGAATCTTTATGGCTCGATACTGAGAGGGAGATCCGCTAGAGTCAAAGAGGAGATGGATTGAAATCAGAAATGGTACGAGGTACCATGATTTGATTGGAGGACGATATGAGATACCGTAACACATCGTTGAGTGGTAAAACCAGGGGATGATACAAGGTACCGTGAAATAGCGTTGAATGGCGAATTTAGAGGACAGTACAGAGTACTGTAAAATAGTGTTGAGTGAAGAGATTAGAGGAAAGTACGGGGTACAATGAACTGAGGTGGAGTGGCATTATAATGTTGTACTTGTGTGTAAACAAGTATGCACTGTGAAATAATGTAGAGTGCTGAGACTGTACTATCCTTGAGTATGGATAAGTATGGTGCAGAGGTGAGCTTGTATGGCTCGAGGTTTTATGGGTGAGAAGAGGACGAATCCGAGGCTGAGTAACAGTACATGATTACTATGAGATAATACAGTGAGTAATACTGTTGAGAAATGTTGTTGTGAGTAAGTACGTTTGTCATGTACTCGTGTTGAAAATGTGTGAGATTTCTTGTATGTTGAACGAGATAGAGTTTTATAAATACGTAATGAGAAGATATGAGTTAAAAGAGGAGGAAAGTAATTGTGGTTGTGATTGATAGGATTAAATCCTTAGCAATCAAACCAATTACCGTCAATGAAATAAACGCATGAGTGTCGAGATGACAAAACTATTTATTCGTATGAGACGATGGATAGTAGATTTTGCTATAATAAACTTGAATTATTTTATTGAGATTAATGAGTTAGTCGAGTGATGAGATATGATTTCACCGTAGAGATTGCGGTGTTAAATGTTATTATTTTATTTATAAGTTGTGTGTAGAGATTTCGATGAGCTGTATGTATGACCTATTCTGTGTCATTCTGATGAATTGGAGATTGAGATGATAATAATGGAGAATTTATTTAATAAGAAATTATCGAATTTAATAATGCTAATGATTTAATGAGAATGTGATGTGGATTGTCCACATAAGAGAGGATATAATAAGTGAGTACATCGAGAGAAACAACATGATGTATGTTGTTAAACTGAGACAAAGAGGAGCCAATTGGTGGATGATTGTTAGTTATATATTGGGTGAAAAACCTAATATGTGTGCTGAGGTGGGAGCAGAGATAAATGAACTTTTGGAGAAGTTATAATCGGTTGTGGTGATGAGACAACTGAAACGGGTCTTGTGTGACCAAAGTGTCGAGAGTTAAATAACAAATTCAAAGGAAGCATGAGTGAAACTCGAGATAGTTTCTAATATTTTGTTATTTCTGGATTTTGTATGACCCGTTCCACCGAGTCGCGGCCCGAAGGAATCCGCGGCGCGGCTTTAGGAAGAATCTAGAATCGCGAAGGATTTGTACGCGCGGCGCGGTTCTAAAGATCCTGCGACGCGGTGCGCCTCTAAAGTGAAAAACCCTAATTCGGATTTAAACGCCTATATAAAGGGACCCAGCCCTAGGGTTCGTGTTTTTGGGAGTTTTCTGGAGCAGAGGCGTCTGGTTTCGGCAGATACTCTTTGGTCCCGAGGCTTTGAAGGCTTTTTGGAGATTAGAAGAAGGAGATCCAACGCGGGAGAAGGTTTGGGACGGATCGTGGGTATCACTCCGTCCTTCAGAAGTAAGGTAAGAAGATTTACTCTTTTGACTTTCTTTTTATCCCGTCATATGGTGTTACCAGTTGGTTTGTAGCTTTAGACGATTTGTAGCACTTAGGGTTTGGACCAAGGACATGCATAGACTTGCATGTCCATAAGGAAGTGACCTTAGGGTAGTTTCTGATCCCAGGAAGGGTGTAGAAAGAAACCCTAGCCGATTGATGTACTGTTAAGCGCTAATAACATTTTGGAATGTTACGAGCCGTGACGCGGACTGGCTATGTTAGCAGCGCGGACTCGGCTGAACCCCCGTAATTGTGCAATGGTAGCCGCGGCGCGTAGAGCGAAAAGCCACGCCGCGGCGAGCGTCTGTTTGACCTTAAGGTTTGGTTTTGACCCTGGTTTGGTGGTAAACGTTGGGTCTGACCTTTAGGCAAGTCTATAGAAGTTTAGTCAGTGCTTGACATGTTGTATATGTGGGATATAGGTGTGTGGACGAGCTAGTGGAGATATTAAAGTATATCTGTGTGGTTTCGAATCAGGTGAGTATCCTCACCTTACTATATGATGTTGCATGTTAGGCATCTTGTGTGTTGTTTACAGTTATATGATTTGCTCTATATCTGTGGTTATTTGTTGTTGGGCTCAGTACTGATGCGTGTCCCCTCGTAGCTGTTGTATGGCGAGTTGGACTATTGCCTTGTCCCATAGCTGTTGTATGATGGGTTAGGCCATAACCGGGAACCCATAGCTGTTGTATGATGGGTAGAACCTTCCTGTGTCCATAGCTGTTGTATGATGGACGCCCGTAGCTGTTGTATGGCGGGTAGGGTCGGGTCGTTCTCGAGGACGGGTTGTTTAATGTGTGGGCATGTATGGTAATTTGTGGACTCACTAAGCTTTAAGCTTACCCGTTGAATTTATAACATTTCAGGTATTTCAAATGACAAAGGGAAGGGCAAGGCTTGACGGCAGCGCATCGCATACAAGAGATTTATGTTAATGAACTATATTAGTACTTTCAAATGTTTCCGCTGTTGCTTTAAGTAATATGTTGAACAGTTTTATGTTTTTGGAAAAAATATTTTATTGGAATCTTGGTAATAAATGAATTTTTAAAATTTTGAAATTTGGGGCGTTACAAATTGGTATCAGAGCCTTGGTTTGAGGGATTTGGATGAACTGTATTGTGAATCCAAACTCAAACTTAGGACTGAGCGATTTTGTTAAGAAAATGTTTTTGGAAGGTTAAATTAAAGTAAAAGAAGATGCGATGCGAACCGTCAGCCGAGCTCAAGTAAGTGATTCCCAATTACCCATGCCAAGTTTGTGTTATGTGATAAAATGTATTGTGCTAGGATGTAAAGTTACTGGATAATATACTCTGTAGACTGTTTTGTGCCATATGTGCTGCTTTGGAATTTTATGTAAGATAGCCTCAGAATTCTTGGTCTGGCCTTACTGGCTGTTCCTTGTTTGGTTGTGACTTTAGGGTAGATCAGTTATTCAAACGTCTATCTTATTTCTGATTGTGTACGGCTGTGCGTCCGTGAGGCGACTCGACGACATTAACAATAGTTCTCTTAGGCACGTGTGAGATGGAGAGTTAGATCAAAAGATTAGGAACCACGGTGCATGACCGCATGAGTCATAGGAAATGGTTTAGTGCGTGTGACATTTTAGGAGGATGATTGACGAACTTGGAACAAGGGCGAATAGGTGTGGAAGGTAGTACCAGGCCAGTATTACCGAAAGCACAGGATTCACGCTTGAGTCAAGAGTAGTCAACCAAAGTCCTAGAAAGTCAAGTAGTTGGGTAGATAGGAGTGACCCGAGTATTGATATTAGAACTGTTGCGCATTTCAGAATGGCAGTCACTCGAAGTAACGGTGGACCAGATGCGGGTGCCTCGAGTGGGGGAGGACCGACTGATGAAAATCTCTGCAACCTGATAGCGGAGGAGGTTTCGCGAGAAGTGTTGGCTGCGATACCTCAGTTCTTTGGTACGATTAAGGCTGAGCTATGGGCAATGCTCGAGGAGCGACTGGCTACTCAGGGCACATC
Source organism: Cichorium intybus (assembly GCA_023525715.1). Classification (NCBI taxonomy): domain Eukaryota; kingdom Viridiplantae; phylum Streptophyta; class Magnoliopsida; order Asterales; family Asteraceae; genus Cichorium; species Cichorium intybus. Next base: position 92,246,510 of record CM042013.1, read on the forward strand.
ACGTGTTAGGGATGCAAGTTATAAGGACTTTTCGGCTTGTTCGCCTCCGATGTTCGATGGGGGCAGGGATCCGATTGTTAGCATGCGGTGGATTTCTGCGGTGGAGGGTGCTTTCCGCACATGTTCCTGTCCTGAGAACTCCAAGGTAACGTTTGCGGCGAATCATTTAAGAGAGGGTGCGAAGGATTGGTGGGAGATATGAACGAAAGATCTCACTCCTGCTCAGTTGGATGCCATTACATGGCCGCAGTTTAAGGAACAGTTCAAACTGGAGTATGTTCCACAGGTGGAAATGGAACGCTTGGCGCAGGAATACCTAAATCTGACCCAGACTACTGAGACGGTGACGGAGATCACCAAAAAGTTTAATGAGCGAGCACTCTTCTGTCCAGAGTTTGCGGCAACCGAGCGCATGAGGATGACACGATACTTGGCGATGCTTCGCATAGACATTCGGGAATTTGTGTATGCTGCTAGGCACCAAACTCTTACTGATATGATAGCGGCCGCTCGGGCCCGAGAGTTGGAACTGGAAACCCAAAAAAAGCAGAAGCGTCCGACGCCTACTCAGACTCAGCAGGTGTCGAAGAAATTTCGAGGGGCAGATCAGGGAAAGCAAGGGCAAAGGAGCCAGGGTAAGTGTGGTAAGTGTGGAAGGAATCATGAGGGGCGTTGCTGGGTGTTAATATGCCATAAGTGTGGAAAGGAGGGCCACTATGCTAAAGATTGTCGGCAAGAGGTCAAGATTTGTTTTAATTGTAATCAGGTAGGCCATTTCAAGGCCCAATGTCCCCGTCTGACTCATGGAGTGGTTCAGAATCCGGCACTCACTACACTCCGGATTACCGATGGTAGGCAGGGGAAAGGGGAAGCCCCTAAGACCAAGGGTCGAGCATTCGTCATGGCCGCCGAGGAGGCACAGGATGCGCCCGACGTCGTCACGGGTACTCTTTCTTTACTTGCCTCGTGTTTGTGGTGTATGTAATTAATGTGTCTATTATGCTTTGATTAGGAACATTCTTAGTCAACTCTACGCCTACCTTTGTACTATTTTATTTGGGTGCTAGTCATTCTTTTGTGTCTGCCGCGTTGGGAAAGGGTTTCGGTATTGCTTTAGGAACTCTTCATCGGCCGTTAGAAGTAGAAATTGCGGATGATAAAACCGTGCAAGCGACTAGTGTTTATCGGGCATGCGAAGTAGTGATTCAAGGAATAAAGTTTCCGATCGATCTCATCCCTATAACGTTGGGTGACTCTCGAGTCATCATCAGTATGGATTGGTTGGGTCGGCATGAATCATGGATTGATTGTAAGAATAAACGAGTGTGGATTCAAACCCCAAGTGGGGGAGAGCTGGTTGTGCAGGGTGAGAGGAGGAATAAGGGTGCAGCTTTCTGTTCAACTGCTAGAGCACGCAGACATTTTCAACATGGAGGATCGGGATTTGTGGCTTATATTTTAGACGTACGAGAAAAGAAGCCACAGCAGAAAGCAGGTGATATACCGATGGTTCGGGATTTTCCTGATGTGTTTCCCGAGGACTTGCTTGGCGTACCGCAAGAGAGACAGGTGGAATTTAAGATCGACTTAACTCCCGGTGCGGCTCCAATAGCTAAAGCACCGTATCGTCTTGCGCCTCCAGAGATGCTGGAGTTGTCTATTCAACTTCGGGAATTATTAGATAAGGGATTTATTCGACCCAGTTGCTCACCGTGGGGAGCGCCTATTTTTTTTGTTAAGAAGAAGGATGGTTCCAATAGGATGTGCATAGATTATCGTGAGCTGAACAAGCTTATGGTGAAGAATCGATATCCATTACCTCGCATCGACGACTTATTTGATCAATTGCAGGGCGCCTCATGGTTCTCAAAAATTGATTTGCGGTCAGGATACCATCAAATGCGAGTACGGGAGGAAGACATCCCGAAAACGGCTTTTTGGACGAGATACGGCCACTTCGAGTTTGTGATGATGCCGTTTGGACTGACCAACGCTCCTGCAGCTTTTATGGACTTAATGAATCGGGTGTGTCGACCGATGTTGGATCGGTCGGTTATAGTTTTCATTAACGATATCTTAGTTTACTCTCGGAGCAGGGAGCAACACGAACAGCATTTGAGGGAGGTATTGGAGACCTTAAGGAAGTAGAAGCTTTATGCGAAATTATCCAAGTGTGACTTTTGGCTGAGGGAGGTTCAGTTTTTAGGTTACATCGTTAACGAACAAGGAATCATGGTAGACCCGGCTAAGGTGGAGGCCGTGATGCGGTGGGAGGTCCCGAAGACCCCCTCGGAGATTAGAAGTTTCTTGGGTCTGGTTGGTTATTATCGTCGTTTCATCCAAGACTTCTCAAAGGTTGTGGTACCTTTGACTCGGCTAACTAAGAAAAATGCTGCTTTTCGGTGGGGTGAGGAGCAGCAACAGGCTTTTGAGACTTTGCGGCGGAAATTGTGTGAAGCTCCGGTTTTGACTTTGCCTGAAGGCATGGAGGACATGGTAGTTTATTGCGATGCATCTATCTCGGGATTGGGGGCAGTCTTGATGCAACGAGGCAGGGTGATTGCTTACGCCTCGCGACAGTTGAAGCCCCATGAGGCTAACTATCCTACTCATGATTTGGAATTGGGAGTGGTGGTTTTCGCTCTCAAGATCTGGAGACACTATTTGTATGGAGTGAAGTGTACCATCTATACCGACCACAAGAGTTTGAAGTACCTGATGGATCAGGCAAACCTTAATATGAGACAGAGAAGATGGTTAGATGTATTGAAAGACTATGATTGTGAGATACACTATCACCCTGGAAAGGCCAATGTGGTAGCGGATGCGTTAAGTCGTAAGGCTTCGGGTACACCCCTTCGGGGCGTTTGTCTAAGGATGACAATTGTGACACCGCTGCTTGAGCTGATTAGGAAAGCCCAGGTGGAAGCAAGCAAGAACGAGAATCAGAAAGGTGAGAGAATTATGGGTCAGTTGGCAGCTATGGTCAAAGATAGTAGAGACTTGTTAACTTGTCATGAGAGGATTTGGGTGTAACACCCCTTTCTCAAACCGTAATCTAATACAGTTTATAATACAAATATCTTACAAAGCGTGACTATGAAAAAGTCACTTAACTTTTTTTTTTTTACAAACTTATTCTCAAGGGGTATTACAGACATAATACAGAAAACCATAATTTAAACTTACTGTATTTCATACTGGTCCCACTCCAGCTCCTGTTCATCTCACCTAAGTACATAGCATTAAAACAAAATAATACGTGAGACATAAAGTCTCGTGAGTAATATGGGTTTTAGACCCAAAACGTTTCTGCTTTAAAACTTGAATTATAAACAAGTAAACTATTAGAACTAATTTCCATAATAAATCTCAAATCTCTTTTCTTTTCTATCTTCAAAACTCAAAAATACTTTCTTTTTCAAAAACTACTTTCTTTTATAAAAAATGTATTCTTTCTCAAAACTAATTTCTTTCTTTAAAAACTGCTTTCCTTCTTATAACTGCTTTCTTTCTCATTTACTTGTGACCAACTGAAACTCATGAATTAATTTAGTTTAATTCATTCTACTAGCTCCCCTCACGGGACAGAACAGATCCGCCCGCTAGGTTATGCTCATTCTGTCTCCCCTTTGTGACTTGGAACGGATTCAAGCACAAGGGTATGCTAGGCTAGACAACTACTTCGCGACGGGAGGTACCATCCCAGTAGTGTCTTCAGATCTCCCGATTATGTGGGTGATCCTAGTCCGGACATCTGGCTCTTACTTCTTTCTTTCTTTAATTCTTATCTCATTACATCTCAAATTGGTCAAAATGGGACACAATTTATAAATAACTCATACTCATACACTTTATAATTCTTTACTGAAAATACTTTCAAAACTGATTTTGACATCTTAGTTCACATAAGGAACTTCTTTCAAAATACTTTGCAAACTATACTTCTTAAAAAATCTGCTTGAAACACTTAGCCCTTGTATAGAGCTACTTTAAAAAACTATTTTCCAAACTTTAGTATTTGCAAACATTTGGAAATCTTATTTTTTTCTGAAAATATCATTTTGCTATGTACAAAAAGTCCACACATACTCACCTTGGTGTAGCTATAACTCACTAAACTTCTCGTACACCTTTCCCCTTTTCGTGCCCCATGGTATTTGAAGCACCTCCTACACAAGTATCACGTATATATACTTAATAATTACATAATACAACTGACTCTACAGTTCTAAGGTCTCATACGACTCAACTTCAGGTTATACTAAATAGATAACCATTAATAAACTCATTTTATAATTTTCTCCGAAATACGCGTATTTTGCTACAGTACCCCCGAGGGGTCGTATTTCAGTTCTGATACTTTTCCGTGAAATCTTAGGTCATATTAGACTTGTGTTTCAAATTTGGAGTTAATTGGACAAGTCTAGCTCAAGTTCCAAAAATCAAGTTTTAACAATAGCTTGATGTTTGGCCACTGCCGCTATAGTGGTTTTTCCGCAAGGTCGGCTTACGAATTTAACAATTTCCCACATGTTTTCATACCATTTTAAGGCTATGGTATGAGTTACAGACCAAACGGATACGCCTAGCATCGAGTTCAAGTCTTAAAAATTGGACAGACTGCTGCCCAGCAAGAGCACGACTCGTGCTCTTTGTGTGCTATAGAAAGCACGACTCGTGCACATAGTATATTGCTATTTCTAGGCTTAAATGCTGAGCACGACTCGTGCATTTCATGAGGTAAATAAGCACGACTCGTGCTTGACCTGCAGACTTGGTTTTAAGTCCGATTTTTGAGCTGCAGACCTCTATTTTGACCTATTAAGTGCTTAATACTTATCTAAATCATTTTACTATCATTCCATGACTAAAACCCTTGCTTTACATCAGGTTTTAAGCCATGGAATCACTGATTCCAATTCCAATTCTTTGAAAACCCGTTTTTTGATATTTTCACTAAAAATCCAAGTTTTTTAAATTAACCACTTAGGAGTGTCTTAATACATCCTAAGTGATCATTTGGACTCAACAAAACCATAAAAACGGGTCTTGATCATGTAGACCCGTGAATTAGGGTTCTTGAGCAAAATCACCATTTCTTGGTTTTTAACATATTCAAGGTTTAGAACATGTTAGATGGATGATTTTGAGCAAGATATTCCATTAAGACCATGAATTCTGGAAAATCAGAAGTTGAGAATCAACTCCCGTTCAAGATTTGGAGCTTAGAACAAGAAATTCTTACCCTTCAATGCTTGGAATCACCAATTCCAAGTGTTCCTTTGATTCCTTTGCTGAATTTTCCCAAGCCTCTTCTCCTCCCGTGCTCTCCCTCTCGTTCTCTCTAGCTCTCTCTGGATTCTTCTACTAGTTTCTGGACAAAGGAGAGTAATAACTCTCTTATTTATATTTTTAATTTTTATAAAATAATTACACTTTGGTCCCTAACTTCTTCCTTCTTTACAAAAATGGTCCTAAGACCCATAATCTTGCAAAACAAGCTTCATTAACTTCTAGCTTAACATTTTCTTAACATTTTGTTCATTTTCATGTCAAATGACCATTTTGCCCTTTTTGGTCAAATTTCACTATTCACGCGATAAAACTCCAAATTTCATATAAACTTTTATTTCTTACATTCTCATTTACAAATAGCATAATATTTTACATAATGGTCTTATAATGTGACAAAAGACCATTTTACCCTTTTACAACTTTTTCGCGGGTTCTTACAGTCACCCCTCCTTAAGTGGATTCCGTCCTCGGAATCTTTTCGTAATCTGTGAAATTTGGATATCTTCTTTTCATTCCTTCTAGCGTCTCCCAAGTTAGATTTGACCCTAATGGGTGCTTCCACTTGACTAGTACTAAGTCAATCTCCTTGTTCCTTAACTTCTTAGTCTGCATTTCTAGAATTGCTTTAGGTTCTTCAATCATTCTGCTAGGAGTCTCCACCCCCAAATCTGCATACGGTATCACTAACTCCTCTTTTCCAAAGTACTTCTTCAGGTAGTAACTTCAGCTTGAACGCTTGTAACTCAACTCTCTTCAAGATTCTAAAAGGTCCAATATATTTTGGACTCAGCTTTCCTCTCTTACCAAATCTGACTATACCCTTCCATGGTGACACTTTTATCATCACTAAATTACTTTCTTGTTACTCATACAGTCTTTTCTTTAGATCTAAGTAACTCTTCTGTCGGTCTTGTGCTGCTTTCATGTTAGCCTAAATCACTCCAATCTTCTCATTGGTCATTCTAACAATTTCTGGTCCTGTGAAATTAGTCTCACCCGCCTCCAACCAGCATAAAGGAGTTCTACACTTTCTACCATATAATGCCTCAAAGGGTGGCATTTTAATGATAGAATGGTAGCTATTGTTATATGCAAACTCCACTAAGGGCAGGTGTTCATCCTAACTGCCTCCAAAATCCATCACGCATGATCGTAGCATGTCTTCTACTGTCTGAATCGTTCGTTCACTCTGACCATCTGTTTGTGGATGATTCGCTGTACTTAGCTGAATTATTGTCCCCATTTTCTCTTGTAAAGCTCTCCAAAAGTTAGAGGTAAATCTGGGGTCTCTGTCTGACACGATGGACAACGGTGCACCATATCTTCTTAACACTTCATCTATATACCACTGGTATAACTGCTCCAATGGAGTAGTTTCTTTTATGGCTAGAAATAGTGCACTCTTGGTCAACCGGTCCACTATGACCCATATACTATCATAACCTCTTCTCGTTCTCAGTAACCCGACAATAAAGTCCATGGTTATGCCTTCCCACTTTCCGGCTGGAATGTGCAATGACTGAGCATCTCCATGCGGGACCTGATGTTCCGCCTTGACTTGTGCACAAATGACACACTTGGAGGTGTACTTAGCTATCCTCTTCTTCATTCCAGGCCACCAGTACTGTCTTTTAAGATCTTGATAAGTCTTGGTACTCCCTGGATGTATGGAATACTTTGACTTATGCGACTCTTCTAGAATCAGCTTCCTCAAACCTCCTACTTTCGGTACCCAATTGCGGGTTCTAGAAGTCTTTAACTCTTGTCTACTTATCTCAAACTGCATGTCTTCCTCGTTTCTCATCTTTCAAGTCTATGCTTTTTCCAACTTTTTGTTGGACTGCTTTAATCTGTTCTATAATACTGGACACTAGTTATATACGTATCAATCTTGCATTGATTCTTTTCTCTGGAACTTTTCTACTTAATGTATCTGCTGCTACACTTGCTTGCCTGAATGGTATACAATCTCGCAAACATAATCACTGATCAACTCTAACTATCTTTTCTGTCTTATGTTCAACTTTATTTGAGTGAACACATGCTGCAAACTCTTGTGATCAGTGAATAGCTTGCGCTTTGTTCCATACATGTAATGCCTCCAAATTTTCAAGGCAAATACTATCGCTACTAGCTCTATATCATAGGTAATATACTTTGTTTCTAGGGTTTCAATTATCTGGGAACATATGCTATACTCTTACTTCTCTGCATCTACACACAGCTAAGCCCTCTATGGGAGGCATTGTTGTATACTTTAGAATCTTCTGTCCCATCTGGTAACGTAAAGACAGATGCACTACACGACTTTTCTTTTAATATAATACAAGTTTTTTTTATTCTCCTTACTTGAGTAAATTTCATATTTTAAATTTACTTTCTCTCTCTTATTATAGAAGCTCTATCACTTCATACTTTATACATTTCTTTAGAAGTTTTACAACTTCTTATATATACTAGAAGAATTGACTCTTCAAAAGTCAATCGTTGTTCTTGCTTCTTTTGTCTTATCTTTCATCTTTAATTCTCAAGAATTTTCTATCTTTTTTTTTAACAAAACCTTTTGTATCCAAGGTGTTACTATATTTACTACTAAACTTTTCTTTGTCTTTACTACTAGTTTTCATACATTCTCATAAGGTTATTACCTTTATCATCTTGTTACTTTCATGTATTATTTTTATAGATACATGTCTTGTATCACTCTTCATTTATATTATTTTTATCTTTCGACATATTAACGATCTAAATACCTCTTCCATTTTTTTTATAATTTAGGAGATTTAAATCTCTTTTACTCATTATACTTTCTACTATAATCATGTCCTTTTCATTTCTCAGCTTTCTTACTGTACTCTTATGAGTACACTTCTTATTTTCTTAGGTACCCCATGTACCATTCTCATTTTATTACTTATGTTTTAGTATTTTCTTGTAGTTTTTATTTCTCACACTAATGCTTAGTTTAACATTCTATCTCTTGCTTACTTTTTACTTGCTATGGCTAATGCCCAAAAATAACTTTTACTTCTCTTTTTATTCTGACTGCATTATAACCATATTTCAATAAGGATTGGCATTTCTGACTCATCAATTTCTTGTTTTATCTCATTATACTTATTAAGCATACACTATTTTCAAATTCATATAGATTACTCCCATATTTTTTATAGACATTCAGTCTCTATGTCTTATACATTTTACTTATAAACTTCTTAAGTTTGATACCCAAAACTTCTTTTATTATTCTTTTTACCATTTCTCTCTATGTGTCATAAGGCTATATGCCCAACACATTACATTGTTCTTTCCTTTAAGCTTCTTTTCTTTACTCTCTTTATTTATGTATATCTTAAAGCGATATACGCTACACACTTTCTTACGTTCCATAACTACTAGTCATGTACCGACCATTTTTTTTTAATCTTTGGCTACTTTTACCTGTTACTTCCGCTTAGAGGTAGTAACTTCCTGTCTCTTTATTTTAGTTCTTATTTCATACTTGACTCTTTGTCTAAGACTTATCTGGATATTCACTTTTACTCTTTATCTCGTGTTATTTATGACTCTCAGTCATTTTTCTCACATTCTTTCGGTTATCCTTTTATCATTCTCAGTTCTTCTTATTTCATATTTATATGGTCACTAAATCTGATTTCAAATGACCATTTCTTTGATAACTGTCTTTATATTCTTCTCATTATCATCATTGTCTGTCTTATCTTTAACTTTTCGCCCAACACTTGATTAGGCATTAAATTTCTATTTCTCAACTCATTCTCTTGCATTATAACAATGCAACTTGCTCATAGTCTTTAACAATTTTTTTTCCAGGTAACTTACTTTGTTATATTACTCATTATAGCACTATACTTACGACTTATTTATTTATTCCAATCATTGGATGTCATTTATTGTCATACTTCTTTCGAGTTTGGAAGTCACAACTTCCCATTTCTTACGCTTTCTTTTCTGTCTTTGATTCCTCTTCTAATACTTGGTTAAGTATTTTGCTTTCATTTTATACTATCTTATTTACTCACAACTTTTATATACATACTTTAATCTCTTGGTTGTCCATGAACAACACATCTTACTACTTCTCAATATTTATTCTATACTTTTTTATACATCTTTTGGGTTTGTCTACAATTGCAAACCCAGCTCATTTCCTTTTTACTCTTTCTACTTAAATGTTTTCATTCTTCTTTCTTATATGAATTTCATTCATATATCTGTATTCACTTTCTTTTCCAATATTTCTTTCTTTAGTCATTGTAGTGACATTACTCTTATTTTTATTCCATAATCTTAATTCGTTTCCGTTAAACAACAAAAATTTTTAGTTATACTCTTTCTTTTATAATTGTACTATATACTCCATTACTTCTATTAACACTTTCAATACATTATACAGTGGTTATCTTAACCACAAAATTAAACTTTTCTCCTTCATTACTTTGACATTCTTGTCATCTTATTTTCAGTGCTCTTTACTCATATTTTCTTATATTTTATTACATATACTTTATAGTGATTCATATAGGGTATGGGGTTTTTCCCTATATATCTCATATTTTCTACTTCATCTTTAACACTTTTTTCTTTTATACTTTAGTATTTCCAGTCATACTGGATTTTCTTCCATAGGTATACTGAATCTATACCCCTCAAACCTCTTACACTTATCTTTTACAGCTTCACATAATTCATGTGTGGTTCCACCAGACTCAAATGTATATCCTGTGATTAGAATAGTACGGGCCCATATTATTATAACCACCTATACACATTTGCTTCCAGTTTACCACCAGGACTCATGTTCCACTGTTATGAATTTACTTCTATCTCTACTTACTTTCTACATCATACCCAAGTATGTACTCTACTTAGCTCTCACATAGTTTAAGTCTAGGTTCAAGTACTGACACCTAGTTCGCTTAAACTATGGCTCTGATACCAAAACTGTAACACCCCTTTATCAAACCGTAATTTAATACAGTTTATAATACAAATATCTTACAAAGCGTGACTATGAAAAAGTCACTTAACTTTTTTTTTACAAACTTATTCTCAAGGGGTATTACAGACTTAATACAGAAAACCATAATTTAAACTTACTGTATTTCATACTGGTCCCACTCCAGCTCCTGTTCATCTCACCTAAGTACATAGCATTAAAACAAAATAATACGTGAGACATAAAGTCTCGTGAGTAATATGGGTTTTAGACCCAACACTTTTCTGCTTTAAAACTTGAATTATAAACAAGTAAACTGTTAGAAGTAATTTCCATAATAAATCTCAAATCTCTTTTCTTTTCTATCTTCAAAACTCAAAAATACTTTCTTTTTCAAAAACTACTTTCTTTTATCAAAACTGTATTCTTTCTCAAAACTAATTTCTTTCTTTAAAAACTGCTTTCCTTCTTATAACTGCTTTCTTTCTCATTTACTTGTGACCAACTGAAACTCATGAATTAATTTAGTTTAATTCATTTTACTAACTCCCCTCGCGGGACAGAACAGATCCGCCCGCTAGGTTATGCTCATTCTGTCTCCCCTTTGTGACTTGGAACGGATTCAAGCACAAGGGTATGCTAGGCTAGACAACTACTTCGCGATGGGAGGTACCATCCCAATAGTGTCTTCAGATCTCCCGATTATGTGGGTGATCCTAGTCCGGACATCTGGCTCTTACTTCTTTCTTTCTTTAATTCTTATCTCATTACATCTCAAATTGGTCAAAATGGGACACAATTTATAAATAACTCATACTCATACACTTTATAATTCTTTACTGAAAATACTTTCAAAACTGATTTTGACATCTTAGTTCACATAAGGAACTTCTTTAAAAATACTTTGCAAACCATACTTCTTAAAAAATCTGCTTGAAACACATACTCACCTTGGTGTAGCTATAACTCACTAAACTTCTCATACACCTTTCCCCTTTCCGTGCCCCATGGTATTTGAAGCACCTCCTACACAAGTATCACGTATATATACTTAATAATTACATAATACAACTAACTCTACAGTTCTAAGGTCTCATACGACTCAACTTCAGGTTATACTAAATAGATAACCATTAATAAACTCATTTTATAATTTTCTCCGAAATACGCGTATTTTGCTACAGTACCCCCCCCCCCCCGAGGGGTCGTATTTCAGTTCTGACACATTTCCATGAAATCTTAGGTCATATTAGACTTGTGTTTCAAATTTGGAGTTAATTGGACAAGTCTAGCTCAAGTTCCAAAAATCAAGTTTTAACAATAGCTTGATGTTTGGCCACTGCCGCTACAGTGGTTTTTCCGCAAGGTCGGGTTACGAATTTAACAATTTCCCACATGTTTTCATACCATTTTAAAGCTATGGTATGAGTTACAGACCAAACGGATACGCCTAGCATCGAGTTCAAGTCTTAAAAATTGGACAGACTGCTGCCCAGCAAGAGCACGACTCGTGCTCTTTGTGTGCTATAGAAAGCACGACTCGTGCACATAGTATATTGCTATTTCTAGGCTTAAAAGCTGAGCACGACTCGTGCATTTCATGAGGTAAATAAGCACGACTCGTGCTTGACCTGCAGACTTGGTTTTAAGTCCGATTTTTGAGCTGCAGACCTCTATTTTGACCTATTAAGTGCTTAATACTTATCTAAATCATTTTACTATCATTCCATGACTAAAACCCTTGCTTTACATCAGGTTTTAAGCCATAGAATCACTGATTCCAATTCCAATTCTTTGAAAACCCGTTTTTTGATATTTTCACTAAAAATCCAAGTTTTTTAAATTAACCACTTAGGAGTGTCTTAATACATCCTAAGTGATCATTTGGACTCAACAAAACCATAAAAACTGGTCTTGATCATGTAGACCCGTGAATTAGGGTTCTTGAGCAAAATCACCATTTCTTGGTTTTTAACATATTCAAGGTTTAGAACATGTTAGATGGATGATTTTGAGCAAGATAATTCCATTAAGACCATGAATTCTGGAAAATCAGAAGTTGAGAATCAACTCCCGTTCAAGATTTGGAGCTTAGAACAAGAAATTCTTACCCTTCAATGCTTGGAATCACCAATTCCAAGTGTTCCTTTGATTCCTTTGCTGAATTTTCCCAAGCCTCTTCTCCTCCCGTGCTCTCCCTCTCGTTCTCTCTAGCTCTCTCTGGATTCTTCTACTAGTTTCTGGACAAAGGAGAGTAATAACTCTCTTATTTATATTTTTAATTTTTATAAAATAATTACACTTTGGTCCCTAACTTCTTCATTCTTTACAAAAATGGTCCTAAGACCCATAATCTTGCAAAACAAGCTTCATTAACTTCTAGCTTAACATTTTCTTAACATTTTGTTTATTTTCATGTCAAATGACCATTTTGCCCTTTTTGGTCAAATTTCACTATTCACGCGATAAAACTCCAAATTTCATATAAACTTTTATTTCTTACATTCTCATTTACAAATAGCATAATATTTTACATAATGGTCTTATAATGTGACAAAAGACCATTTTACCCTTTTACAACTTTTTCGCGGGTTCTTACATTGGGTACCGAAGCTGGGCGGGGTTCGTCAAACCCTATTGGAGGAGGCACATAAATCCAGGTTCTCCATCCACCCTGGAGCAACTAAAATGTATAGGGATCTACACGAATATTATTGGTGGCTAGGCATGAAGAGGGAAGTAGCTGAGTTTGTCGAAAGATGCATGACCTATCGTAGGGTCAAGGCCGAGCACCAACGGCTTCATGGTAGATTGTAGCCTCTTGAGATCCCAGAATGGAAATAGGAGCATATCACAATGGATTTCATCACGAAGTTTCCAAGAACCCTCGACATATGGGCACTATTTGGGTTATTGTGGATAGGTTGACTAAAAGTGCTCATTTCCTCCCCATCCAAGAGACTTGCTCTGCAAAGGAGTTGGCTAAGGTCTACGTAGATGAGATTATCTCTCGGCATGGTATACCGGTCTCGGTGATATCCGACCGGGATGTCCGATTTACGTCTAGGTTTTGGAAGAAGTTTCATGAGGAATTAGGCACTCGCCTTCATTTCAGCACAGCATATCATCCTCAGACGGATGGGCAGAGTGAAAGGACGATTCAAACGTTGGAGGATATGCTTAGGGCATGTGTCATCGATTTTGGCGGGAGTTGGGATTCCCATCTCCCTTTAGCTGAGTTTTCTTACAATAACAGTTATCACGCGAGCATTAGCAGGGCTCCCTTTGAAATGTTGTATGGAAGGAAATGTCGGACACCTATTTGCTGGGGCGAGGTTGGCCAGCAGGTATTGGGTAGTACTGAGGTGGTGCTCAAGACAACTGAGTTAATTCAGAAGGTTCGGGAGAGATTGCTAACGGCTCAAAGTCGACAGAAAAGTTATACGGATAGGCGACGGTCCAATCTCGAGTTTCAAGTTGGGGATTATGTTCTTCTTAATGTGTTACCTTGGAAGGGAGTTATTCGTTTTAGGAAGCGAGGAAAGCTTGGCCCTAGGTACATTGGACCATATCGAATTGTCGCCCGAGTAGGTAAGGTAGCTTACCGGTTGGAGCTGCCCGATCAGCTTAGTCAGATTCACGACACGTTCCACGTTTCGCAACTCAGGAAGTGCATTACGGAGGAATCTACAATAGTACCTTTGGAGGATATTCAATTAGATGAACGCCTAAATTATATGGAGCGACCAATTGCCATCATTGAAAGGAAGATAAAGACTTTACGAAATAAAACAATATGATTAGTTAAGGTACAGTGGCAACATCGTAAAGGGTCTGAGTGGACTTGGGAATCGGAGGAGGAAATGCGGAGGCATTATCCAGAATTATTTACCGGCACGGATTTCGGGGACGAAATCCAGATAAGTGGGGGAGAATTGTAAGACCCGTTCCGCCGAGTCGCGGCCCGAAGGAATCCGCGGCACGACTTTAGGAAGAATCTAGAATTGCGAAGGCTTTGTACGCGCAGCGCGGTTCTAAAGATCCCGCGACGCGGTGCGCCTCTAAAGTGAAAAACCCTAATTCGGATTTAAACGCCTATATAAAGGGACCCAGCCCTAGGGTTCGTGTTTTTGGGAGTTTTCTGGAGCAGAGGCGTCTGGTTTCGGCAGATACTCTTTGGTCCCGAGGCTTGGAAGGCTTTGGGAGATTAGAAGAAGGAGATCCAACGCGGGAGAAGGTTTGGGACGGATCGTGGGTATCACTCCGTCCTTCAGAAGTAAGGTAAGAAGATTTACTCTTCTGACTTTCTTTTTATCCCGTCATATGGTGTTACCAGTTGGTTTGTAGCTTTAGACAATTTGCAGCACTTAGGGTTTGGACCAAGGACATGCATGGACTTGCATGTCCATAAGGAAGTGACCTTAGGGTAGTTTCTGATCCCAGGAAGGGTGTAGAAAGAAACCCTAGCCGATTGATGTACTGTTAAGCGCTAATAACATTTTGGAATGTTACGAGCCGTGACGCAGACTGGCTATGTCAGTGGCGCGGACTCGGCTGAACCCCCGTAATTGTGCAATGGTAGCCGCGGCGCGTAGGGCGAAAAGCCACGCCGCGGTGAGCGTCTGTTTGACCTTAAGGTTTGGTTTTGACCCTGGTTTGGTGGTAAACGTTGGGTATGACCTTTAGGCAGGTCTATAGAAGTTTAGTCAGTGCTTGACATGTTGTATATGTGGGATATAGGTGTGTGGATGAGCTAGTGGAGATATTAAAGTATATCTGTGCGGTTTCGAATCAGGTGAGTATCCTCACCTTACTATATGATGTTGCATGTTAGGCATCTTGTGTGTTGTTTACAGTTATATGATTTGCTCTATATCTGTGGTTATTTGTTGTTGGGCTCAGTACTGATGCGTGTCCCCTCGTAGCTGTTGTATGGCGAGTTGGACTATTGCCTTGTCCCATAGCTGTTGTATGATGGGCTGGGCCATAACCGGGAACCCATAGCTGTTGTATGATGGGTAAACCTTCCCGTGTCCATAGCTGTTGTATGATGGATGCCCATAGCTGTTGTATGGCGGGTAGGGTCGGGTCGTTCTCGAGGACGGGTTGTTTAATGTGTGGGCATGTATGGTAATTTGTGGACTCACTAAGCTTTAAGCTTACCCGTTGATTTTATAACATTTCAGGTATTTCAAATGACAAAGGGAAGGGCAAGGCTTGACGGCAGCGCATCGTATACAAGAGATTTATGTTAATGAACTATATTAGTACTTTCAAATGTTTCCGCTGTTGGTTTAAGTAATATGTTGAACAGTTTTATGTTTTTGGAACAAATATTTTATTAGAATCTTGGTAATAAATGAATTTTTAAAATTTTGAAATTTGGGGCGTTACAGATTTTTACCCTGATATTCATGAGTATTGTTGATGAGGAGTCAGAATTTAACATGTTACAATTAGAAGAGTAAATTGAGAGAGAACGAGTATTGAAATCGATGGGACCGTTTTCCTTATTGAAAAATGGTATAATAAGAATGTGGCTCGATGTGAGCCATAGATATGAATGTATGTAAATGATGATAGTGGTTGGAATATCACTTGAAAAGTGAGGTGAGATAACTTGGTGTCAACAATGCCATAGCAAAGTGTATGGCCTGAAAGAGTGAGTATTTTCCTACATGGCAGTGATGATAGCCAATATGACTATAGAGATCATCTTGTGAGAATGATGGCAGGTGTTACAAGTTGCTAATAGCAAAGTGTGTGGCCTGTGACAATGTATATATGTCATGTGAGATGATGAGGATGATAATGTCATTGTTGTATGTGATGTGTATTTGCAGTGGTGAGGTGATTATAGAGGCACGCCTATTCTAAGAGATTCCGAGGACAGAATCTTTTGAAGGAGGAGAGAACTTGTAAGACCCATTTTCATTTTAAGATGCTTACTAAGGTAAGTAGAGTTATTACCTTTGAGTTATGAGTTGTTTGATTAGTGAGAAGAGATTTAAAACCTTTCTTATGTACTAATCTTGGTGGAAATAAGATTAGTCAAGTTGATGTATGAATTGAGTGGTTAAAAATCCATTTGGAAGAAGTTTGAGCCTTAAAAATGCCAAAATAGAGTACATGGGTTGTGTCCAAGTCACACGGGTCGTGTAAAGGATTGTTAGGGAGTATTTTGGGCATTTAGTAGCTGACACGGGCCGTGTTCTACTGACACGGGCCGTGTTTCCTGCAGATTAAATTCAGAAAGCATACAGTAGGATTAACACGGGCCGTGTTCTATGAACCCGGACCGTGTTGTGTCAACAGAGGTAAACAGAGGATTTTTATTGTGGAAAAACCCGGGCAGGGTTTATCCAACCCGGGCCGTGTTACGCGTGCAGAACCCTTTAAATGTGCAGCAAACCCATTTCGAGGAAAAACATTTCATTTTCGATTTTGAGAGCTTCAAATGGCAATTTTGAGTGAAATGAAGCCTGGAGGTTAATGGGGAAACATATTGATGCATGAATCTAACCCCGTAAACGTGTTCTTGCTTCATAATTCGTTGAGGTGAGTATCTCTCGGTTTTGAGGGTTTTAAACCCTAGTTTTTAATCTTCATGATTTTGTTGTATATTGTTATATATGTTGCTAGTAGCTTGTTAGTAGATACCTTTAGAGTAATTGGTGTGATTATTGTTGAGTTTCTACGGTTGAATGAGTAGAACCGTGGATTTGGGGGTTTCGGTAAATATAGAGTTGATATTTACCGTTTATACTCATTTTTCCTCTTTTGATTGATACATCTTTGAGATAGATGTTATTGAGATGATTGTGGATGTTGGAGAATGGAATTAGCCTATGGTAATATAACCAAGTCTAGCGAACAGGAGCCCGGTACGTGTAAATTGAGGGTTCCACATACTAAATCGATATCAGGTGAGTACTTCCGGATAATTGAGTAAGAGTTATACCTTGTTGTATATATATATATATATATATATATATATATATATATATATATATATATATATATATATATACATACATATATATATATATACATACATATATATATATATATATATATATATATATATATATATATATATATATATATATATATATATATATGTTATACATATATGTGTATGTTGTGTTGATATTGATGTGGCTTAGAGTTATAGTAGTTTTGTTATTTGTGGATAACAAGAGACGAGTTACAACTTAAATTTAAGTATAAGAGTAGAGTATATGCTAGAGGGAGTGAGTTAAAGAGTCTTTGAGTTTGACTACTACAATCATGATGATTGTTATAATTGAGTATAACTGATTGTGAAATGAGTATATACGAGTGTGTTTGATTGAGTTTATAAGTAGTGTCAATTGTGATACTTATAATTGAGTTGATGATACTAACAGTTAGCTGGTGTTTGTTAAGCTAATATGTTTACATGTTTCTGAATTAAGAGAAGATGGATCTTGCTAATGAGAATAGTAAGAGAGGAAGATGAGGATGGTTATTGAGAAAGATTGTGAAAGTTAATTGAGATTACTCACTAAGCTTTATAAGCTTACACTTGAGTGTTATGTTGTTTTGCAGGTATCTGTAGCTGTGATAGGGGAAGGCATGTGATAAAGAGAGATGGACAAGCTTAGAGTCTGTCCTTTAGTTGTGTTAGGTTTATTTGTAATTCCTGGTCAAATTTGTAAGGACCTTTTGTGTAATTAATGTTTGATAACATCTTGTTTTCCTGGGTTGAGTGCAAGTATACCCATTTTTAATGTATAATTGTTTGCAAAATTTTGGGTGTACTTTTCATGAGAAACCGGGTGTTACAAGGTGACTCTGTGCCACAAAGACCGCACAAACGACACTCGGGTGTTCTTCAAAAGGATGACATAGACTTGCATTTTAAGAAAATGTTTTATATATATTTACAATTTTAAAAACATGGTCTCATGAATATTGCATACATCCAACAATTCATGTATCCTTTGTACAAAACATATCTCTTGTATAAAAACATGGTTCCAAATAAAACTTCTTTTTATTAACCGTTAAGCCGCGATCAATTATAAACTAATATCTCATATTAAAGTTTATCGATAGAGCGCTTTAAGAACCGCTAATAGTCATTTAATAAACTTCACTTATAGTTAAGACTTGAAGTTTTGGATGAGTTCTAAATCATTATTTAAAATCTCATTTTCATAATCAAAATCTAATGACCATATGACTTTGTAGAATAAAACTCATTTTATTTTATAAACTCATTTTATAGATCTTATGTTAAAAAGATCATATTTTGATAAACAAAAACCAAATGATGATAATTATATTCTAAATCAAATTTGGCATGTATAAAACATAATATCAACATAAAGGGTTAAACCAATATAATATATAAAGTTTTGACGTAAAAGTAATACCTAGTATTATAGTTTGACGTTATAACGCTATAAAACGATTATTAGTCTTTTTTATAAAACTCTTATTTATTATAAAATACATGGAGTTTAGATTTAGTTTAAACAAATTCTAAATTATTTTAAATATTTTAAAGCTAGCTATTAAAGTTTATAATAAAATCCATTTTTTAAGAAAAACTCAATTTTAAAAGTTTTAAAAACGGTTTAATAAAAACTCATTTATAAACGTCTTACATTATCTTTTAAATATTTATTTCTCAAACTCTAAGTGATGTTAATTTATAATAAAATGTTATTTAACATATAAAATCTATTTTCATACATAAAACATAACATATAACAACATAAAATAAACATGCATTAAAAGTGTATAAACCTAGCCATTTTCTAGTAATAATTATTGTGAGCCAACACCATAATTATTAAGTCATTCCTTAAGGACTTAAGAGGCCCTTCAAAAGGTCTTCAAGCACCCCGCTTGTCAAGAAAACTCTTGCTTGCAAAAAGAACTTCAAGGCAACATGTGTTGTAGAGGTAATGACACTTAAACCATTAAGCCCAAAACCAAGAGCACAAGCTCAAGGTTGGGATTATAGTATCAAGTGGTTAAGACATAGCAAATCTTTAAAAGATGGTACTTTTCAACTTATTACATTTGGTAAAAATAATAAAACTAGTCTAACTAATTTATTACACACAAAAGTAAACAAATGAAAAAAATACTTATTTATCTATTACATCTTATGAATAAATAAATATTAACCAAACACAACACAATGTCCTAATGACATGTTTATTCACACCAACATCATATGAAATATAGAAACGAACAATTTGTTTTTTCTAAGGCAACTTTATACAACCAATTGGGGGAAAAAAGGGTTGCATAAAAATATTAATTATAAATCTACGAGTTGCCAAATAAAATACGTTTGGTGATTTCTTTGCCAAAAGAAATACCAAACATATTTTCCAAAACCAAAGGTTTCCAAACATGATAATAAAATTTTCTTACATGTAAAAGAGGCTCTGATACCACTTGATACCACTGATGTATTTTGGGAAGTTAAAAACGATCTTTTCGATGAAACAATTTTAAGCGACAACAAAAGCAATTTTAAAATAAGTATTATTTTAAGACCATTTTAACAAACCACCAAGAGGATCCAATTACATGAACTAGAAAGAATATAACAACATAAAGGATGTTAAGAAGACAACCTTTGTAGACTTTGATCCCTCTTGGTTTTGGGGATTTGATGATGATGGCAAAAAAATCAAGAAAGAGTTTCTCTATGTGGTATCTACCAACAAGTATATGTCACCAAGACTACTAGTTCTCATCTTGTATGAAGTACTTCTTAAGCCTTTAAGCACTTATCACAAATAAGTCTTAAAGTATAAGTACTTCCAAAGTACCCAACACTTTCACTAGTCTACTTTAGAGAGAAAGAGATGAGAGGGAGATAGAATTCGGCCACCTCAAGGGAAGAGGAAAAAAGAAAAACTAACTCCAAAGAGGAAGTCTTCCACTCTCTTATACACTCATATATGATATCTAAGACTCATGCTTGTATTAAATGCAAAGGTATGGGTCTTACAAGCGTGCTGCTTGTAAAAACAAAGTCAAACAAGCAACACATTCCCATGCTTATGCATGTGGCCATGGATTTGAAGGAGAGAGGGGCAGAAGTGGCTTTCTCCATCTTTATTCCATACATTTACAAGTTTTGGCTAGTGGACTTCTATGTGCTCTAAAAACTTGTACACAAAATATTTAATCATACAATGTGATTAAATACCTAGTTATACTCTCTAAAATATTATTTTCATAAAATAATAATTTCCCGAAATTATTTTCACAAAATAATAATTTCTCCAAAATTAAATACAAGAGTTGAATATATTTATTAATAAATGAATTTTCAATAAATAATCAATAAGTGACAACTTGCTAAAGGTGTGACCTTATAGGATCATATGTGTTGGATCGAAGGTGAAAAGTTTAGAGAGAGAGAAGATGAAGATGATGTGAGAAATATCTTGTTTCTCATTATGTCTGAAATAATACAATTACATCTTATATACAAAAGTGAAATACATAACTACTACTTAACGGAAACTTAACTAAGTAAACGGACGTTAATAACAGACTAACAGTAAAGTGAACTAACTCCAATACCCCCCCCCCCTCAAGCTGGAGGATAGGGAACGAGACTCAGCTTGGAAACAGCGTGCAGATGAGCAGGTCCAGAAAGAGACTTGGTGAATACATCAGCCGGTTGACTAGAAGTGGGAATAAAGGAAAGAGAAATCAAACCATTCTGTAACTTTTCTCTTACGAAATGGCAATCAAGCTCTATATGCTTGGTTCTTTCGTGGAAAACCGGGTTTTTGGCTATATATATAGCAGCTTGATTGTCACATTTGAGAGGAATGGGGTTGATGTTACATACTTGAAGTTCGGATAATAGTCGACTCAACCAGGCAAGTTCAGAACACACCCTTCTCATGGATCTGTACTCAGCCTCCGCAGATGATAATGAAACCGTGACTTGTTTCTTGGACTTCCAAGAAACAGGTGAACCTCCAAAGGTGATGTAAAACCCACTTACAGACCGTCTTGTCAAAGGACAAGCAGCCCAGTCAGAATCACATAACGCCTCTAATCGGTAATCATCAGATGCATTAAGAAAGATGCCATAAGTAGCAGTACCATGAAGGTATTTCAGAACATGTACAGCAGCATCAAGATGAACTTGGCACGGTTTACTATTAAATTGACTGAGAAATTGAGTAGCAAAAGATAAGTCAGGTCTTGTATGCAACAAGAAATTTAATTTTCCCACAAGTTGTCGGTATTGAGTAGGATCAGATAATGGTTCATGATCTTTATATAATGAATCAAGTTTGCTGGGTAAAGGGGCTTTAACATCATAAGATATATCAATGGAATATTCAGAAAGTAATTCCATGATAAACTTGTGCTGATGTACAATCATTCCTTTATCAGTTTTGAGAAACTCAAGACCGAGGAAAAAATTTATAAAGCCCAAGTCTTTTATCCGAAACTTTGCATCCAAGAAAGATTTGAGAACCGATATTTCATTATCATCATTTCCCGTAATAAGAACATCATCAACGTATACGGCTACCACAATGAATTTTCCTTTATCATTCTTTATAAAAAGGGAATAATCATTTGAGGATCTAGAATAGCCTTTTGAAATTAGAGCAGCTGAAAGTTTATCATACCATTGCCTTGAGGCTTGCTTAAGGCCATACAAGGACTTTGTAAGCTTGCAAACCATGGAAGGAGAGGATAAGGATAAGCCGGGAGGAGGCTTCATATAAACTTCTTCATTAAGATCACCATGTAAAAAGGCATTGTTGACATCGAATTGGTGAATACACCAATTCTTTTTCACTGCAAGAGCAACAAGACAATGGACAGTGTTAAATTTGATGACAGGAGAGAAAGTTTCATGATAGTCTATCCCTTCTTTTTGGGTGAACCCTTTAGCAACTAGGCGTGCTTTGTACCTTTCTATTGACCCATCAGCTTTGTATTTAACTTTGTAAACCCATTTACAAGCAATCGGTTTCTTCCCTTTGGGTAACTTGACTATTTCCCAAGTATGATTATGATTTAGAGCATCAAGTTCTTTTTGCATAGCTTCTTCCCACAATGGATTGGTTTTTGCTTGATTATAGAATAAAGGTTCAGGGACTTTAGTAGTGGCATTTAATGCAAAGCTGGTAGTAAAGATATCAAGAGAACAAACTTGATTGTAATCACCAATACAAAAATCAGTGATAGTATGGTTGCATTTAGAGGGATCCGTATGAACATTGTTGCAAACAAAATCATTAAGGTATGATGGGGATTGTTTTTGACGAGTGGATCGTCTAAGGACAGGAACATTGTCATGATGAACATTTGGTAATTCATTATCACCATCATGATTGACATGAGGCAAATTTGAATCATCGTGTGACAAATGATCAACATTTTCAACTTCCATAGCAGGCATAGGAAGTATAGGAGAATTTTCAATGTAAGAATGAAGTAATGGGAAATTAGTCTCAAGAAAGCGAACATTTAGAGAAATGGTAATTTCCTTAGTTTCGAGGTTTAAAAGCCTGTAGCCTTTTTGTCCATACGGGTAACCAATGAATACACAAGAGAAGGCTCTTGGCATAAATTTGTCCCGTTTGACAGGCAATGTAGAAGCAAAACATAAACAGCCAAAGGTTTTGAAATGGGATAAATCAGGTGGAACCCCATAAAGCATCTCAAAAGGAGATTTGAAGTTTAAAACACGAGACGGAGATCTGTTGATGATGTGAACAGCAGTAAGAACACAATCACCCCAATAAGCCTTGCCAATACCAGATTGAAAAAATAGAGCTCGCGCAACTTCTAAAATATGTTTGTGTTTCCGTTCAACAATTCCGTTTTGTTCAGGAGTGTACGGACAAGACTTTTGGTGAACAATACCAGTGGTTTTGAAAAATTCGATACCTTCATTGCTTGATCCTAATTCGAGAGCATTATCACTTCGAATTGTTTGAATATCAACTGAAAATTGTCTTTTAATCAAAGCAATGAAAGCCTTTATGACTGTTAAAGAATCACTTTTGTTTTTAAGTAAATGTATCCATGTATTGCGACTATAATCATCGACAATAGTCAAGAAATATCGATAACCATCATGTGTAGGAACCTTATAAGGTCCCCAAACATCAATATGGATTAATTGAAAGATTTTTGTAGAATTCGTTTTGCTAGAATTAAAAGGGAGTCTGTGTTGTCTTGCCTTGGAACAAACAACACAATCATCAAAGTTTACATTTGAATGATTATTAGCAACCAAATTCAGCATACGCATCTTATTATAAGGAAGATGCCCAAATCGTCTATCCCAAATGTCAATATTAGTTTGCTGACTTACAGAATTACAGGTTAAAGAATTATGTGTAAGAAAACTTTTATGTGCTTGATTATTTTGAATGTAAAGACTATGAGTTCTCTTCCCAATGATCATGTTCTTCGACCAAGGGGCCTGCATGTCGAACAAGGCACATAACTGATCAGTAAATATAACCCAAACTTTAAGTTGTGAGGTTATTTTTGCAACCGACACAAGATTGTGTTTGAATGCAGGAATGTATAGCACATTGTTAAGAATGATGTTATCATGAATCTTGACCTTTCCAATGAATGAAACATGAATACTCTGACCATTAGGTAGTCCAACCAGACGAGGCTGAGAAAATTTAAACAATGATAAGAATAGGGATTTGTCATAACACATATGATCACTGGCACCAGAATCAATTATCCATGAATACACTTTATTTGACGATTTGTGTATTGCATTGAAAGTATAAGAGATGTGATTGCCTTTAGAATCAATGTATTTACCTGATGCATCCATTGATCCTTGAGTAATAGAAGAATTGATCTGACCGGATGAATGATTGTCAAGCTTGTTGATATTGAGAAGTTCAATGATCTGTTTGTACTGTTCAGGAGAAATCTGTGGGCTCTCTACAATCACATTATTCGCCACAACTGCATCATTCTTCTTGTTCTGTTTTGTGAACTTAAAACTTGGAGGAAAACCGATTAGTCTATAGCACTGAGATTTGAGATGACCAGACTTCTTACAGTGTGAACAGACCATATTTTTCTTTGACACTTGACTATTATTGTTATTATTACTAATAACATTCATCGCCATAACATCCAAATTCACATTAGCATTAGAACTGATTTCTCTTTGTTTTTCCTCATGTATGATTAAAGAATGAACAGCAGAGATGTTAGGTAAAGGTTTCATCATCAAGATCTGACCTCTAATAGCTCGGTAAGAGTCATTTAGTCCCATGAGAAGTTGAATGACCTTTTGATCTTCAAGGTATTTGGCAAGTCCAGCAGCTGAACCACATGTACACGGTGGAATTTCATGGACCATGCCTAATTCATCCCAGATCTTCTTTATCTTTGTGAAATAGGATGAGAAATCGTCAGAACCTTGAGATACAGAGTATAACTGTTGCTGGATTTGATATATCATTGCACCATTAGACTGATCATATCGTTTAATGAGTTCTTCCCAAATTTCTCGGGCAGATTTGAGGAACAATACACTTCCAGCAATGTTCTTGCTCAAGGAGTTGAGGATCCAGCTGATCACCATAGAGTTAACTCTATTCCAATCGTGATACAGATCAGATCCGGTGTTTGGTGGAAGAAGAGTGCCGTCAACAAATCCAAATTTATTTTTGGAGAACAAGGCAAGTGTCATGGATCTCTTCCAAGCGATGAAACCAGTTCCATCAAAGACTTGAGATACGAGAACTGTGCTTGGATTATCAGAAGATCCAAGAAAATAAGGGCTAGAAACTTCGATTGAAGCAGGATTTGGAGTCGAATTCGCCATTAGAGAAAATCGAAAGAAAAATCAAGAGACTAATTGAGCAAAAGAAACTGGAAAGGAAGGGTGAATCGAATGAACGGATGAACGATCAAAGAAATCGTCACCGCTCTGATACCATGTTGGATCGAAGGTGAAAAGTTTAGAGAGAAAGAAGATGAAGATGATGTGAGAAATATCTTGTTTCTCATTATGTCTGAAATAATACAATTACATCTTATATACAAAAGTGAAATACATAACTACTACTTAACGGAAACTTAACTAAGTAAACGGACGTTAATAACAGACTAACAGTAAAGTGAACTAACTCCAATAATATGTTGTTGGCAAACATCATTCTAAAATGATTCTTGAGCATATAGATATGATTGCATGCCAACATTGTGACTAGTGGTGTTTTTCTCTCCTTAGTCTACTTGGCCAAAAACACACACACACACACACACACACACTCTCTCTCTCTCTCTCTCTCTCACACACACACACACACACATTTCTTCTTGCATTTCAAGTGTAGAATTGGTTCTAGCACTTACCTTTCTTGAAATTCATAAGTTTTGTTCTTATTGCCATCACAACAACATTGAATCTTTGAGATTGAACCATAGGACATCAAAGGTTGTGTTTTTCTTTCAACCTTGTGTTGTTATATTATATTCAACATGCATATAATCAAATATCTTTTGGTGGGAATTAAACTAGTTTTATGTTTATGTTCAATTTTATAATATTTATGTTGTTGTTTTTATAAAACATGTGTTATAAACATCATACTTTGATGATTTAGTAATAAGCATTATTTGATATGGTATTTTTGGCAAGGTAATAATTTTTTCTCATTTATATTTTCCTAAAAATATTTCTATTATTTAACAAATAGCTAAACATCATATTAAACTAGTTGATGAATTTAGGTCCTTATTTATTATTTTTGAAATGTTTTAGTTTATTTAACCATTATGTATGTTTATTTTTGTTTTTAAAACCATTGTTTTTACCACGTGATCTATTTTCAAACATTTCATTAAAATTAAATTTTATTACAAAATAATAATGAGTTTAACTATAAAAAAATTTGTCCGTGTAATTATTTAATTACTTTTGTTCTCAACATCCAACATAATGTTAAAAATAGCAACCCAAAATATTAAACGGAAAAACTATTTCAAACTGTCTTTTTGAAATAAAAAATATTCATCAAAAGAAAAACCTATTTCAAACCACGTGCAAAATTTCCACATGGAACATTCTAAAACATAAACCGAAAAGAAGCTAAATGCCAAAGGAAATTATGTGTCATCTGTCTAATGGAAATTGATCATTTAAAAAATTATTTGATGCCCACCGAAAAGATACTTAATTATCACAGACACAATTTACCAAAATAAAACTATTCTTTGACAGTTGTATTGCGTTGATACAATGTACCAAAGTAAAACTAATAGTCTACCAGACACTATTCACTAGTGGTAACAACTATTGCGTTGATACAATGTACCAAAGTAAAACTAATAGTCTACCAGACACTATTCACTAGTGGTAACAACTATTGCGTTGATACAATGTACCAAAGTAAAACTAATAGTCTACCAGACACTATTCACTAGTGGTAACAACTATTGCGTTGATACAATGTACCAAAGTAAAACTAATAGTCTACCGGACACTATTCACTAGTGATAACATGGTCACTATTCCTCCCTCCCCCTCTTTGCCCAACATTAGCCTCCCACCGTATTGTGTGTTTTTTGTAATATACCCGTTTTCACACATGACCAATTATATTTTGTTTTATCCTAAGTTAAGACTAAAAAATGATTAAAGTTATTAATCGTTGATAATGATGATTTCCCAACGAACAAAACTATCAATGTTGTATATAAAGAAGTGTTTTAAAATATATCTTAAAGTAATATTTTTTTTTTTTAACTTTTATGACATTAATTTTGTATTACTTAGAATACAAAGGTATTCCACATTTTTTTAGTTTTGATTTATTTTTTCAGTTTGTGAACATATAATTTTGCTAAATACCTTATTGGTTAACAATTTTTTATAACAGCTGCATCTTAATATTATGTAACATTGTTGTTGTTATATATATATATATATATATATATATATATATATATATATATATATATATATATATATATATATATATATATATAATTGTATAACTAGATTAAATGGTTTTCTTATTATATTTGTTTTTTTAATTATAAACTGAGTCAGTAACCTAGTATTGTATAACAACAAAACAAAATTAAAAGCTTGTATTCTTAAATTCCGTAAAAGAAGTTTGAATGATCTTCATTAGACAATCATGAAACTTTATTATTTATTATCATTCTACTTACAATAAAGACAAGTTCGAATTTTACAAAAGTCCTTACCTTCTTAGTCTTGTTACATAAAAAGCCTTTAAGATATTATTTTTCGTAAAAAAACTTTTATAATTTCAGAATTTTCATGTATGTCATTGGTTACATACTAAAATCGGTTAATAGCTTACAAATCTTACAAGGAAACACTCTCCAATTCCGTTGAAAGTAATTTCGAATATAGTCCGCTCCAAAACAACCTAAACTATTAACAACCTAAAAGGCTAAAATAGTCCAATGTTATATAACTTGTGGTGTTATAAATTTTTGTAAACTTTTTATCATGATAACCAAATTTGTAAATTAAAAATGGTTTAAATAAGAAGTTCAATTATCCCGAGTTTTTCTAAAAAAACGACTTTTTGGATAAGAGTTAAACTATAATATCTGAAATACACACCGAATAAAATAAATTTAACTTGTAATTATTATTTGTTTTGAAGATATACACTTTCTTATTCTTTTTGAAAGTGCTTACATATTATATTCTTGTGTAGCAAAAATCAATAAAACGGAATATGAACATTTCACATGTTTTCACGGTGAGTTTTTTAATTTGTGGTATGTTTCATGCGTCCCTAAAAATAAATAAATTCACATACCATTATATTCGAGTTATTTGACTTTCAAATACTATCATATTGTGTTTTTATTGCATATATTCTTTATAAAATTATCAATCAAAATAACAAAAAAGAGTTTTATTATGTTATTACTTTAATCATTTATAGTTTCGATAGTGATTAAAATATAATAACATCGACCACTAAACTTTTTGTTTTATATTGTATAATTTTGATTACTATATATAATTCTTAAAGTTTTCAAAATCAGTAGTAAATCAATACGTTTAAGTAGACAAAACTGTAAAAATGGTCCATGTGGTTTGTTTTTTTCTTGGACTAAAGTTCAAACCTGTAAAAAATGTGAAAAGTTTATTTGTTGAATTGGTCCTTCAAGTTAACGAACGTTCATTCCTGTTGTTAAATCCCTCATGTGCCCCCTACATGAGGGCAAATCTAACTTTTTTGCTTGGGGTACCTATCACCACCATGATGAAGATTATATTTTCCAAAAATCTCATTTAAGATCCCTAAGTTACAGTTGGCTCTTCCATTCTTCTTCTCCAAGCATCAATTACACAAAAACGCTAATGCAACGCCTCTACATTTCATCGAGGGGCTTTGTAAAAATATTAGCACTTTGATCATCAATATTGACAAAATGTACTCTAATATTTTCCTCCTCAACGTGACTATTACTAAAATGATATCGGAGAGGAATGTGTTTTGTTTTGGAGTGCTAAACTGCATTATGACAAATATAAATAACACTTTGTAAGTCACAAAATAATGATATTCTTCACATATTAATTGCATAGTCACGAAGTTGACTTTGAATCCATATAATCTAGGAAGTGCAAGCATCATAAATATATTCAACTTAATAGTCGATATAGATACACATGTTTGTTTCTTTAACTGGCAGCTGATAAGCTTGCTTTCAAGAAATTAACAACCATCTGAAGTACTCTTCCTGTCGATGGGACATCCAACAAGATTTACATCGGAGTATGCTTGACTGAAGAAGCCAGAGTTAGCAGGATGCAAAAGACCATAAGAAGGTGTAAGATGGAGATATCGAAAAATGTTCTTTACTACAGCATGATGAGGTTCTCTTGGATTGGCCTGATATCGTGCACAGTTGCAAACAAACTACATAATTTTTCCTCGATTGGCAGTGAGATAGAGAAGAGATCTAATCATACTTCTATAGGTTTGAATATCCACTGCTGGTTTATCAAGAGACATAATAAGTCATGCTCCAATAGCCATTGGAACCTTCACATCTAAATAATGTTTCATGCTGAAGCAATGGAGAGGCTCATTGTATTTTTCTTGATTGATAAAAATACCATCATTGGTTTGTTTCATTTGTAATGAACATACATAATAATCGTGAACAATAACAGCCCAAAAACGAACATTTGAAATCTCTTCCTTTCAGAGGATGGTTGATATGAGAGAAAAAATCATTCCAAAGTATGGTTGTGAAATCTACTTGAACATCGTGGTAAATTCCATAGAGAAGTCCCATGAAGGTGTGGCTTGCCAAATCGAGACTAGATGTTCTTCCAGATAAGCATCTCAAGAAAATACCAAAGAAGAACTTCCATAGATCAGGAAGATGCTTGTTCTTCAAGCTTCCAATGTTGGAAAGTTTAGGATCATATCCCATGGCATGTAGCATTTCAACAATTTGTTCTGGAGTAGGAGTAATGGGTTTTTCGATAATTAGGAGGTTTAAGACTTTAGAAAATCGGGATTTTGATAATTAAACACGTTTTGTTGTGTTATCAGCATTTAGAACCTCAAAAGTGACAGATTCAAGAACATTGTCAGCTTTATAAAGGGCTACAGAGGTGTCTTATAGACGTCATAAGGGACTAATATTGTTAAGTATTATTACCTAAGGTCTATAGGATTCCTATGTTATGAAGTATACTTGAGGTCCTTTTAGGATAATTTATAGTACAATTACTAAAAATGACAAATGTGACAAAGTTAAATTTTAGCTAATTGAACTTGGTTATTGACTCAAATGTTAACGATATTGTTCATAGGGACTACTGTGATAAGAATGAAACTTGTCTAGCCAATTAAGGGTTATTAAAGGCCATACGAGTGAAAATACCAAGTAAAGAGAGTTTAGTGTCAACAGACTAAAGGGATAAGAGCTAGACACCTTCTTATTCCTTTTCATTTGTTTCAAATGAGTCCTATAAGGGAGAAGCAAGTATTTGGAATTTTGAATCTCTTCGGTATAACTTTAAAGTAGTATTTGAATTTCTGGCATAGATTTGAGCTAAAGACAAGTAAGAGGTTTAACTTCATCTTGTTTTTCTTTTAATATTGAGCTAGGGTTTGAGGAAAACCCAAATCCAAAATTAAACTCTTTTGAAAAGTTTGATTGAGGCTTTAAGTTAATTTTGATAATTAGAATGATAGCAGATGTTCATTTGCATCATCCATGGCTTGATTTTGATCATAGATGATGTTTTCAAAGTTTGAAGCTATAACAATGGTGGAATTCGATTCTTTAACATTCCATGTGAAATCTATGTTAGTTCTAAGCTTATTCTAATGCTACAGATTATATCTGAAAAAAGGAATCCACCTAAGAATCTTCAAGCTAAATCCTAGCTTCAATGGAGTTTTCTATATCTAGCTATGACTTGAATTAGCTTTGGATCCTTTAACACTCATTACTATGTCATCAACTTAATATATTACGACGCTTTGGAGTATGTTTGATGATGATCTACTATTAATGAAGCTTTTGATGTTGTTTTGAAGCTCAAGTGATGATTGAGAAACTTAAGCTAACTTATGTTGCTTCAAATCACTAGATCATCATAATTGGTACTAAAAAATAAGTTCAACACTTTTCTTTTCTCAATAAAATCGATTAGTTTTCTCGAAAACCTAAACTCACATTGATCTGGTGATGCAACTTGCTATAATTCTCATAATTATAGTCATCTTCCTATTGATGCAAAAGATACCTAAAAATATATTCACCACATGCATAAGAGAAATCAATCCAGCTACGCCTCAAAGCATCACTTAATCATTGACACTCATTTCTTAGCTAAATCCAGTTTTATAAAACACAGTTCATATTCTATTAAGCTAGTCAGATTTGCCATTTATAAGAATCTGGTGAGTGAGGAGGACGAAACCACCATGCACCTTGGCGGAGTAAAACTTCCAAGTAAGGCTTGGTCCAATGCACCAATCTGGTCTAGAAGCTCATAATCTTTTGGGAAAGGACAATGCTTACTCGTCGATACTGATCTAAGGAATGGAAGCACATACTTTGACTGATCAAGTGTTTTAGGTTGGAAAGAACAATGCTCCGCCCATATTGATCCTTATTATACCTTGTCAGAAACCTACATGGGATCCTTAGAGAATATGAAGAGGGAGGAATGATTGTTGGCAAGAGAGAGAGAGAGAGAGAGAGAATGGTTGGGGTGGGTGGATTTAAATTGTCTTAAATAATAATAATAATAATAATAATAATAATAATAATAATAATAATAATTATTATTATTATAAAATAAGAAAGTAAATGAAAAATATTATTATAAAATTTATTAAAGGGTATATTAGTCATTTCAAATTGACTGTGGATCAAATCCACAATATATGAAGTTTAACGAGAGACCAAAACCACAAAAAGCTTCATGTTTCGGACCAGTGTGGACCAAATCCACATAAGTGAAGTTTGCAATTTACTCTTTAATTTATAAAGTTATTATATATATTAAGTTTATAAACACTTATTAAATAATAAAATTTTATTTATAAATCGATAAAAATTGGATAAAACAAAACGTACTTAAAATATTTTCTTTTTCGTCAAAAATATGGATAAGAACGTATATAGATCATTTCTATTAATTTGATATATAAATGAGGTCATGGATTTGAGAATGGCCTTAAAATATATATAAAACATTTTTCTTTATGCATCAATAACGATAAAGAAACATATAAATTGGAACAATAACTACTTGCTACAACCACATTCTCTCTCTCTCTCTCTCTCTCTCTCTCTCTCTCTCTCTCTCTCTCTCTCTCTCTCTCTCTCTCTCAAACTCACACTTTCTCTCATACATGACGTCTTCTCAAGATGTAAAAGCATTCAACAAGGCCATCTCAGGTTATCCCCTCCACCTTAGCCATAATTTACATTTTTAAGCATCAAGTTATATCAAGCATCCAAATTCAAAACATACTAACACGTCTTTTTATAAATTAAGCAAAATGGAAATGGTCATGGTTAATTACACAACCTAAACATTTATCATGTTTCTTGCATGCAAAATAAATGTTTACATACCAAAAACTAATATAATACGTATTAGAAGATAGTTTTCAGATATTTATTTGGAAGTTATTTAAAAGATTAATTTAAATAAAGAACAAGTTTATATATGTAATGCAAGACGATCAGTCATTGACGATTTTGTATTAAACATGATGATAATAAATAATACTTTTCACAGAAATAATTAAATATTAAAAACAATAAAATACACACATCCATCTGCACAGTCATATATATATATATATATATATATATATATATATATATATATATATATATATATATATATATATATATATATATATATATATATATATATATATATATATATATATATATATATATATATATATATATATATATATATATATATACAGGCTAACTTATAATAAGAATGACAATTATTGTGTTACCTTGTAACTAAATCCTGGCCATCAGATTTCATTCTCATAACAATGAAAAAAACACATTCTTAACAGAATAAGTTTTTGACATAATAAGTTATTACCATTCTTAAAAGAATGAACTAAATTTTGTACATTCTTAAAAGAA
Organism: Cichorium intybus; assembly: GCA_023525715.1. NCBI lineage: Eukaryota > Viridiplantae > Streptophyta > Magnoliopsida > Asterales > Asteraceae > Cichorium > Cichorium intybus. The sequence goes on from CM042013.1 coordinate 92,279,466, forward strand.
TGTGTGTTTAAATGAGTGGTCCAGATTGAGTTTCAAGGTTACACAATACTTGTATGGATATATTTGATCTTATCCCTATATATATATATATATATATATATATATATATATATATATATATATATATATATATATATATATATATATATATATATATATATATATATATATATATATATATATATATATATATATACTACCTTAAAAAGGAAAAATGGTTTCTAAAAATGGAAACTCTTAAAATTAAGAGATCCAATTACTTATGCATAAAATACAAGTGGTTATGCATAAAAGCAATCCTGATGATTTGAATACGTAGCTACCCAACAGATATTCCTGATCAGACTTTTTCAATCCCTTTTTTCTCTCATCGTCCCCATATATCCGCCCCTACCTTTCATCTCTAACTCCTCCCCAAATTCCCTTTATTCTTTTCATAAATTTTCCAATCTCTCGCTCTTTCTTCTGTCATCCCTCTCAAAACTCTAATCTCTACCGTCGCCCACATTAGCACCATCACCGACCACCAAATCACAAACCAATCAACGCCAATGTGAAAACCTTTGTCATGACTCTGAAGCCACTGCACACCATGCACACTGCTCACCGCATAGAACCATCGCCGCTTGATGCCACTCTCACTGACCATTCAACATCGCTGGACCACTCATCACAACCATCTGAAGCCACCGCACACCACTCACACCGCTCACCGCACCACTTCATCATCTCTCCCACTGAACGCAAATGGCGCCACCACACCACTTCTCCCTGTTTCTGTCTAAAAGCCACCACCGCTGGTTGTTTTCACTGAAAACCATAGACTCGAATCTACAAAAATGCACGATTCAGGTATATTTGTTATTCGATCGTGTCTGGAGGTCAAGGTTAGAGAAAGAAGAAGCCACTATGAGAACGAGATGGAGAACAAAAATGCATAAATGGTAATATATCTCTATAATGTTTCTATTTCGTGAATCTTTATAATTTTTGTTAAAGTTATACCGAAGATATTGGATCAAAAGTGTTTAAACACAACATATTCATTTTAGTATAAGTTTTTTTTCATATCAGCTTTGGTTACTTTTTATGAGATGGCCAGGGGTGAATTATAGATTTTTGAGTGTGCTAATAAAGTGATGGAGCTAAATATGGAATACTGTGTAGAGGAATTCGCGAAGATGAAGGTATTTATTTTGATCCTTCTTAATATTATGTTGGGTTCACAAGTTTAACACTTACTCCTGAGGATATTCAATAAACCATAGACGATATTGAGAATATTCCTTAACAACTTTAAGGTTGTGCGTTTCCCAAATTACTTTTTCATATTCCACCATCCTCTAATTTGGTTAAGTTGTTTGTGATTATCAATAATCAACCTAGGTAGTACTCTATGAATGTATTTTCTGTGGTTATCAAAAATCTAATTTTGTTATTTTTTCATACGTCATTGCAAGAGATCAGTCCATGTTGGAGGAAACTATAAAGAAGTGTGCGCACTATAATGCCATTGGATGGTTTGTCCCTTATTTCCTTTTTTTTCATTAAGTGCTCTTTGCGACTGAAACACCATGGAAACAGAAAACACACCGAAACAAGCTTGCAAAGAGAAAAAATAGAACTAGGATATTCTTTTTCCTTGAAAATTTTCAAACTAAAATTACTTAATTGCCCATTAACATTGTTTTACAGGAATGTTAGCCTCAAGTATCCATAGACATCAAACAACATGTAGTCACTTCCATTCACAGACATTCCAACTCAAACATTAGTTCCTGCATTTACTCACATTCATCTTTTTGTTTCAGTGGGGTATGAAGCATTTCCTTTGAGGATTTTTGAGTACCTGTGGAGGGCAAAGGAACCATACAATGTCTATGTGTGTATGTGTGTATATGGTGCATGTATATGTCTATCTTTCCACATAAAAGCTTAATAAGAAAACTAATTAAAAATGGATTAGTAAGAAAACTATTAGAATTAATTTCTAACATTATTTCTAGCGTTTAGCCTTTGATTGGACAGAATGCAAGAAATAACTATGCCCTTTTAGTTTTTATTCGAACATAACATCTCATTTTAAATTCATTTTAGTTTCTTAATTTATTATAAGTTACTATTTTTTCTTATTTAAGCATTGTACTAAATTTCCAATGTATTTTCGGTTGTTAAAAAAAGGACCTGGCAGATCAAGTGGTGTTGTTGTTGTAAGGCCTTCATCTGCAAGTTCCATGGAAGGTGTTCCTGGGAAGCCTCCTGGTGTTTATGGGGATATGTTTTCGTATCGAAGGCGAAAGCTTATGATATATACACAGAAGAGGAGGTAACGTCTTTTTTTATTTTGTTTGTATTATACATATTTTTATCTTATTGAAATGATAAGGGCATGTAATCAGGCTATCCTTGGTTATATATCGAAAGTAAAACTCACGGGTAGTGAATTGGTGGCCAATAGGTCGAGAAATATCATGTCATTTGAGAATATTACAGGTAATAGAGCTTATGGATATGAAAATGTTTTTTCGGTGTCTTAAGGGTAGCTTTTCGCCGATTTTAGATAATCTAAATTTATTTTTTTAAGTTATTTCATAACCATACAAATCATGGGTTGGTAAGTTGGTAACATAACATATGTAGATTTTTGTCTATATGTATGTGTGTTACTATGAAAGAATTAGTATATATCGTTTATTTTGTAGCAAAGAACGTTAATAAAATTTTTGAATTTCTATCTTTATTTTTTTGTAAGCTGTACTATAACTACAGTTTATCACCCCTGACTTTGTACAAAAGGATGTCTGAAATTATAGTTTTTGTCCCAGACTTAATATACAAGGTCCTTGAATTTGACACAAGATGGTTAAAAGGACAGTTTTGGTCCATGCATCATAGTTCTGATACAATAATCAATGAAAACATTATCGAAAAGAGTGAATTACAAATCCATAAACAATATGATTATGTTGAGGCGGAGGAGGATGAGAAAGCAAACGAGGTTGTTCCAGCAACAGTTTCGGCAGAAGATGCGGAGCAATTTGGAGGTAAGGTCATGAAGGGGATGAAATGGGTCGATAACACCATGGATGATGGTTTTCTCAATGGATTAATTGATGATATGGGTTCAATTGATGATGACTTCTGCACTCAGGAACTCGTTGGTTCTTCCAATAGGGGCTTCAATTGCAATTTGTAGGGCTGTAGTCAAGATCAACATCAGGTATATGTGCTAGCTTGCCTTCATGTTGATGCTATATTATCTTCCTTTTTGTAAATCGGAATAAAATTATGTTCTTTATGATGCTTTTATTGCGTTTGTATGTGTGATGATTCAGGTGGCTCATCCAGAGAAAATCGCTATTGGGGGACATTCTTATAAGTGTATAATATCTTATGATTTTTAATTGATAGATCAATTGGGATTTTTTATAGGTTATGGTCATAATTTTGGATGTATATTGTTTAATTGAATAGAAAGGGAGGAAGAGCAGGAAAAAGAGAATGAGTTGAACAATTTGTTTAAATCCGGTTTTAGTCAGCCCAACGTTCCAATTGCTACATGTTTCATACCTTTCAACTTCTGTTCTTTTCCTTTGGATTCTACTTTGCAAGAGGCATGTGTATATTATGTTATATGGAACAACCATTGGAGAAGGACCTGACCTGGTCATTTTTTTCAAAAGAACCGTACCCTTTTGTAAGTTCTTCTCATATTAAACGTATAAATTGTGTATCACACTTAGCAACTGTATATGGTAAATTTTTATTACTAATTTTAGTACATTTATATTTTATAATTCTTAGATTTGGGTTTTGGATGAAGCTGGAAAGGCACCCAATACTTTTTTTTTTCAATTTTCTTGGTGGGAAGAAGTAAGTGTTCTATCTATTCTTGCGTTAATATTTCGTGTGCACGGTTGAGTACTAAATTTATTGATTTTTGGTTTTTTTGGGTTTCCATTCTTGTGTTTGCAGGTGTGTGAGCTAGGATATAAACTGGTGACGTGTTATCTTTTTTGTGCATGCCTTAACCACAGGTTCTCTATGTGTTCGTTTTCACAGATGGACGCAAAAACAAATGCTGCTTGACTTGATTACATTCAGTTGCTCAAGGCTAATCTTGGATCTTTGATCCTGGTTATTTGTAGAATTCATGGATGTTAATCGTATTTGGATAACTGATCTTGGTCTGCTAAATACAAATTTTGATAACTGATGATATCTTGGGTAAATGAGTTATCATAATGGTGGTTCAAGTAATCAATAAGTTTTAGTTTTGGTTAATGGTGACGTCCATTTTGATTCTTTTCATTTTTTCTTTTCTCTTTAAATTTTTGTTTACTTTATTTTGCAATTTTCGTCCTCTATCTTTTTCCGTTTTTAAAGAAAAGTGAATAAGAATAGTGAATCACGATGGAATATTTCTCTAAAATGTTTTCATTAAATACATTTATGTTCTCTAATTTGACCTTGAATTTATTCCTTTCTACATATACTAGCGAGTTCAATGTATGCTGTTAATAATGCAAAGTACTTTAGCATGATTGTTAATGCTTTAAGATCTCTGCAATCATCTTGATCATGTACATCCCAAACCTCCCCCTCCGTCCGTCCCGTCCCCCCCTCCCCCCACCTCCATCAAATTCCGCCGCATTGCGCGGGTACACTACTAGTATATATATATATATATATATATATATATATATATATATATATATATATATATATATATATATATATATATATATATATTTATTTATTTATATATATATACATATATATATATATATATATATATATATATATATATATATATATATATATATATATATATATATATATGTGTGTGTGTGTTTTTTTTTTTGGAACAAAAACATACATAAGAACTTGAATAAATTTTCTTTGGCCAAAATTATCCACTCAAAACACTACCACAATCACCTAAACAACTTGTCTAAGCCAATAGTAACTCGATAATTTCGAAAAAACAAATGTGCGGTGCACATTTTCGAATGTGCATATTTTTGAAAGTGAATATATGCACATTCAAAAATGTCCACACTAACACATTTATAAAAACAAAAAGAAATGCATTTATGTAACTTTTGACTTGTGGTTATGAGCTAACTAGATGAAGCTTCGTGCTACGCACGTGCGGCTTGGGACCTCTAAAAAGTAATTTTTTATTTTACGTATAAGGGTTTAGTTCAAAACTGATTTTCTTTTAAATTTTCGTGTTTTTATAAAATTGGATTGTCTTCCAATTTTGGTCCTTTCTTCAAATTTGATTTTTTTTTCAATTTTGGTCCCCTTTCCTAAATTACCCAGGTTTAAATTTTTTTTTCCCTATAATACCCTTTTACAATAAACTTGAAATTTAGTTGAAACTTGTTTACAAATCCAAGCTAAAATGAGAATATATTTTATAAAAAGTAATAAAGTACTAACCGATCTAATAATGTACATTTGATAAATGGACGATTGCTAATCGGATCTGATGCCACCCATGAATGTTCTTGGATCGGGACAGTTCTCGAAGAATTGAGTCAAAATAGCTCTTTAGTTGTGGATAATATTACCGGAGATGGTGGTGACGATGGCGGATCGATTTTCCGGCGAGGCACTGCCGGAGTTTGGTTAGGTGGAAGGTCGGTTTTTGAAGTTGAAATTAACCCCTTCGCTACAAGTGTATTTAAAAGACTTAACACGGGGTACGACGGTGGCGGCTGTGAAACAACTGCTAACATGGCCGGAGGTTCGGCAATATCTGGTACCGGAGATTTTGGATGATCTAAAGAAGAACTCGCTAATGGGTTTGGATCAACGGAGGTGGTGGTTCGTGGAGGCGGCAGAAGAGGGCGGTAGGCGGCGGCGGTGGTGGTTTTTTGTAGTTGGGATACTGGTTTACTATCTGCCCCGGGCAGCCGGTCATTTGCTGGCCCGTGTTGTAGGATATGGGCTATTTTATTTGGTGGAGGACGGTGGTATGGTGGTGGTTGTGCTTGCGGTGATGCAGATCAGTGAGTGTGTCTTTGCTGCCCGGTTACTAAATTTGGCGGGAACACTTGTGGCCTGACTGGCGGCAGTGGGCGACTAAAAACTCCGGTATCTTTATGATCTGTAGATAGTGAATCAAATGAAGCTTTTGAACTAATATCGGTTAACTCTTGTGATTAATCTGTCACATTCCTTTCAGCCCATTCTATTGCAACTTTCACATTCCTTTCAGCCCATTCTATTGCTACATCTGTCACATTTGTGATTAATCAAGAAACAATAACATGTTCAAGATTCTGAATGTATAAATTAAAAAAAGAGAAACCCTTTAAAATTACAAGAAATCACAAATAAAAAATACCTGATGCAACAAAGTTCCAACCAAGAAGAGGAAGAGGGTAAATGCAATTCGCCCCAGTACCAATATTAAATCCTTTAATGACATTATTGCCCCCATGGGAATTGGGTATGATGTCTGATGATAAAGGGTCTTCAATCCAATGAATATAGTTCGATATGTTGGGTACTGTGGGGCACAGTTGTCCATCAGGAATCCACCTACATGTATAAGTTCGGATTACATCGTTGTACAATTAACAATACAATTATTTATAAGGTTAGATGCAAGAAATAGCAATGTAGTTTCATTGATTTGATTATTATACAACTGCAGAGTGCATAACGTTATCCAACATATAAGTCAATAAGCATTTTTTATTTTATTTCATCCAAACAGTCAAAACAGATTTTTAACAATAAAAAATCATAATAATCTAATAAACACTTCAAATAGATAAACTTCCAAAACCACCCATGGTAACTCCTGGTTGGAAATAGAACTTTTAGGCATGACATATTGTATGAGAATGTACCTGTACACACTGTACACACAGCCTCATATAAAACTGTCACAGAAGCTACAATAGGTGCACCTACAGAGGACTTCCGTTCGGAGGCCTTTAGACTTTAGTAGTTACGGAATCAAGGTTATCAAAAGAGCCATTTAACGATACAAATTAAGGCTAAATTTAAGAAATAGTAACACACTCCCAATTATCTATATAGCGTCTTACTTTCATTTCTTTGTATTAGAGCATTAGACTTTGAAAAATCAAGGCTAAATGTCATTCATGTACAAACTTCACGAATCGATCAATAAGTCAAGAATAGCATTTAATAACTTGGTTGTTTTTACTATCAATAATCTAATATTTATTAAGTGTTTGCATTTTTGTATATTTAACCCCTTCATTCAATACGACACATTCGCCGCAAGCGTGCCATCAATCAAAAGCTGTTTTACTGCATAATCATCCAATAACTGGCTGCTACCGTTATTTACCAGAAACGCCCCTGTATAAATAAACAGTACCCTTGTATCATATGCTAAAAGAGGTATCCTTGTATCCATTTTCACATTATAAAGGGATCTACAAACAAACAAACAAAAAAGTGCCTGGGATGACATGCTGCAAGGCTTTAGCACTTGAAAATTTGAATTGTGTCGTTAGTTAGGGCACAATGAAGTGAGATGAGGTCACTTGAAGCAAGTAAATCATTGAGTGTGTCCATCCTCCCGGCAGCAGGAGGAAACCTGCTGAATCTTAAAAATGCTGAATTCAATCAACTGCAAGTTCATTCGTTATACTTTATTCATTAATTGAACCCTGTATAATTGTTTAATTAAAATCTGATACATAAAACTAACAAAAATAACAAATACTTACCTGATTGAAATTGACGTGTCAGAATTCTGAATTCTGAGGAAAGTCGAACCATCAAAAAACAAACTCACTAAATTCTATCTTTTACAGCCTTGGATTGAATTACCTTGTTCAACCGTATGATTCAATTTCTGTTCTGGTAAGCTGCATGGTCACGTGTGAGGCCAATTGGGTCTAGGGTTAAAGAGATGGAAGGAATGAAAAGTATAGCTGAGCGTACCGCAATCTTTGAATTAACCGGTGTGAAGTTCTGTTTCTTCTGCAAAAACAAAGAATTATTGAATCGATTAGCAAACATCAAACATGAATAAAACTGAGCAAAAACACAGTAACGATTACACACCGAAAAGAGAGGAGACGAAGCAAGTACAGGCGGCGAGCTAATTTCACCAAGTATTTTACCGACCGGTTTTGGTACGATTCACGGTTGTCGAGGGTTTTCGACGGGAAGAAACCGTGTTACTTCAATACAGGGGTAATGGTGATGGATTTAGTGAAGTGGAGACGGAAAGATTACCGGAGTAGAATCGAGAGATGGATGAAGGTTCAAAAGGAGGAGCGGATTTACGATTTGGGTTCGCTTCCGCCATTTTTGTTGGTGTTCGGTGGCAACGTGGCGGCGATTGATCACAGATGGAACCAACATGGGCTCGGTGGGAACAATAGGGTTCATAGTTGCCGGACTCTGCATCCAGGTCTTGCGAACCCACCAAAAAAAACCCATCCCATTAAAACCCCCTACCCCCCAAACCTTTCTAGGAAGGTGGCGCACGGGGGAATAAAGAAAGAGACGGAGAATGGTGAAGCAGACAGGAGGTGGCGGATGGAGAAGAAGCAGAAGCGCTAGAACGTGGCAACCGAGAATAGGCCTAAAAAAGGCACCCCGCTAAAAATTCTGAAACCCCCCCACCCCCGACAATTCCTTCTAGAAAACATTGTGTTTTAATATATATAGTAATTAGGTGCTTCTGGCGGTGTTTCAAATGTATAGACTGTTGGAAGGAAAAATAGGATTTTCAAATTTTCACATCTTTGAATTCTCAAAAGTGCATCTTCACATATATATATATATATATATATATATATATATATATATATATATATATATATATATATATATATATATATATATATATATATATATATATATATATATATATATATATATATATATATATATATATATATATATATATATATATATATAAGTGAATTGCTATGAATCAAAAGTGAATCTATTAATATCTACATGTGAATATATTCAAATTCAGATGCGCTTAAAATATGATCAACTTGTCGATCTAAATATACATAATTATATGTGAGTAGGTACTCGAATTTACTAGTAAATTTTGATAATTAGTTGGTGAAATGTTAAGAATTATTCTAAAAATCGGGTACAATTGTTATTCATATCCAAATTAACACATATGAAAGTTATATATAGTACAGATTCACATTATAAATATCCACGAACTCAAATATAAAAAATTCATTCAGATTCAAATTTTGGATCATAATAATTTAAAATATATCATATTTTATATATAAAAAAGTATATTTGATATATCGTTTGTGTTCTATTTATATAAAGACAAAAGAATTATGAAGTATAATGTATTTTGATTCTATTTGCTGAAAAACAACTCTAAAAATAAAAATAAATTGAAAAATAATTTTAGGTTCATAAAATTAAGGTTGTTAATTTAAGGAACTAGCCTTTTAGCGAACTATCTCTTTTACTTAATCAACTTTGGTTATATGATTAAGATCAATAAGTAGACATGATTGTTTCTTTATATCCTTAAAACTCTTTGGTTCCTTATTCCACTTCTCTCACCCCTCTCTCCCCCCTTTCTTTTTAGAGCAAACAGTATATTTCTTTTTTAATATTTGTCTCTATTTGATGAAAAAATAAAGTTACCGTACGTTAATAAATACACATATACATTGTTCAATATGTATACACATGAATGCATATCTATTTTATGTGTTTCATGAAGAGAACACAAATATACATGCATTTGTACATTTTCTGGTTAATTAAATGATATATATGTTAACGTAAAAAAATAAAAAGAAATCCCAAAGAGATAAATAGTGTTGATTTTTTTTCTTTTAACATTGAAAAATAAAATAAAAAATGTTGATGTTACTCTTCATTTTATGATCTAAAAATTGAATACATACTAGTATGTAGCTTCCAAATAAAAATATATATTTTTAAAAGTATTATCTTTTTGCACTGTATGCATTTATATATGGTGTTGATATTTTATTTTTAATGGATTTATTTAATAAACATTATGAGAGTTTAACATTAATTATTAACAAATTGGAGTTTTAATTCTTTTTTGAAAAATAAAGACAGATAAACCAAAGTTTATAATTTTTTATGTTCTACAAAATGGTCTCTACAATGAGAGAGGTAGAGAGAGAGAATGTTGAATTGATAATACCCATGATCGTTTAGTGTATAAAAATGATAAAATTTGACGTATTTGTTCATAACTTTCGGAAAAGATATAATACTTAACGTTTAAAACTAAAATTCTAAATGAATATTTTTTAATTTGTAGTTAAATATCAAAATGTATATACGCTTTTAAAACATAAAAATGACAGATTTTGATGTTTTTAGTTTTTTGTCTAGAAAAGAATAACGTCTTAAAAACTAAAAAAATGTATATGCATCAATGGATGTACAGCATCAATGGATGTACATGCATAAAAAATCCCTTAACTAGTATTCATAGTCATATAAATAATTAAAAGAAATCTTATTCATTAATGCATAATGTCGGTTTCTTAATTTTTTAGTACGTCAATTTAAAAAAAATATACAAGTTTATTAATTTTTATGATATATATATATATATATATATATATATATATATATATATATATATATATATATATATATATATATATATATATATATTTATATATATATATATATATATATATATATATATATATATATATATATATATATATATATATATATATATATATATATATATATATAGGGATGAGTTCAATGCAGAACCAAATTAAATCACCTAACTGCAGAACCACATTTATAACCCTTGGATCATTATATCAATGGTCTAAATTAAAAAGGATGTACAAAAATATCATACGCCTTATGTAGAGAATCACTTCCAACCAAGGGCATAATGGGGTTTCAGCCTATTCATCTTCGTAACCCACCTTCCTGGGTCAGATTCACCACCGCCATCAACAACTTCTTGAGAGTCGCAAGTGATGCTGCTAATGAACTGTGTGCATAAACCTCAAGAATCAGACGAAATTCTCCATAACTTATCGCAAATGCCGTGAGTATTAAAACCACTTTTGCATCCCATCTGTAGTTCCCTAACATCTCTAGTAAAACTAGGGTTTTTGTGTGCAAATCCGCGCTATCATGACACTGGCATAATATCGCGCGTGAAATTACATAAACAGCATGATCCGTACTTTCTTTCGAGGCAAAGTTTTCAATACCATCAAGAATACACACATCAACAGCCTGTAACAACGGATAAAATTGAGAGTTTTGTTATGAAGATGAAGAACAGAATTTAAAATTGATTTGATTTTTAGCAATCGTGGCTTGTAATCAATGTCTTGTTAGTAGCGATTCAATCATGATCAAAAATTTCGATTGTGTGGTTTTTGGTGGAATAAATTGATTCCAAAAATCAAATTGATGACATCCTTTTTCTTGTCGCTGTAATGGTTCTCGTATTTCATCAATACATGTTCATCAATGAACATATGTTCATCAATGAACATAAGGAAGTTATTTCACCAGGTAGGTATAAAATCTTATCCCTAGATTACAAATCGCTACTATGTGGTTTTTGGTGGAAGAAATTGATTCCAGAAATCAAATTGATGGCGTCCTTTTTCTTGTTGCTGTAATGGTTCTCGTATTTCATCAATATATGTTCATCAATGAACATATGTTCATCAATGAACATATGTTCATCAATGAACATATATTCATCAATGAACATACGTAGTTATTTCATCAAGTACGATCTTACCCTTTCCCCCTCCATCTAATCTCACGGCTAGGAACGTAGTTCTGTGGTTAGGTGATATATATTTAGTTCTGCATTGAACCCATCTATATATATATATATATATATATATATATATATATATATATATATATATATATATATATATATATATGTATATATATATATATATATATATATATATATATATATATATATATATATATATATATATATATATGTTCAGATGAGAAAAGAATGTAAGTTGAGAACACGAGAACGATTGTCCGCAATCCATTTTAGTATACTATCTCTAGGAAAAGAATTCGAATATTTCATAACTTATAATTTTCTAGTCTGTATTAATGGATATATATGTATCCATATGCTATTTTAGATAAATATGCAAGTTTTTAATTTTTTTTTTGATAAAATGTATTGTCATATGTTTTCTTCATATGTGATTAACGTTTATTCACATTTCAATAAAAAGATAAACAGTTTAATCATATGGGAATTAGACACACGAAAAGAGTTCTTATAAAAATGAAAAAAGTATGTTGTGAGACAAAATTACGATCAATGCAGACAAAACAAACCACAATATTGAATATTCAATCAGTCGAATGTGTTATTCACTGTAATTAATACAGGGCTCCCAATCAAGTAGCGAGCACCTTTACATGCACGATTACAATGAATTACGATAGTTAACTCTCCTTTTACGTCTAGGGTTACATCAACTGTATATACTAACAGACAATGAACAATAAAGAGATAAGAATGGAAACCCTAGATAAATACGCAAACTACTAAAGATAATCATTATCATGGAAGCTGTCAATCTTTAGATAAGCACCACGAGAATTCGGATCTTCACAACCTTCGGACAGGAGTATAAGTACTTAGGATGTCTGAATCTCAATATTATCAAAAATCCTAATAGTCTCCCCCTTTGTGGTGAAGCTACAAGGTATCCGAAGTTAGAGAATTGTAAAAGCTTTCACTAGTTCCTTCCTAATAGCTATCCACCATTGAATATGTTCGGTAACTTCATTCTTCGCATGCTCAGAATTATCATTATTAACACTCACACAAGTGATCAACCCTTCCAGGAAAGTTGTTGGAAACTTCTCCTTCTGATCCATGTCACATAACAGTTTCTTGATTGGACCATTTCTTGCTTCTTTTCCTCTATACACAACTCCCCAAGGATTCTGCAGTATTGACCCGTCATTGTACTTGTTTATCCGAGGCAGTCTTTTATCCGCAGCAGCAACAAATTCTTTGAATAGCTTGGAAATCTCATAATCATAGTCCGAGAAGTTTAGTATGTAGGAACCCATAAACCTTCCAATCATTTTCTATACATTAGTGAGATTTACTTGTTTAGACATCTTGGTTTGGTTCATCTTGTAGTACCTTTCAAACAGAACCATAAAATCATTTGGATTCATTAAAGCGAAGTCTACAACCGAGAAGGAACTTTCAACTTTTTGTTGACCTCCTTGCACATGAGAAGTGTAATTTTTATACACTACTTCAAAAAGGTCACCCATCTCAAACCCGTCGATGCCAACCATTTTTAAATAAGACCATACTTCAGTTTGATCTTTACTCAGGTTTGCATGAAACCTGGATTTCTATTCTTGAAACTTCTTTTTCTCGGAAGACTCAAACTTAATATCGTATTGGTTAGAGGCGAAGATCTTCGGATTACACAGAAGGTCAAGCTGATTGTCTGTTGTATTTTCAACTGAGTATGAAACCAGAGGAATTATGTGAAAGATGTCACACCCCCAAACCACGATGGCGGAATCGTCTGAGGGCGGAACGGGACATAGTATCACAACCATTGCATACATTGAACATAAGTAGATAAACAACCATCATACATTATAATTGGAAAGTTACATTGTTCAAACGGTATTGTTTCAACCCAATTACAGTATGATAACGAAATAAGTAAAGAGACGGCTTCGCGTCCCATTCCAAAAGGTTAGTCGGACCTGACTAATTGTTACCTGAGAATACAAGTAGTTTGAAAGAGTGTCAACATTACGTTGGTGAGTTCATAAGATTTTTGTATGAGAAAATCCATAGTCCTTTTTCCTTGTAAAGAGATAGTGTTTGAAACCAGAAAATCCAATATTTTCTTATAAATGAGTCGTAGTCTTAAAAACCCAAAGACCGAAAATGTATAAGTGTTCTATACTTGAAAATAGTATTACGTAGTCTTATTCTTGTACAAAACCATGTAAATACATGTTTATTCGTAGATTAATTGTAGATCTAATTCCGTAAAACCTTTACGTAGGTAAAATCGTACTTTTATTTGTATTTTACTGAATTGTAGTTTTAATTTCCATAAAACCAGTGTGTATAAGTAAAACCATACTTATATTTTTAACTTGTTAGAATGTAGTTTTAATACCATAAAACTCGTTTGTATAAGTAAAACCGTACTTATATTTGTATCTTGATAAAATATGGTTTTAATCCCATAAAACCCGTATGTATAAGTAAAAACCATACTTATATTTTGTGTAGAGAAACATGTAGTTTTATATTTACATAAAACCATTTGAAGATTTTTTTCCCCAAACTAAGGATATTCGTTGTCGTTCATGTGAGTTATTATAACCTTGCTGTGACTAGTATGTAGGCCTGCCACGACGTTCTTCAAGCGTCGTAATGTTAAGACATTTGTCACCCCAGACCTGCCGGTCTAGCTGTAGCTAGCAGCTTAGGTGCGGGATTGTCAGTCCCGTATAGATCTATACACAACTATCTCGCTCATGAATGATTAAGGTTATAATCCAGGACTTAGTGCGTACATCTTTCAGTACTGTGAAGAAATGTCTCACATAACCACCCAACGTAATGTTTTATCCTAGTTCGTACTGAAATGAAAACCCTTTTGTATTTGTGATTATCAAAATATACTCATGATAATTATAGTGTAAAACCTTGCTTGTAAATGTAATGAAAACTCATTTGTATTCGTAATTATCAAAATGTCCATGATAATTATAGTATGTAAATATACTGAAAACTCCTTTACGTTTGTAGTTATCAAATTGTCCATGCTAATTATAGTATGTAATAATTATATATTTATATAATTATCTTTAGTATTTCTTTCGTATCTTTGTCGTTCGTTCCATAAATTATACCCATTATAATTTATATAAATGTTTTCGTTGTGTTAACGTATTTAAGCCTAAAAGATGTCAATGAGTTGAAAAGTATAATTTCTTACATCCAAAGCACTAAATATACTAATAAGATAGATTTAAAGTTTATCAACATGTCATGGCAAGAAATTTTTTTTAGCCATCTTACATAAGTGATGACAACATTTTAAATCTTGTCATTTTGTCAAAATGATGGTAATCTTTCCAAATGGTCATTTTTCAAACACATTATTTTGAGTATAGTCATTTTTGTTTAAAATACCAACTTCCTTGTAAAAATATCATTTCCCAAGTTTATTATGACGTTATAAGTCTAAATAGTCGTTATCACGTCAAATTGACGTGCTTTTTATAAATCACTAGAAAAGTCATATTTCCGGTCACAAAAACATACTATTCCTATAATAGTCTATTTTTAGTATACTGTTGTAATAATCATATTTTTACGAACAATAACGAAATAACTTATTTAGATGATTATAAATAACATCTTTTAAGATATTTCCCACAAAAATGGTGTAATAACTTGGTTATAACCATTTTTTTAGAGAATAATGTTTCCGGTTACAAAAACATAGGTTTTACTAGTTTTCGTTTTTATGACGTTTATATTAAAGATCTAGTATTGTTACACAACTTATTTATACTTTTGTAACTTTTACACAAACATAATACATCATAATGTTCGTAATACATAGATCTAACCATATTTCATGTCAAAAACGTTTTTACACAACTACTAGTTTTACAAACTTGTGTAAATCATTATTTATAGTATATAAACACATATAAACTTGTGTAAATCATCATTTTTAACATGTAAACTTGTATTCTCCCCCTAAAAGTTTAGAAAAGATGAAAATGAGGGGTATGAACTCACACTTGATGCGTGCTTTACTTAAAAATAAGGTTGTCCTTGCGGGATTTACGGTAGAAGACAAGATCTAAGCTTCGGAGCTCGAATGACCCTTGGACAAAGCTATTATCCAACGGGTTTACGTATTAGATTTTCTCTACTGTATTAGAGACAATAACTTTCAAATGTGTGTTGGCGATGCTCTGGCTTCTTATTGTTCATGGTAGGCATGTACCTTTGGTTCAAATTCTTTCACCATTTCTTTACAGTCTCCAAGTCTGAACGTAAGTCTCTTAGCTGAGCAGCATGATCTTCAGTGCTTTGTTTCGCTATTGCTTCAACAGAAGTGGACAGGGTCTCAAGCTTGGCTTAGACTTCAGAGTGGGCAGTATTGAGTTTTGTGACTACTTATATGAGTTTGGCATTATGTTGATCATGAAGCATCTGAGTCTTTTCTTCCACTAGTTTTTCCATCGCCTGACAACGGAGACCAACTTTCTCCAAAACATTTGTGTAGACCTTTCGAACTTCCTCTTCAATAAGCTTGGCAGCCCCACTAACATGTGATTCGACCGTGCTGGAGATTGACTTCTTCAAGGAATTAATGGAGTATGAGAGAAGCTGGATTGTGACTTCGGTTGAGGTATCCGAAGAATAGGTAGTTTAAGCTTGAAGTAGAAGGGTGAGCTTGTGATTCAGTTGATGAAATTGTTTCATTGAAGCTAGGATGGTGTCAGGTTCATCATCGTCATCATCCTGAATTTGAACAGAAACAACTTCGAAGTAATCTTCACCAGTAAGGTTTGCTCCTTCAGATCCATGGTCGGATGGCGAATCAGCCATATTGGTAGAAAAGAATGCTGATTTTAATGGTATGTCAGTGGTGGTGAAGTGGGGAGGTGAAGGTGGAGGATTATCATCAATTTGGTCTTCCAATGTGAAACATGTGTCTATATGAGATGTGTGCACAGGGTTTTCAATATGATTTGTCTCCACATTAGATGTTTCAAAAAAGGTCATATGTGCTGAGACCACAAGATTGTTAAATAAGGAGAAGGGAGGTTCAGACTCTGGTACCGTAGTGGTAGGGGCTTCAGATGTAATGTGAGGGATGATGGTGTCGTCAGCTTGTGATGTTTCTTCCTCCGAATAAGGTGTAGAAGACGGCCTAAAGGACTGAGATTGAACTTTCTTTCTTGACTTGCTGGACTGACCCTGTCGTTTCCTTTTTGGCTTCTTTGCTGGAGGTTCAGATGGTTCAACGACACCCTTGCGTTTAGCCTTTGGCTTATGAATTTCGGATTCAGTAACCCTGTTAAATTCACGTTCAGGGTGGGGAATAGTGAGTCTCTGGCGCTATGCAACAAGGACCAGATTGTTATCAAGAACAAGATGGAGCATGGACTCAAGGATTTTGGCAACAAACTCATAGCCTTCATCTGAAGTGGAAGAAGATGGAATCCGAACCATTCTGATATCATGGCACGGTACATCTGAAGGTATAGGGACTTTCTCATGAGTGTAGACAGCTTGAACTATTAGAGTCCAGAAGCGTGTAGAGGCAATGACTGTGCCTCTCTTTGCATGATTGATGTAAGTCACAAAATCTGTCCACAGTATGTTAGCATAATCAATAGGGCAATTATAGAAAATACCATAGTGGAGCTGGAGGAAGCTATGAGCTGCGCAGTCCAGGCCTAAGGTCCTTCCAGAGAGGTTCCTCAGAATAACACTAAAGAAGTATGCCTAAAGCGAAGGTAGGCATTTCTTTTTGAAGTTTCTCATCGATCTGGTCACCGGAGTATGGCCCATCTCATTTGACATGTTTAGGATTTCAGACAGAGAAGTCGTCTGAAAGTTTCCAAATGTGGGATATCAGAGTATCTTGGCAAACTAGGTCTTTCCCATGGTAACAATCTTCTTTCCAGTCGCCTGTGAGTCGATATCAAATAACACAGAATTTCCATCTGCGCTTAGTCAGGCTGTCTGGTGTGCCCGATTAACCCAGAGTTTTGGAACTCTAGGGTTTGTGGTCATGGCGAAGAGCAGACAGGTGTGTCAGAGACACACAACCAGCATTTCCAATAGATGACGAGTGAGCTTCTGGATCGAGATTTGAAATGTGATTGGAAAACATGGGCTTAAGGTCCGACACTGAATCAGCCTCTGCCGGAGTGAACAAAATGGCATGAGTCGACATGATGAAGTAACAGGTTTGAAGGTTTTTAGATCAGGGATTAGAAGTTGCAGGGTTTGAAATTGGAGCTTTGTGGAAACGGAAGAGACGATCATGTGTGTGTGGAGGTTTATATAGTGTGGTGATGAGTGGAAAGAGAGAGAGAGAGAGAGAGATAGAGAGAGAGGAGCAATTAATGCATGGTATGAAGGTCGAATAAAAGTACTCCACGTCATCCGAGAATGGAGGGGACATTTCCTTTTTGTTCGCTTGACAGCTTCGTCTTCCCTAAGTAACCGTTAGCCTGAATTTTGATTGGTCACTGTCAAATCCCAATTCAAATTAGAACGATTAGTATCCCAAGAATCCGTCAAATCCCAATGATACAGTTAGAAAAAATTTAAAAGAAAATCTTTTGGATATTTTCCAGATATTGAAAAGAAATTACTAGTATACACGAAGTTTTAAGAAAAGTTGCAAAGTGTGTCCTTGAGAAATGTTGAAACATGTGTAGCACATATACTCGATGGGCAGCAATCATCATCTTCATCCGAAGGTGAAAAGAATTCCAGTTGAAATGTCATAAAACATGGTTTTTGAGCTGGATTCATGGGAATAAAGCTGGTGATTCTAGGAAGTCCACATTACATTGAGACACTTGAACATAACTTATATGATCTACCAATCATGTATCTGAACCTGGTGTGATATTCCAACTTCGCATTTTAAAAGTGTTAAGTGCATATTAAGATTTCAACAGTTTCCTTGGTAAGGACTTAGATGGCAATTCCTGATCCGAAGGTCATTAACCATTACACTTCAGTGATTGAGCATCAGAGGTAATTCGGAGTTATTTCGTGTGAAAGCATACTTGAAAAATAATATATCGTTTCACCAGATGGAGTATTTGGACCCTTTTCCCGGATGAAAAGCCTTTGGGAATCATGCACTACTCCACCCTTGTCACTGAAGACAGGTTACTGAGATGTTCACACCCCCAATTAGGTTCTCAACTATGTTATAGGAGATCCCAATTATTGCATTGAAGACAGGAGGAGTGCCTTTGAGGTTGCTCGGTTTTGTCACAATGGTGCATGAAAGAGTTGGTCATTCGAAGGTGAACCAAGATATAAAAGTTGTATTTGCACCTACAGTGTGAGCACAGTTCCCATATTCTTTTTGAATTTTGGTTTTTGATTTATATTATGGTCTTTGCCAAGATAAACATTTTTTGTTCTTTGGGAATGGGAACAATTGCTAAATAGTTTTCCTTTGAGAGTCACTTTACCCCGTATATCTCAATGTGTAACTTTGCTATAATGATCATGAACTTCGTTTCAGAGGATTATCAGATGTAGCAAACGAAGGAGAAAATTGAGAGTCACTTTACCCCGTATATCTCAATGCATAACTTTGTTATAATGATCATGAACTTTGTTTCAAAGAATTATCAGATGTAGCAAACGAAGGAGAAAATTGAGATTAATCATCCTGAAAAAGAACTAAGTCTTTCTGATTAATGAATTACTGAAGCGAAGTCAAGAACCACCGGGTCCAGGTAAGGTAGGACGGTATAGGCACAGTCAGTCATGTCCAAGGATATGAATGTAAGGGGGTCTTTAACCATGACCAGATTATCGGAAGTTTACGAATGTTGCAAGTTGAATCCCAGATATCCCTTAGTGCAATGGGATATGTATTTTCGGATTCTAAAATCGGTGTTTTGTCCTTTAAGTATCAATGATGGATTTTGCAAAGACAAGGTTCAGATGAAAAAGATAAAGGATGTCTAAGTAAGCAATGAAATTTGGACACCATCAATTTTTAGAAACATAGTTGCATAACATTGATGATCAGAAGGGAACTGAAGGATCAGATGTATACAGTAACACGGGTTTGTTTGGCCAAGATAATTAAGACGCGTTATACATTAAAAAAAATGTAACCGAAGGGATCCGAAGGTTCGGTTGTAAACAGTGACATATTCCCTTATGATGTTTAGGAATTGAGATTGACAGTTGGAGACTTCGTGTATGACTAGAAATAGTGTTTTTAAGAATTTTTGAAATGATAAAAAATAATAATAAAATAAATAATAATTTTAAAAAAATTTACAAGAGTGCACAGGGTAAAATCCCTTATCGTTTCAAGATGGAGGTACTATTGATGACTGACATGCCTAGGTCGTCGTGCGGTCAACAATAGTAAAAATAACCTAACACACACTACTATAGCGGTAGTCAGGGTCGATCCATAGGAGTTACGTGCTTAAGGTAGGCAACAAATTATCAATTGTAGTGTCACGCTACAGCCAGAGGATCTAGTTTCCGACGTTTACCAAAACAATCCAGAAATCATGAACATTCAACAATGCCAAATCAAACATCAACTAAACTAAAACAACTACTAACCTAAGTACTTACTGAAATCATAAATGTATTTCAAAATCAGAAGTAACAAAGAACAAATCAAAACATCCACACAATCAAAACATCCAAAATTCATCCAATAGCATAAAATACCGAAAAGAGAGCAATTAACAATAACCAAATGATTAACTATTAAAAACTCAGATCCAACTTGTTCCAAAACAGAAAACATAAACTTTTAGAAACTAGAAACTAATGCCAATGGTTGTCACACCCAATAACACTAGCCAAAACTACCAAAACTACTAAACTACTTGGAAATTAAAAGAGAAAAACATAAATACCAATTATGGGCTACGAAAAACTGAAACTCGGAGTCAAAGAAGCCTTGGGGGTTGTTCTTATGCCAGGTCTTTGCTGCTGATTTTGACCTAGAACCCTCTATTTATAGTTTTGAAAAATAAAAGACCACGGCGCGCGCACTTAGATTCCGCGGCGCGCGTGCTAGTTTATCCCCGTTTCATCGGCATTTGAATCTTCTCCACCGCCTCATTGCTAACTCAACGTGTCGCGCCCTTGTACATAACCGCGGCGTGCGTGCTCATTTGACTCTTTTTGGCTTTATCTCCAAACCTCTTCCATTTTGTACGCATTTAGCCCCTGTTTACATCTTTTCTTTCCAAACAAGCACTGACACAAAAAGTGAGAATACCACAACATATATGATATAAATTCACCAAGAATAGGGCTCAACAATGACTAAAATACATGATATTACTAGGCGTTGTCAAACACTCCACACTTGTGCCTTGCTTGTCCCCAACCAAGAGAGTTTTTAACAAATTCTAATAGAGACTCAAACAATTTTTGAATGTGTTCAATTTTAAAGCTTATTGCCGCAGGAGTTGGAGTGAAATAGTTTGTGAAAACATAATCAGAATATTCTTTGGAATTAATGACTTTCTAAAGAACCCTTGATTACAAGTTTTCTGTCCACAATGAAGTGTACGTACTCATTCAGATTCTAAAGGCCATTAAAGAAGTATCCATGACTTTCGATGTTGTCCGTGTAACGAGCTTTCAGAAATACCATCCTAGACCAGATGATCTTAGGTGGCAAGGTGCATAAGGCCCACCTATTTTAGACTTACCGGCTCGAACAACAAAGGCCACTGATTGACAATTCCTTCCTAAATTCCAATCCTAAAACACTCCAATCTTCTAACTCCTAAAACTCATTTTATTTGACTAAATCGATAGCATGCTTACAACTAAATAGTATTTCTTGAAAAATACCAATGCTAAAACATTCAGAAGCCGTTTGTTTCAAAATTACAACCTATTAAAAATTTTTGGAAAATTTTGAAAATTTTGAAAATTACTCATTTCTCGTAAAACTTTCAAAAACACTTTTTCGACCGTCCACACCCCACACTTAAAACCGTACAACGTCCCCGTTGTACATAAAAATATTTCAAAACAAGGGAGAAAGAGTTACCCCTTAGACGGTGGATTGCTTGGTTGTCACAGGTACAAAAACACGAACAAAAATCATCGACTCAGAATTCAGGAGTTATAGCGCAACAGTGAAACATGCATAACTCACAAAAACATTTGGTATTACATGCATAACTCACTTGCTTGAAACAACTCCTCCATTTGGTATTACATGCATAACTCACAAAAACATTAAATGCAAACAGAACAAATAAAACAAAATAAAGTAGTATCACAGGTACACTACATATATCCCAAAAAGATAAGAAAAATACATCAATCGTCCCTGGGTGGCCTGGAAGGACCTGCCTCGTGATCGTGGGCTCGAGCTGGGAATGGTCAGGGGCGCTGTCCCTACTGGGTGGCTATCTCCAAAAGTACCTCCCCGATCCACGCCAGCTGGTCCTCAATACCAGTGACCCTGTCCTCCAATCGTCGGAGAGCTGTCATCTCCTCCGACTGCTGTGGCTGTGGTGGTGGATCGACTCTTCGGCGTCGCCTTGCTGGTCTCTCCTCATGGGCTGGTCGGGGCGCCCTCGGTGCCTCTGTCATCTGTCTCACAAAATGCCCAGGCTGTGGCTGGGTGATCAGGTGCATGTTCTCCAGTGCCCGTGCTGATGTGTGGGCTGGAGGAATTACCGTCAGGGAGGCCATGGTCGCAGCAGTAAGCAACCTATATGATCGGGCTAGGCGGGTAATGTAATGCCCGCCGGTCAACGGACTGCTGGCTGACGCACCCGTTGCCCGGGTGGATAAGGAAATCGCCAAGGCGTATGGGAGGTGGAGGAACCTGGTAGGATCGAGGAGCACCCACAAATATGTCATGTCCTCACCGGACACCTTCTCGCCCCCTCCGTCTGCATGATAGAGGTGGTGACGATACGGTGCATGAGTCGGTGGAGCGGGTTGCAGAGCTGGCCGACCCCGCCTCGAAGTACACGTTGGACAACGTGGCCCAAACAACTGCATTGGCATCCCGTGCGAGCTGCCCCTGAATACATGCGTGAAGGAACGGCGTGAAATGTAGGTTCTGGAGATCCTCCTCCGTGTATATACCCGTGCTTCTCTCGAACTCCCTGAGACTGCACTCCCTGGGGCTCCCCCCAATCGAAATCTGACCAGCCTGGATCGGGCCTCCGATGAAGCTGGTGCGTAGCGGACCGTGGAGAGAAACTCCAAGAGAAGCTCGGTGTAAACTATATCGTCCTGGTTGGCCATGAGCCTGTCCCAACCACGACACGTGAATGTAGCCTCCCCATGGGACCATGTACGATGAAGAAAAGGCTCGATCTCGTCCCAGAGTCCGGTCGTCCTAAGAATATCCCGATCTATGATGGTCGCCTCGAGAACCCGGCAACTAATAAGTGCATCCCTCCTCTGAGTATACTCGATCGAACTCTCCAGATCAACAGGGAGCTAGAGAAAAGGGTGGTCACGCCTGAAAGACATCTGCACAAAAATAGCCACACAAAACAAAAATTTTGCAAAATAAGTCCTTTGTCTTCCCCACCAAACCGCGGCGCGGCCCAAGAACCAGAGCGCGGCACGGTGAGCGTCTGTTGCGAAATCCAACCCTAAAACCACTAATTTTCACCTGTTAACTCGATCTAAACACAATACAAGGTAGCCTAAGCATCGACTAGCCCTTCTAGGGTGATCATTTGGCAAACAAAACACCCTACGAGCTAGCATTGCCGATTTCTAAGTTTTTCATTTTTTTTGGAGAAATCAACCAATTTCACATCCTAATCGCTTGTTCTAACAAGTAAAAACTAGTTAGAATGACATACCTCGATAATAGGAATGAAATGAACAAGAAAAATGCGAGAAAAATGTCGGATGATCGGAGCTCTGAGGCGCGGCGTGCGTTTGTGTATGTGAATAGTGAATGCGACGTACCTTATAAAAGAAGAATCCGACCGATCGATTCCCACATCGTGGAAACAGTGTGACCGCAGCGTGCGTGTTCCCAAAACAACCCCTGCGTATCGGGTTGGTTTGCGATCCCGCGGCGCGCAAAACATCGAACCGCGGCGCGGTATGCAATTTCAAATTTCCTTCATAATGACCGCACACTTGCCTCAAACCAATAACACCTGCAATGACGATGATAATATCTTCCTAATTACTCCTAAACAATACAGTACCTAACCTATAAAAAGATGGGTTGCCTCCCAACAAGCGCTAAGTTTAACGTCTTCAGCCAGACATATTATTCCTTCTACAGCTATGGTGGATCGTACACCTTCTTCCTTTGCTGATTTTCAGTCACCACCGTCCCTTTGTTGACCCACTGCTTCTCAAACTTTCCTGGGTCGAATGGCTTGCCGGTTCTCTTGCTGCTGCCCGGTTGCCGTCTTCTGATTACTTCCCGTGAATGCTTGGAGGTAGCTTTGAACCTCCAAGCTCGATCCTTCCTTCTATATCTCTTCAAAATCACCGATTTGATGTGGAGCGCGCCCAATGCCGATCCCAGTAATTGTCTTGCAAAGGACTTGTTCACATAATGCGTGTCATTTGCAGTTTGTGGTTTTGGCCTGCAGTGCCAATAAAAGTTTTCCAATCGAATGGGATTGGAAGGCAACATATCGGGATGCTTCCATATGTCCTCATCGATGGTATTGATTACATCTAATTTTCCATTCATGAATGGATCATGAGTGGTGATAAAATCATGTTTATTGTTTTCAAAACCAACTCGTCGGCATCATCTTCTTGATCATTGTCCAATAGGTGGATCGGGACCAAGAGTGAGCGACTGGTTATATCTGGTGGTGGTATAAAGTCACTCATCACCAGATCCTTATTTTCAAAATGCTCAAAATTTTCAAAAATTATAGGTTCGGGGGTAGTATTGTCATCTACACCCCCTTCCCCAATAGTATCAACAATTTCTACAATTTCGGGAGTCGTTGGGCTGGAGTCTACACTGTCACTTACATCCCCCTCCACAACATTCTCATCAACCAAATTTTCTGGTGATGGTATGGATTCACACATCACCAGATCGACATTATTAATATTTTCAAAAACATCAAAGGTTATTGAGTCAGGGGTAGTATTGGTCACCTACAAGCTCTTCCTCAACAACCGTTTCGACCATCTCAGTTGTCTCTTGACTTTCCCAAGGTGCATGTCCCTCCATCACATGTTCAGGTGATGCAGGTTCACACACCATATCATTGGTATAAAAATTACTCCTCTCAGGTTCTGGCGAGGCTGGTGAACATTTCCAACTTTCCTCTAACTTATCTAATGAAACTTGCAATCTTTCAGGAGCATCAGCATGGTCCTTCTGCACTTGGTAAGTTTTAGCCATGAGTTCCAATAATTGGGCCCAAATTGCAGGATTTTCAGGTTGAGATGACTCCTCGGTCTGCCATCCATCGTCATCGAATGATCCATTGTAGTAATCATCCTCGTAATAGGTGTCGGCCGGATTTTCATAATATTCATAATACTGATCCGGGTATATGTAATCGCCCATTATCAAGACGTACACATACCAAAAATCAACAAACTAAAATCAAACATCAAACTAAAACTAAAAATCAGAAACTAACTCCTATAGATCGCCTACTCTTAAGCTCACAACTCCCCGGCAACGGCGCCAAAATTTGACACGCCTAGGTCGTCGTGCGGTCAACAATAGTAAAAATAACCTAACACACACTAGTAGAGCGGTAGTCAGGGTCGATCCACAGGAGTTACGTGTTCAAGGTAGGCAACAGATTACCAACTGTAGTGTCACGCTACAGGCAGAGGATCTAGTTTCCGACTTTTACCAAAAGAATCCAGAAATCATGAACATTCAACAATGCCAAATCAAACATCAACTAAACTAAAACAACTACTAACCTAAGTACTTACTGAAATCAGAAATGTATTTCAAAATCAGAAGTAACAAAGATCAAATCAAAACATCCACACAATCAAACATCCAAAATTCATCCAAAAGCATAAAATACCGAAAAGAGAGCAATTAACAATAACCGAATGATTAACTATTAAAAACTCATATCCAACTTGTTCCAAAACAGAAAACATAAACTTTCAGAAACTAGTAACTAATGCCAATGGTTGTCACACCCAATAACAATAACCAAAACTACCAAAACTACTAAACTACTTGGAAATTAAAAGAGAAAAACATAAATACCAATTATGGTCTTCGGAAAACTGAAACTCGGAGTCAAAGAAGCCTTGGGGGTTGTTCCTATGCCAGGTCTTTGCTGCTGATTTTGACCTAGAACCCTCTATTTATAGATTTGAAAAATAAAAGACCGCGGCGCGCACTTAGATTCCACGGCGTGCGTGCTAGTTTATCCCCGTTTCTTCGACATTTGAATCTTCTCCACCGCCTCATTTCTGACTCAACGCGTCGCGCCCTTGTACATAACCGCGGTGCGCGTGCTCATTTGACTCTTTTTGGCTTTATCTCCAAACAAGCACTGACACAAAAAGTGAGAATACCACAACATATATGATATAAATTCACCAAGAATAGGGCTCAACAACGACTAAAATACATGATATTACTAGGCCTTGTCAAACACCCCACACTTGTGCCTTGCTTGTCCCCAACCAAGAGAGTTTTTAACAAATTCTAATAGAGACTCAAACAATTTTTGAATGTGTTCAATTTCAAAGCTTATTGCCTCAGGAGTTGGAGTGAAATAGTTTGTGAAAACATAATCAGAATATTCTCTGGAATTCATGACTTTCTAAAGAACCCTTGATTACAAGTTTTCTGTCCACAATGAAGTGTACATACTCATTCAGATTCTAAAGGCCGTTAAAGAATTATCCATGACTTTCGATGTTGTCTGTGTAACGAGCTTTCAGAAATACCATCCCAGACCAGATGATCTTAGGTGGCAAGGTGCATAAGGCCCACCTATTTTAGACTTACCGGCTCGAACAACAAAGGCCACTGATTGACAATTCCTTCCTAAATTCCAATCCTAAAACACTCCAATCTTCTAACTCCTAAAACTCAATTTATTTGACTAAACCGATAGCATGCTTACAACTAAATAGTATTTCTTGAAAAATACCAATGCTAAAACTTTCAAAAGCCGTTTGTTTCAAAATTACAACCTATTAAAAATTTTTGGAAAATTTTGAAAATTTTGAAAATTACTCATTTCTCGCAAAAATTTCAAAAACACTCTTTCGACCGTCCACACCCCACACTTAAAACCGTACAACGTCCCCGTTGTACATAAAAATATTTCAAAACAAGGGAGAAAGAGTTACCCCTTAGACGGTAGATTGCTTGGTTGTCACAGGTACAAAAACACGAACAAAAATCATCGACTCAGAATTCAGGAGTTATAGCGCAACATGTGACAATTGTAAATTCTGTTCAACAAAAATCAACTGTAGTCAAACGAAGCGTACGTTAATCTATATGATGAAAAGTTATTTTCCATAACTTTTGCGATGAAATATTAAATATTATAATACTATGTATGCTAAGTCAAACCAATTATCGATTAAAAGTGAAAAATACAGACAGCAAACTACTGTAGCATAAAAATTCGATAATCGTACAATTATTATTTTGAGAATAATAATATTCATAAAATGATCTACTCGTAAATACGAACCTGTGGATATATAGAACGTCGAAAACGGAGTTCGTATGTGGAAGTTACAACGATTAAACCGCTGTGAACGGATAAATGTACGCAGGGTTTGAACTCAAAATACAAAATGTGGTGCCTTAAACATCAAATACGAAATAACAATTCATATAATATGGAATGTAATAATATCTAGTATTTAATTTCAAAGCCAAATTCGATTTCCGGTAAAATGCCAAAAATTGCGAAATCAGAATAATACTGCGCTTAAACGCGTATTTCGACATCCAATGAGTTATAATTCAATCAAAATAAATGTTTGACAATGTTTTTATACAAAATAATTATTTAGAACTTTGTTTCGTCAAAAACTCACAAAATTTCACTAAAACGGCTTACGATTTTATAAAAATCACCTATTTTTATAAGTATATTGTTATTTTTATAAAAACTAACCCACCCCACCCCCCTACCCCACCCCCATCGGCTGCACATCACCTTCCAAGGCAATCCAAGATTACTATTCATGATTTTAGACTATTAAAGGCTAGGAATAAATTAATAAGGTAAAATCTAACATAAATCTTTTAAAAATCCAACAAAAAGAAACTAACCATCTCATTTGAACCAAACCACTCACTCTCTTCTCCTCTCCCTCTCTTGCTGTCGGCTCACTCTCTCCCTCTCTTCATCTCTTCCAAACCCGCCACCATCATCATCTTCACAAAACTTCAATTCCAAGCTTCTTTTGCAAATCTAAGTGGTAAAGACTCCTTCATCTTTTGATTCTAATCTATATAACATAAGTTTTACACCATTTACACACACTAACATCTATGAAAAACCATTGGGTAATAGCGTTGTCCAAGGGTCCTCCGAGCTCCAAGGCTTGGATCTTCATTCCTACCACTGATCTTCCAAGGAATACCTAGTTTTTAAACCAAGCACGCTACAAGGGTGAGTTCATACCCCTCATTTTCATCTTTTCTAACCTTTTTGGGGGAGAATACAAGTTTAATTACTATAAATGTTGTTTTATTCAAGTTTATATGTGTTTAAATGCTATAAATGATGTTTTACACAAATTTATAAAACTAGTTGTTGTGTAAAAATATTTTTGACATGAAATATGGTTAGATCTATGTATTGTAAAACATTGTGATATATTAGTTTGTGTAAAAGTTTCCAAACTATAAATAAAGTGTGTAAAAATGCTAGATCTTGGATAAAATGTTATAAAAACTAAAACTAGAAAATGTGTAAAGATGATCTTGACATGAAATACGGATAGATCCATGTTTTATAAACACTTTGACATATTAAATTGTGTAAAAGTTACAAAACTATAAATAAAGTGTACAAAAATACTAGATCTTGGATAAAAACGTTATAAAAACAAAGACTAGTATAAACTACGTTTTTATAGACGAAAGTACTATTTTCTAGCAAAAATGGTTATAACCAAGTTATTACACCATTTTTGTGAGAAATATCTTAAAAGATGATATTTATAATCATTTGAATAAGTTACTTCGTTATTATTTACACAAAAATATGATTATTACGACGGAATACTAAAAATAGACTATTATTGGAATAGTTTATGAACACAAGGTTATTATAACGTTTGAACATGACAAAAATAATTATATAAAATTATATAATTATCAAACATTACTATATTATCATTGGAAAAATGATAATGGATGATTACAAGAGTTGCTATATACAAATTTTATGTACACAAGTTGATTGGAATACATACATTTTTGTGAGATGAATCTTCACAGTACTTTTAAAAGTACCTACTATAAGTCCTGAATTTTATAACCAGAGTCTCGGTAAGAGAGCGCGATATTTGAGTATAGATCTATACGGGGCTTGACAACCCCGCACCTGAGCTGCTAGCTACAGCTAGACCGGCAGGTCTGAGGTGTCCAAATGTCTAACATTCCGACGCCTGAAGAACGTCGCAGCAGGCCAACTAGTCACAGTATGGTTATAGGGTATCTCACATGGGAAAATAATCAACTTAATATTTTTATAAATTGTTTACGTGAAAATATACATTTCTAAGGGAATTACACTTCAATTTTACACATTACATTTTAGTCTTTGGGAATTAAAGACTTGGACAGTTTATGAGAAAATATTGGATTTTATTGGTTTTCAACACTATTGATTATAAACAAAGGACATTTCTTACGCAAAATCTTATGAACTCATCAACTTAATTGTTGACACATTTTCAACTACTTGTATTCTCAGGAAACTGATAAGGTAAATCAAGCGCCACAAGAAGGGACGTTACGACGTCGTTTTTGCCTATTTTTGATATCATTATAATTGTATTTGAAACATGCAACAGTTAAACTATGTAACATTTGCAATTACTTAATGATGGTTGTTTTCTTGGAATCACTATTATTCAACTTTGTTATGATATTGTTCATGAAGTCATCCACCCTCGAACTTTTCCGCCAATATGGTTTGGGGGTGTGACACAACAGTGAAACATGCATAACTCACAAAAACATTTGGTATTACATGCATAACTCACTTGCTTGAAACAACTCCTCCATTTGGTATTACATGTATAACTCACAAAAAACATTAAATGCAAACAGAACAAATAAAACAAAATAAAGTAGTATCATAGGTAAACTACATATATCCCAAAAAGATAAATATGTTTGGTCTTCGAACGTTGAACTGGATTGTGACAGATTCGGATGACAATTTGTGAGGCACAGAATAGAGGAATCCTGTGCATGTGAATGGAATTGTCTTGAAGCTGACTTTGTATCCAAATCATTTGAGATGTACATGCAGCAGGCACAATGTACTCAGCTTCGACCGTAGAGATTGATACGCAGGTTTGCTTGTTGGATTGCCAACTTATGAGTTTGCCATCAAGAAATTGGCATCTTCCAGAAGTTCTTTTGCAATCAAGTGCATATCCACCAAGATCGGCATCTGAATATGCTTGAATGAAGAATCCAGAGTTGGTTGGGTACCATAATCCAACAGAAGGTGTGCGATGAAGGTAACGAAAGATGGTCTTAACTGCCGCCATGTGTGGTTCCCTTGGATTAGCTTGATACCTTGAACAGTTGCAGACTGAGAACATTATGTCTGGTCGACTTATAGTTAGATAGAGTAAAGACCATAATCAAACAAATGAAGTGGAACATGTTTAGTAGGAGTATCAAGAAATATAGAGAAGCGTGGAAAAGTTGTTTCTGATTTCT
The DNA here is from genome assembly GCA_023525715.1 of Cichorium intybus. Classification (NCBI taxonomy): domain Eukaryota; kingdom Viridiplantae; phylum Streptophyta; class Magnoliopsida; order Asterales; family Asteraceae; genus Cichorium; species Cichorium intybus. The sequence continues at coordinate 92,310,149 of CM042013.1, forward strand.
TGATATAATGATCGTCAAAGGTCAGATTGAATATCTCCTTTATCTTCCGTATATTCTTGTTCAGGACTCGATATGCTTTGGCAGTGTGGGAGTAACCGAGAAAGACACCATCATCAGATTTAGAGGCAAACTTCGAAGAGCCATCCCTCAATTTGATAATGAAACATCGACACCTGAAGACATGGAAGAATTTTACATTTGGTTTGCACTTGTTTATGACTTCATATGGCGTGATGTTGAACCGTCTATGGATGAATGATCGGTTTTGTGTAAAGCAGGTTGTGGCAATGGCTTCGGTCCAAAAGTATATTGGTAGATTTGAAAAATATAGCATTGTTCTGGCTGCTTCACATAGAGATCTATTTCTTCGTTCAACAACTCCATTCTGTTGTGGAGTGTAAGGGGCTGAAAAGTTGTTAGTGATCCTTTTGCCTTTTAGGAACGAATCAATGGTATGATTCTTGAATTCAGTTACATTATCACTTCTGATTGCTCGATCATGCTTCTTAAGATGAAGTTCTATTTGTTTTTATGAAGGCTATTAGTTCTGATGGAGTGTCCGACTTGTGCCTAAGGAAGATTACCCATGTGAAGCGTGAGAAGTCATCCACAATCACGAGTATGCACTTTTTGCCACCAATAGACTCCACTGATGATGGTCCACATAAGTCAATATGTAAGAGTTCAAGAGGTTCGGAGATCTCGGAGTCTATTTTTATCCGATGAGCTTGACGTTTTTGTTTTCCATGTTCACATGCGGCACACATGGTGTAATTATCAAATTTCAATGCTGACATTCTCCAAACAAGATCAAGAGCAATAAGTTTATTGATGTTCTTGAAGTTCAAGTATGATAGTCTTCTGTGCCAAAGCCAGCTGAGATATGAAGGTGCCTTTGAGAGTAGGCAAATTGAAGAAGCACCAACGATTGGCTTCAAGTCTAAGGGGTACATCTCTCATTTTCTTTTGGATTTCAGCAAAATTTTCTTCGAACCTTTCCTCTTAATGACACTCCCATCTTCATCAAACTTCACTTTGTAACTTGTGCCTACGCATAATTGATAGACACTGACCAGATTATGTTTGAGCGCTTCTACATATGCAACTCTGTTTATGGTGAACTTTCCATTTGTGATATTTCCATAACCTCTTATGGACATGTATTATTGTTTCCGAACTTCACATCACCACCATTGTCTAAGCTTCTGAAATCTTGCAGGTATTCAATTCTTCCGGTCATGTGTCTTGAGCAGCCGCTATCGATTTACCATTCTTTGTCATACTGCTTATCCTGTAACACCTGCAATTTAGAGAGAAAGTTCAGGTACCCAATTTTGTTTGTGTCCTTGTGGGTAAGCATTCGGATTGAGGATCCATGATTCAACCAAATCTATCTTTTTGGTGCCAGATGTTGACCCAGTCCCATTAATTGAACGTAGTACAGATTTGTCCTTTTGAGTTTTTTGGGAACCCATTTCATGATTTTTTTTCGAATGTTTTATTTTAGGTTGCTTTTCTAAAGATGATTTTTGTTGAACCGGAACCCGTTTTTTCTTTGTTATAGAAGTTTTCCGAGACAATGAACTACATTGTGTAGAATCGCTTAGGAACTCTTCGTATGCAAGCTTGTATTCTTGAATAGTGATATTTTTATTTTTGAAAAGATCCATATTCTTATCTAACCAAACATGAAACGTATCAACAAGGTTGCTCCCTTTTGTAAAATAATTCTATGAGGAATTTTCAAATTTTTGAGTTAAGCAGATGGATTTATTTGGTTCAAAAACAAAGTTTGGCTTGTTTTCAGAAGATGTCTTATTTGATGAAGCCTTTTGTTGATTTCGAAATTCCTTCTGTTTATTTTACAAATCACGATAGTTTCTTCTTCTTCTATTGTCGAAAAAATTTATGTTTCACAAAATTTGGTGTTTCCCTAAATTCCTTTCGAATGTGGGAAAAATGGGTGTTGCTTCTGAGAGAGTTTTTTAGCTGATAAAGTTCTTTTTTTCTAATGTTTATTTTGACTTCCAAATTTTCATTTAGATTGTTGAAGCATTTTATCAGTCGAAAAGAACCCTTCAAGAGTAACAAACTCATTGTATTTTCTCATTATTGAGAGTAACTCACTACTCTCCTCAAGTTTTATGCCTTGTTTTAAGAAAATCATGTTTTTTGATGTTTGCAACTTTAGGATACGTACATGCAAGTTCAACAAGCTTTTTGGTCTTATTTTCTGAAAATTTTGTAAAATCATCCAAAGTGTTAAGAACATGAATGGGCTGTGATTCATCATCCGAAGTTTCTTTTGTAGTTAAAGAACAAACTGTGGTTGTTTTCAATTGGGACAGATCCATACAGTCTATTTCCTTAATATCAGAATCATAATCATAAGCATCATTCAATGAATCATTTTCGTCCGAACTTGTGTTTATTGATGAATTGCCATATTCATTATCATTAACACTGACAGAACAAATTTTATTTACTTGAGGGATGGTAGGTAGAGAATCATTCATTAAGTTTGAAAGGTCATTTGAGCTTAAGAAATTTTGAAACAGAATTAGCTCATGAGCATAAGTCTGATTTGGTATTTCAGAAGAGGAAACAATAGATTCGTATTCATAAGAGATAGAATCAACATCTTGTAAATTAAACTCAATGGAAGACAAGAGCTTTTTATGATGATCTAAGGCAATATCAAAAGAATGATAAATACGTGTAATATGAGAATATAGTCTTTTTGCAGTTTCACAAAAAATGTTTCTTTGTTTCAACAAAATTTCTTTGTTTTCATGCAATTGTTCTCTACTTTCTACTAAAATTTCTATCCTAAGTTGACTTTTCTCTAATGCCCCACACATGCTTTCAAGTTTCCCCTTAAGCGAAGTTACTTCCTCCCTTGCCTGACACGCATCACTATTTGCTGAAACAAGTAGTTGATTCATATGAAGACAGTCAGAAGTAATTTTGTTAAGACCGTTAATATATAGTTCTTCTGGAACATTAAAGTTATCAAGCAAACGGGATACCTGCTCAGGGATAGTGAGGTGAGAGTTGGACGAGGATACTAACCCTTGTGCCATAAGACACACGCCAGTGATGTTGCTATTCTCTTCTTTATCCGAATTTTCATCTTCGAACCAAATACTGCATCCTGTATGAGCAGCAAACATTGCACCATGTTTTGGTTTGCGGATCTCATCATCGTCTGAACCAGAGGACCAAATCTGATACGTGCCATCAACTCCTTTTGAAGCCACAAGAGACTGACTTTGTGCCTTAGTCCTGGCTTCCTCAAGCTTCTTCACATAGTAAGCTTCATCTTTCACCCTTTCCTCTTTCTCGTTGGCTTTCTTCAACATGCAATCTTTGGCAAGATGGTTTTTACTAAAGCAGTAGTTGCAATCGTATCCTGAGTCACCCAACAGCTTCTTCTCAGGTTGTGAAGGAGTCTCAACCTTCGGTTTGATGGGTGCTTCAGCACGTCTCACTACCTGTTTCCCATTGTTGTAACTTTGGTTGAAGGTCGAATCAGTTTGTGGCCTCTTCTGAGACTTCTTCTTCTTGTTGTTAGAGAATAGAGCAACATATTCCCCATTTTCATGAACATCTCCTTCATCATTGGCAAAAGAAAGATCTTCAGATTCAGTGTATGAAACAAAGGCAAGCGATCCAGCAGACAATTGAACATCTTGCAAGTCCAGCACATCATATTCATATGATTTTAGCAAATTATACAATTCTTCCAGAGAGTATGAGTTGATACGTTCATGAGCTCGTACAATCATGGTGATTTGTTTCCATTCTCTACGAAGGCATTGCATGAATCTAAAGTTTTTCTCATGCAGAGTTTTCGAAACTCCATACTTTTCTAGATCGTATACAACATCATTAAACCTCTCAATGGTTTGATCGATCTTTTCGTTATCGAGTTGTTTGAAATTGCTAAAATAAGCAAGGATGTTATTGACGATGCTTTTCTTCATGACATCGTTTCTTTCATATCTCATATTCAATCTATCACAGATCTCTTTCGCAGACTTTGAACCACGGATCAGATTGAAGGTAAATGGGGGCAAACCACTCTTCAGTTCACTCATGCAACGTTTATCATTCTCTACCTTTTTCTTGTTAGCAACAATAGTTTCTTCAGTTTCTTCGACAAGTATTGCTTCTCCAGTGGGTTTGACGAATCTTGCTTTGACATTAGCTGTGAACGGACCTGCATTGATAGATAACATAATATCTTCATTTATCCCAACAGATGGTCTTCCATGTGATCAGCCCACTGATCGTAGAATTCTGAAATGAGCGTTGGGGCCTTATTGTTAGACCCAAGAAGAGCAGCATAGTTCATCATAACATTGTTTGCGTTGTAAACCATTGACGGGTCTTTGCAGAACTAGACCAAGTAAGAAAAGTTTTGAAACACGGAAGAGTGGATCTAAGAACAATTTAGATACACAATTCAAAGAAAATTAATTGTTTCTTGGTAAAAGATCGGCAAGTAACCCGCTCTGATACCACTTGTAAGACAAAATTACGACCAATGCAGACAAAACAAATAGCAATATTGAATATTCAATCAGTCGAATGCTTTATGCACTGTAATTAATATAAGGCTCCCTATCAAAGAGACGAGCACCTTTACAAGCACGATTACAATGAATTACGATTGTTAACTCTCCTTTTACGTCTAGGGTTACATCAACTATATATATTAACATACAATGGACAATAAACCCAAGGCCCATTATAAAAAAAATAAGAATGGAAACCCTAAATAAATACGCAACCTACTAAAGATAATCATTATCGTGCAAGATGTTAATCTTCAGATAAGCACCACCAGACTTCGGAACTTCACAACCTTCGGACAGGAGTATAAGTACTTCGGATGTCTAAATCTCAACACTATCAAAAATCCTAACATATGTATTTCTTAAAAGTAATATTATATCGATATATATGTCATTTTATAAGGAATAAAAATAAATATTGATATATTCAATTATTTTTCTTGATTAAATAAAATGTTACTAAATTATGTGATCGATATTCTTTTTCACGTTCTCAACATATGGTTTTTTTCTCGTTTGAACCTTCTCATACTAAATTATGTGATCGGTTTTTGTTTTTGTTTTTTTTTTTTGTTTTTACACTTGTTTATTATCTTAAAATATATGAAACCTAATAAATTTTCTTATTTTCTAACAGGTTTTACAATATTCAAAATTAAATAAAAAATCTAGTTATTAAACTATGATTTGTATAATGTAATTTTTTTAACATATCAATATCGATATTTTATATCAAAGGAAAGATAATTATCAATTTTTATATATTTGGTAATTTTGTTTTGATAAAAAAATGATAATAATTAAGAATACGACAAGTCCTACACTATATATATATATATATATATGACTTAATGCACTAAGTCGCTTATATTTATGACTTTTCGACAAAAAGATTTAAAAAAACATGCATATACGAAATCTTATCTCATTGTATTTGTAGGAGTTGGAATTGATGAGAAATCATTGCTAACGATATTGGGGAAATGGGATACGAATCAATTAAAATCGTTTAGATTAGCAACTCCTAATTTCTTTGTTGAGGATGAGCAACTATTTGAGAAATTAATTGAAGATCAACTTAATAAACAGAAAAGGGAGTTCTCACGCTTTGCAGTAAGTATATCCATCTAATGCGTCCTTTTTTTTGTGAACAACTCGTTAGTCCTTGCATTTTTGGTTTGTTTATTGAGTATAAACATTTTTGTTATCTATTTTATGAGATAACCTTACACAATATGGGGATTCTTTTTTTTTTTTTTTTTTTTTGTAGAAAGCATTGACACGATGGACAATACATCCATGGGAAAGGGATGCTCGTTTGATTAATGAAGCATTAATAAACGACACCAAATCTTACAATGTCATAATAGAAATCACATGCACAAGGTCTTCAGACGAGCTACTAGGTGCACGAAAGGCCTATCATTCTCTCTTTAAACATTCTATTGAAGAAGATGTTGCTTATTATATCACAACCGATGAATGCAAGGTCATTCATTACATTTCATCCTTTCTTCATGTTCCATATTATAAGATGTTACATGGAAGAAGATGTTCTTTCGAATTTGTTTTATTCTCTTGTCGCAAAACTAACTTGAACCGTGATTGTTGTATGCTGTATTAATAAACAGCTATTTGTAGCATTGGTGAGTGCATATCGTTATGAAGGCCCAAAAGTGGACCAAGAACTCATGAAATCTGAAGCCAAAACAGTCTACAAAGCCTTGAAAAATGTAGACGGTAAGAACCCTATTGTTGATGATGACTTGGTGATGATACTCTCAACGAGAAGCAAACTCCACATCATGTCATTAATCGAGTATTACCAAGAAAAAAGTGGCAACCCCATCGATGAGGTAAATTAAAACCTTGTGTTGGCACCGACGTACTTTATGTTAGTCATTAGTCAAGATTAATTAACTTTGCTTATTACAACTTTGTATCCTTGGAACATAGTTAACCATCCTATAAGTCATCACTTTACAGGATCTTGATATGAACTTGATCTTAAAGCACACAGTGCAATACTTATGTACACCCCCATTCCCCCAACTTACTTTTGTGAGGTTAGGGTTTTATTTCACGTTCAACATTAACAACAAAACAACCTCATTTAGGCTTTGGGGTGATTTTTTGTTCAAGTGTATATTTAACTTTTTGATGGACTTGATAGGTTTTGCAAGCTTCTATGGGAAAAGAAGCTGATGAGAACGCAAGAGAAGGTCTTACCCGAGTGATCATCACCCGAACTCACATTGACATGAAAACTATCAAAGAAGAGTATCACAAAAAGTATGGGAACACATTGTCAGAGAGAATCGAAATTGTAGCTAATGGAAACTACAAAGACTTTCTTCTTACACTGATTACAAGAGAGAAAGCTACATAATGCAGACCAACTCTATCTACACGTACATTACAAAAGACACTCCTACGTCTAATGCTTTTCCTGAGTTTCATCTTTTTTTACTGCTTGTATTTGTGATTCTGAAAAGGGATAAAAGAGTTAAAGTTTGTGTTTGTGCTTGTGTTGCGATACTTATGTTTGGCTGTTTGTTACAATTATTGAGGGGTATGATTAACAAGTGGAAAATGTATTTATGGTTAATTAAATGTTTCCAGGAAAAGGATAAATTAGCTTGACCAAAATATAAAAACAGTACAAACTAGTGTTATATCTTCGTTGTCACGTATTTCAATGAAATAAAATTTTGAGTTAAATCAAAAACTCAACAGCATTTTCATAATATTGTAAATAAAATAAATTAATTTAAACACCTAGAAGTCAATCTAGGGCACAAATTGCAACATATGTTCGATGCAAAGAACATATATCATGTGCCAAGGAATTTAAGTTCGATGCCATGTATCAACCTGACTTGAGTTGGTCGCTGAATATGTTTGGTATCGAGCTGAAAAGTATTTGGTTCCTAAAGACTTATGACGTTCTCGAAAACTTGAACTTCTTGTGACTAAACTTTTACAAAGTAAACCCTTACTTTTTCAACATTTGTTTATCCTTGAATAAAAAATCAAAACTTTTTTGATAGTATAAAAGCCAAAAATAATAACAAATAACACTCAAAGAACCACAAATCTACAATTATAACAATATATTTCGTATAATCAAACCTACAACAAAATATTCATTACATAACAATGGATTAACTCTCAAGGATACAATTTTCACATGTAAACCACATCGGTTAAGCTCTTCCTAACTTGGAGAAACTCTAATACTTACTTTGTTGATGGAAACATATTTATCCAAAAAAATAGGAATACTTTCTAAAATTCCAATGATATCTCCAATGCACTCAAGCAACTATTATCAACTATTATAATGAACAGTATGAACCATTGTCATCTGCAACCAATAGTTGAACACACAAAAGGTATTAAATGTAAAAAAGTAAAATGTTAAGGACAAATTGTCAAATATATAGACAAAGGACAACTAAAAAGAAATAAACAAACATATTTGTTGCATGCATACCTGCATCAAAATCTTCAATCGTCTAAATTTGTTTCTTCATAGTTACTTCAAATTGCCCCAAAATATTCTTGAAATATGGCTTACTGGATGCAAATATATATATATATATATATATATATATATATATATATATATATATATATATATATATATATATATATATATATATATATATATATATATATATATATATATATATATATATATATATATATATTATTGTATATCATATACGAAACAAAGTTGCATAAAAATTACAAACTCGGCCATTTTTTTTAACAAAAAGCCAACCACAATATCCATATTAAACATGTCTCAAACTAAAAAAGGTAGTCCCATAATATCACACCAATTGTCAGTCACACAAACCATTCAAATTCAGTTAAAACTTTCAAAAAAAACCAACGTCATCTTCCATGTCACACTTATCTTGATGACATAATATTATTTTTCGACTTTGAAGAATCACATGAGGAATATTCATATGATTTGGAAAAGGTTCAACGAAGTTGGCCATTTCAGTCAATTTCTCATTCACTTGTGTTAGGATCGAGACACTTAGCATACGAACACTAAGCTCACACACTCAGCTCACAAATTAATAACACAAGAATTTAACGTGGTTCGGTCCAAAAATGACCTACGTCCACGGCGGATAACTAGGAATGTTTTATTGCGCTGTGTTTTTGTGTTGTGTGGTACATCTTTAACATTGCAGTTACACCCATATATATAGGTGTTGTGATACATTAAATAATGAATACATTGAAGGCCTTAATTGACTAATTTGATTTCACCAAACATTTTCACCAACCATGGACTCACCAACCTTCTTTCTGCAGCTACATTGACCAACTAGTGGCTTCACATTTAACAATCTCCCACTTGAAGCCACAGAACAATCTTCACATGTGCTTCATCTATGCATTCTAAAAAACACTTTTGATCTTAGCTCCTTCCTAGTTACCCTGGCCTTCTCTTTAATTAGCCTGAAGGCCAGTTGAAGCTATGCAGAGCTTCAACTTCTCTAAGGTAACAACCTTAGTCAACATATCAGCTGGATTTTCAGTTCCTTTGATCTTCTTCAACTTCAGAGTACCATCATTAATTATTTCTCTGATGAAGTGATATCTCAGCTGTATGTGCTTTGTCTTCGAATGGAAGACAGGATTCTTTGCAAGGTGTATTGCACTTTGATTATCACAAAACAGTGCACAATCAACTTGTTCCTTGCCAAGTTCTTCGAGAAAGTTCTTCAACCATATAAGCTCTTTGCTTGCTTCAGCAACTGCCATATACTCTGCTTCTGTGGTTGAAAGGGCAACACTTTTCTGGAGTTTAGACATCCAACTCACTACAGTGCCTCCCACTATAAAGACATACCCGGTAGTGCTTTTGTATGAGTCTTTGCAACCACCAAGGTCTGCATCTGCAAAACCCTTTAGAATGACATCTTTCCCTTTAAAATGCAATGCCACTTTTGAAGTCCCCTTCAAATATCTTAGCAGCCATTTAACTGCTTCCCAATGTTCTCTCCCCGGATTGGACATAAATCGACTAACAACTCCCACTGCATGTGCAATATCTGGTCTCGTGCATACCATTGCATACATGAGACTACCAACTGCAGATGCATAAGGTACTTTAGCCATTTCTTTCTTGTCTTCATCTGATTTGGGTGACTGAACTTTAGAAAGCTTAAAGTGACTTCCCAAAGGTGTGCTTCTGATATTGGCATCTTTAAGGCTGAATTTCTCTAATACTTTCTCAATGTATTTCTCTTGAGAGAGTGTCAAAGAGCCATCTTCTTTGTTTCTGAAAATACTCATCTCGAGTATTTGGTTTGGAGCTCCCAAGTCTTTCATCTCGAATTCTTCAGACATTAGCTTCTTTAACTTCTTGATCTCTGTCATGTCTGAGCCTGCAATCAACATATCATCTACATAGAGTAGTAGAATGATATAAGAACCCTTAAACTTCTTGATGTAACAACAATGGTCATTGTCACATCTCTTGTAACCAACTCTTCTCATGAAGTTATCAAACTTCAAATACCATTTTCTGGGCACTTGTTTCAGACCATACAAGCTCTTCTTCAATTTACACACCAAGTTTTCTTTGCCTTTAATCTGAAAACCCTCTGGTTGTGTCATGTAAATCTCTTCATCTAGGTCACCATGTAGAAAAGCTGTCTTGACATCTAGTTGCTCTAGATGCAAACCTTCTGCTGCTACAATACTGAGAACAAGTCTGATACTGGTCATCTTCACTACTGGAGAGAAAATTTATTGAAATCGATTCCCTCTTTCTGTTGAAAGCCCTTGACTACTAATCTTGCTTTGTACCGTTTGGTACCATCATGTTCATCCTTGACCCTGAAAACCCATTTGTTCTGAAGAGCCTTCTTCCCAACTGGAAGCTTTGTTAAGTGCCAGGTCTTGTTCTTCTCAAGCGACTTCATTTCATCTTTCATTGCTAGCTCCCACTGCAATGAATCTTTCAACCCCATAGCTTCAGAGTAACATTGGGGTTTACCATTTTCTGTCAAAAGAATGTAGTTGACAGATGGTGAGTATCTTTGTGGTGGTCTGATGACTCTGGAAGATCTTCTTGGTTGAACTTGAGGTATGGCTGGGGACTCTGGAGCTGGAGGGCTGGTTTCTTCATCTTCAGAGTCATTTCTAGAATCATCCTATAAGCTCCCACTGTCAGTTGAATCATCCCCAGATTCAGGGATTTCAACTGAAGCTTCTTTCTTCTTTTCACCACCTTCATATTCAACGTACTCCTTCTGGACTTCTGGACTTTTGGTGTTTATGTCTTTGAATAACTCAGCTTCGTTAAAGATGACGGTCTTGCTTCGGATTATCTTTTTGCTTTCATTATCCCAAAGCCTGTAACCCATTTCGTCTGACCCATAACCAATGAATGTGCACTTCTTGGTCTTTGAATCAAGTTTATCTCTATCACCATCTTTTAACAAACTGTAAGCACTACAACTAAAGACTTTTAGGTGTTTGAGACTTACTTCCTTCTCTTGCCACATTTCTTTCGGCAATTAAAAGTCCAAGGGAACACACGGTGAACAGTTGATCAAGTAGGCTGCAGTGTTAACTGCATCAGCCCAGAATGTCTTTGGTAAACCAGCATTCAACCTCATGCTTCTAGCCCTTTCATTCAGAGTTCTATTCATTCTCTCAGCTACACCATTCTGCTGAGGGGTTCCTGGGACTGTCTTGATCATCTTTATCCCTTGCTTGGCACAATAGTCAACAAACTCCTTGCTTATGTATTCACCACCATTATCCGACTTCAGGCATTTTACCTTCAAATCAGTTTCATTTTCAACATCAGATTTCCATATCTTAAAAGTATCAAATACATCAGATTTATTTTTAAGAAAATAGACCCATACCTTGCGTGTTGAATCATCAATAAAGGTTACATAGTAGTTTTTGCCTCCTAGGGATGAAACTGGTGTTGGTCCAAATACATCCGAGTGAACAAGCTTCAACTTCTGAGCTTTCGGTGTCTTCCCCGTCTTTACAAAAGTAACCCGCTTTTGTTTCTCGAGAACACAAGATTCACAAAATTCAGTTTCAACTTTCTTCAAGTCTGGAAACTTCCCTTTCTGAGCCAACATCTTCAATCCCTTATTGCTCATGTGTCCGAGTCGTTGGTGCCATAAATTAGATGGACTCGGATTTGTGGTTACGGCATGAACACCATCACTAGGTACCTCTACCATGTATAGAGTGCGTTTCTTCTTTCCTTTGGCAATCACCAAGTTTCCTTTGATCACTTTCCATTGTCCACCCCCAAAGTGAACATCAAACCCTTCATCATCCAACTTACCAACTGAAATCAACTTTCTCCTTAAGTTTGGAATAACCCTGACATCTTTCAATGTCCATGTGGTTCCTAAGGAGGTCTTCAAATCTACGTCTCCGATACCCGTAATATCAAGCACTTGATCATCGGCCAAACGAACTTTTCCAAGAGCACCTGTTTGTAGGTTCTTGACCATATCTGGGCATGAGACGGCATGGAAAGAAGCACATGAATCCATAATCCAGGATTCTGCTGAATTCTCAACACAACATATGAGAAAATCTCCTGATTCTTCAGAGGATACATTGTTTACTTCTTTCTTTTCAGTTTGTGGTTTTGGGCATTGGCTTCTAAAGTGACCTTTTTCTTTGCAATTCCAGCATTCAATGTCTTTTCTGGTTTTTGACTGTCCTCTTTTTCTGGACTTTGATCTGCCTCGACCACGTCCTCTTTCGTTTTTTCTTCCTCTATTTTCTGTATGCAATATAAAACTAGAACTAGAAGTCTCACCATTGCTTCTCCGTCTCATATCTTCATTTACACTTAAGTCACGAATACTCTCGAAAGTGAGTTTGGTAGTGCCAGATGCACTACTAACAGCTGTGAATGTGCCTGACCAACTGTCGGGCAAAGATGATAAAAGTAGGAGCGCTTGTACTTCATCTTCAAACTTTATTGCAACTGAGGTTAAACGAGAAATAATCGAGTTAAACTCGTTTATGTGAGCGGTAACCGACATGCCTTCCTTCATCTTGGTGTTAACCAGTTGTTTGATGAGGAACACTTTGTTTGAAGCAGACGACTTCTCGTACATGTTGGACAAAGCCTTAAATACTCCATAAGTAGTTGTTTCATTGACAATGTTATATGCAACACTCTTTGCCAATGAAAGCCTAACTACACCCAAGGCTTGTCGATCCAACAACTTCCAATCTTCATCATACATGTCATCCGGTTGTTCGCCCAACATAGGCAAATGCAAACTTTTCTGATACAGCATATCTTCAAAATGCATCTTCCAAAATCCATAATCAGTACCATCAAACTTCTTAATTTTAATTTTACCGTCTTCTGCCATTTTAACGGACAAAATGCACTTTTCTTTCAGAAGTTAAGGGTGAAAATGAAATTTTTCTAAAATTCAAGGGCTAAACTACAATTTTCTGAAAGTTCAGAGGGTTAAACAGTAATTTTCTGAAAGTTCGGGGGCTAAACAGCAATTTTCTGAAAGTTCGGGGGCTAAACAGCAATTTTCTGAAAGTTTGGGGGCTAAACTGCAATTTTCTGAAAGTTCAGGAGATAAACTGCAATTTTTGGAAATTCAAGACCTGTTTTGCAATATCTGGAACTCCAAGGACCTGTTTTGCAATTTCTGAAACTTCAGGGACTGTTTTTCAAAATATGCTACAGTACCGCTACAGTATCGTCTTCTCCGGCGCAACTCCGGTGCTACAGTGTCGTCTTCTCCGGCGGACTCCGGCGCTACAGTGTCGTCTTCTCCGGCGATCTGGTTTCTTCGGTCACTATTCCGGCGAACGTTTGACCTGCGATTTGGAGGTCTTCCGGTGGTCAAAAAATTCCAAAAAATATATTTTCGGAATCTGCGGAATAAGACCTTTCCAACGGCGTAAACCAAAATCGTTTTTGAGATAAAAACTTTTCGACCCAAAAACAAAAAATCACTCTCTGGAGCTATACCAAGGCTCTGATACCAATTGTTAGGATCGAGACACTTAACATACGAACACTAAGCTCAGACACTCAACTCACAAATTAAGAACACAAGAATTTAACGTGGTTCAGTCCAAAAATGACCTACGTCCACGGCGGATAACTAGGAATGTTTTATTGCTCTGTGTTTTTGTGTTGTGTGGTACATCTTTAACATTGCAGTTACACCCATATATATAGGTGTTGTGATACATTAAATAATGAATACATTGAAGGCCTTAATTGACTAATTTGATTTCACCAAACATTTTCACCAACCATAGACTCACCAACCATGGACTCACCAACCTTCTTTCTGCAGCTATATTGACCAACCAGTGGCTTCACATTTAACAACTTGTTCATCTTTAAAAGCATCAAGATCAATAACCTCATCTCATTTCCACATTTCAAGAATCAAAATTTTCTTTTGTTTTTAGTGAAGCAAACGACTTGTGAGAATAATAAGTTAATAAAATATGTTTAAAGTGTACATTATAAAATTGATATTTATACCTTGTTGTATATTTATTGGTTCAATTAGGGTCTTTCTTGGTTCAAGTGATGGAAAAATAAATTAATAAACAATTCTAACTATATAACAAACTATAGAATATTGGACTCCTATATTGACTTTTTATGATGTTACCCATCTTGGTCAATCTTGTCGTTCAAGACATCTTGCATATAGAACATAAGAATAACAAAATGTTGGTACCTCAAACATTCGCCAATTTCTAAAGTACTAACGAAATGTACCACACCAATTTGCAGCTCGTACATTTATATTTTTATGATGTTCCATATTATCTTGGTCAATCTTTTTGTTCAAAGGATCCTACATATAAAAAATAAAATATTATCTGTTAGAGAAGAATAATGAAAAATGTTTGTACCTTAAACACTCCTAATTGCATTCAAGAAATTACATCATGTTCTTCAACATGATCGTGTTGTTTAGTCTCGCGATCGACCTGATCTTGCTCAATCTTATCCATCATAACCTCCTGTATGTCAATCATGAAGGTTTATATGCAATGAAGTAACAATGAGGAAATGTTGGTACCTTCAACTTTCATATTTCAATTCAGGAAATTACTTTTGTTACTTTAGCTTCATGAGCACAAACTCCACCATCATATGTCAACTTTATAATATGAGACACATGTTCGTGTTGTTAATCATGGTGTTGGACTTGCTTCATACGTGGCAGCTCTATAGATGGTTTCAGCCTTTTCAGAACAACTCAATGTAAATGTCGATAACATTCAGCATCGAAAGCATCAAGTTTATATAAAGGAAATATACATAGTTATATTCCATTTATATGATCATGGGTGGTCATTGGACAATAGTTGAAGACACAATTTAGAGCTATCCTGGACCTAGTAAACAAACCACAAATAATAGCTCATATATATATATATATATATATATATATATATATATATATATATATATATATATATATATATATATATATATATATATATATATATATATATATGAAAAGCAACTTCTATAACAACAGGAACCACTTTCCTACTGTTGTTTTGAAACACTTGGTCATTTCTGTTCCTCCATATCAGATTAAACGCTGGAAAGCACACCACCTTAACAACCTTTTGAGCAGGTTTGCTACTTATTCCATCCACGGCCCAGCCCATTAACTCCTCAAAAGAGCCCAGCACCCTATTATGAAGTCCCCACCATATACGAATCTTATCCCAAATGCCTTTTGCTATAGCGCAATTAATAAAAGTATGGCTTATAATCTCTTCTACATCATTACAGATGGGGCAAACACAAGAATTTTGACTTAGGGTGGGGGGAGTAGATCCCTCCCATCCCACTGAACCCACGCGCCACGTCAGCTTTTCTCTCTCCTCTCACTTCCATTTTCCCCATCTTTCACCAATCTTTCACCCATGGAACCAGTACCCACTGAACCCACTGAACCCACAATGCCACATCATATATTTGATATTTAAATTCATTTATTAATTTAATAAATGATTTTTAATATTTAATTTAATATTATAAATAA
Source organism: Cichorium intybus (assembly GCA_023525715.1). Classification (NCBI taxonomy): domain Eukaryota; kingdom Viridiplantae; phylum Streptophyta; class Magnoliopsida; order Asterales; family Asteraceae; genus Cichorium; species Cichorium intybus. The sequence continues at coordinate 92,325,813 of CM042013.1, forward strand.
TGATAATATGCAATTAATAAAATAAAAATCACAAATAACATAAAATTAAAAAACCACACCATTACATAAATTAAAAAGAAAATTAAAACCTAAATAACGGAAATGAAATCCTAAATACGGAATAATAAAACCTAAATAACGGAAATGAAATACTAAAAACGTTAAAACACCTAGTGATCCAAAGTAGCTATGTATGTATGCTCGATGTGGTCTACAAGATCCGCAAGAAGTTTTTGGTGAATTCCTTGATTGCGTATTTCGAGAATCAAGTCAGGGCTAACTTCTTGTTTGTTTGGGGAATCTGGAACGTGTACTGGACATATAGCCCTACCTTCATCCTGGATGATCATGTTGTGTAAAATTAGGCAAGCGTACATGATATCTTTACATCGATCGACATCGACGGACCGTGCAGGCTGTCTGATAATAGCCCATTTTGCTTTTAGAACGCCAAAGGCTCGTTCAACGTCCTTTCTTGCCGCTTCTTGGGCCGCCTTGAAACGCTTCTTTTTGGGGGTAATAGGGTGTGAAAATGATTTCACAAATTGTAAGACCCGTATCCTGATTATAACATATACTTAAAATAAGAGTGTTAGGAATTATATAGTCATTGGTAATTATAAAGCTAAGAAAAACTTTAGTTACAATTTCATATGAAAATCAGCATTTTGTGTCGTTTTTAGAAAAATCATAATTAATTCTAGAAAAATCGTTTGGACCTCAAACCAGTGCACAAAGTTTACAAATTGAGTCTAGTACAATTACCAAAAATAATAGTAAGCTTGAAAATGACATTATTTATGGTAAAAAATGCAATCTTTACTGATTAGTTCGGAATTGACAGATTAGATATTCTGTTTTCAAAAAATCATAATAAATCATAGAAAAATCGTATAAATACATACCATACATCCCTGGAAAGGTATTGAGATGAATTTACTGAATATCAAATAAAAACGTGAATTTAATGGGCTTAAGATCGGCTAAACCAGTCTTGAACAGACTGATTCTAGAAGGCCTTTAATTTCAACAAAATTATATTATTAAAATCTTTTGTCAAAAGTGTCATGCCATTTTTTATTCAAGAATTCAAGTATAAATACCACCCAAACATCTCATAAACCACACCAACAAATCTCAATCCAATATATAGAGGTTTCTAAGCACTAGAGTGTAAGAAGTGAGTGAAAGGAAGCTCAAAAGCCTAGCGAAGAAGTTATAGGTTCCGACGACTGGTCATAAGGTAACTACAAACTTTTCTATAACTTAATTAGGTATTGTAAAATAGTTTTTGTGTTAAGAAGTAGAATATTTAATAAGTATAACATATGTTATATTATACTCATTTCTAACAATAGTAAACAAAAACCTTAAAATGTCGTTATTATAACAATTCGTAATTCCGAAAATAATACCGATTGATTTACTTACGAGGACGGTGACTAGGCCGATTACTTGGGATCTGGTTGTTGGATTTTCCGAAAGGCTAAAATGCTGAAAGGATCCTGCCACCCCATCTAATCTTCTACCTGGCTGTTCTTTACTTGATAAATCATGGAGTATCATATTGGAATTACTGAAGGGTTTAATGATGCGACTACAATATAGTTAAGGATTAAGAAATGATAGATTTCTTATTATGTTAACAGTTAAAGTTGAAGGAAATAAAAAGTCGAGAAAGATAAACGATATAGTCAACTATAATCAGGTGAGTCTTCTCACTATACTATAGGTGATATTGCATGCGTAGGAAGGAAGATATGTTAGACTAAGGTGATCTTACCTGTTATGATAATTGTATGAATTATTGCTATGAAAACGATTGTTTGTGGACGGAACGGGATAGCCTGCGAGCTAATAGGCGGAACGGGAATAGCCTGCGAGTCATTAGACGGAACGGGAAAAGCCTGCGAGCCAATAGGCGGAACGGGAATAGCCTGCGAGTCATTAGACGGAACGGGAAAAGCCTGCGAGCGATAAGACAGAACGGGAACTGCCCGTGAGTCTTCAGGCGGAACAGGGATAGCCCGTGAGTCTCACAGACATATGAATGGTTATTGTGTGTTGTATGTTATGTGATGGATCGTATGGTATTTTGAGGAACTCACTAAGCTCCGTGCTTACCCTTTTCCCTATATAAACTACTGTTTCAGGTACATCAGGTACAATGGATGGCAAGGCGTGACGTGTATACACTGTGCTGCTTCATTGGAGGACTGTTTTTGAATTAATATTTTGCTATATTGTGATTTCGTTAACTTCTGTTAATCCTGGGGTGTTTTCATTAAACTTATAAGTTATAGAATTTTGTCAAAATTAATTAAGTGGCTTTTCTTATATTGAAGTTTTCGTTTAATTTTTTTTAAATTTACTCAAAAATTTTGGGATGTTACAAGTTGGTATCAGAGCACAGCTTGAGAGAATCAGGCTCACTTAGTGAGTTCTGGACTCAAGTTGAGGCTTAAGAGTTTTCTTAAAACATTTTTACGAAAGAATGATGTTTTATGAAGGGTGAACTGAAGACACAGTGTGTACCGCCAGCCGACGCCAGTATGAGAAAAGGGTTAAGTATTTAATATTGTGGATGTTAAAAAAACATATGGTATATGTTTGCTGAAATTCCTGGTAGAGATCACATATTGTTGTATTATTATCTGCTATTTGCTAATAGAACTGTATGCTAGTGCCGATAGGTTGCTTAGAGATTTCCACTAAGTTGTATACAATATGTACTGAATAGTCATAGAATGTGTGAGTTGACCTTATTGCATGTTCCTTGTTTGGTTGTTGCCTTAGGGAAGATTCTCTTATTTGAAAGACTGTTTAGTTCGATATTGTATACAACTATGTTCGCGAAACAACCTGTCATCACTGGAGGAAGTTCCGTCTTAGTTAGAATAGCAGGGTGGGGGTGGGATTCCAAGTATTCCTAGAAGGGTTGACATATGCCTTGTAAGGGCATATGTGTGAAAATTATCGGTAAAAAGCGAATTGGATATTTCGAGACGGGTCTTGGAACGAACATGGATAGGTGTGGAAGGTAGTAGTAGAGCTCCTACTATCGAAAGCACAGGATCCACGTTCGAGTCGGGAGTTCGTCACGAAGGATCCAAGGAGCTGAATATGTGAGTATCTGGCATAATTAACTTAAATGCTAGTGTAATGTGGTAAACTTTTATCCATTCAATTTTTGAATGTTGATTGTGAGGTTCAGTAGGAACAATTAAGATGCGATCATACCAGTTTGGTTGGACCGATCATGCTTAAGTTAATTACTGAGCTTAAAGACTGTTGAAAGGGAGAATGCCAAAATGCTATTGTGGTAGCTATTTTTCATGCAACTAATGGGCGCACAAGTCAGACAGGGACTAAAGGATGCAAGTGTGATTTTTCCAACTCACGGTCAAAGAGGTGCAAGCGGCGTCTGAGATGATAGCGGGTATTTTTGAGTCGACTCTGTATATGCCTAGAGCTGTGTAATAGGGGCTACCTACCCTTGTATTGATCTTGCTTGAGTGATTGATCAAGTCGTGTGGGTTGAGAGTCTGGATCACTCGCTCGTGATTGAGGAAACTGACGATAGAGGTGTTGCCTAGGGTCGCAAGCGGATGAGTAACATATGGTGGTTGATGTAAACGTCTCTACATTATCGAAACATGTTTATTGAGATGGTGTTTGCCCCTGATGCAAGTTGTTGGCTGAGCAGAGTGGGCTTGGTTTTCGTTCGAGAGTAAGGGCTCGTAAAAAAAAATTATAAATCGAAGAAACAGACTTGGACTTTAGTCCAAGTGGAGGAGGAATACAAAATTAAGGGAACAACATGAATATTGTATAGAATCGATGAAATCATTAAAATTATAGTAAGACGTCGATATATTTAATTCATTACTATAACTTTATATTAATACATTAAGAAAAGTTTACAGAACTACTAACCTAAACTGGAGAATCAGAAAGATGTGAGAAAAGATCTTCTACACTCCACTCTTTGTCATCATTACGTTGACTTGTACCTTCTTGAGGATTTGGAAGGGGTATGCTTCCGGTTATTGGAGGAGGAGCTCCAAGGTATGGGTTCTCAATAGGGTTGGAACCCGTAACCCCATGATTATGGGCTAAAATCGACTCGTTTGGGGAGTGTGTAAGTAGGGAAGTGATGAGGAAGGATTCCAATTCGGAACCAGTTGGGGATAGCTATAAGAAGGAGGAAACCAAGCTAGGTCACCTACAAAGCCTCCAAAATTATCCTCACTCCTAGGCTCGAGTAAACCAGGATTAATACTACTCATACCAGAGTTAGATGGCAGAGATTGCTGCTGTGTATGAGTTCTTGATGAAGTTTCTCCCTTTTCCAGAAATTTTCTTTTCCTAAATACAACCTTATGAGCAGCTTGTATTAGCTTCTTTGTATCGTCTGTTAGACCCGATTGTGACCCTTCAATTATCGCTTCTTTTTCCTTTTTTAGGTTGGGTATTAAATCTCCCGATAATTCTGTTGCCTCAATAAATTCATTACCAAATTCCTGTGGCACAAATAACTTTAGTAATTTCAACCTTATGATATAAAGGAATTAAAAAAATATAGTTCTTTACCTCAGCACGATCAATAAGGGTTTGCAAACTCGTAAGTTGTCGTTGGGGCCAATGATTGATACCTAATTCTCTACAGCGTTTTTTTAATTGTGTCGTTCCAATGTTGAGTTCCTTCGCAGCTTTCTCAATTGGTTCGTTAAAGTGTTCAGCTATTATTTCCCTACTTAATAAATGTCTGAAACCTCTTCCACTGCCACCTACTATGTTTTCTGAACTAGAAGATTCAAATCCAACTGTATTGTTATCATTCTGGATCATTTGAACATGATCCTGATTTTCTGACCCAAAGATGGACATTGATTCATCAAAATTAGTGGCCTCTATCGGTAATAATTGTTGGTTTTCAACTAAAATCTCAGGATTCTGAAATCCTTCTAGATTCCTCTGAATCACCTGAAGGTGATTTTGGTATTGAAAACCAACCCCAAACTCGGGATTCATATCAATATTGATGTTATCAATCGTCTGTAATTGATTGTCATTTTGAATGTCAGCCATGAATCCTTGATTCATGGGGATGATCTCACTGCTCATTGAGGGTACGTCGATGAATGGATTGTACTCAGTTAGACCATCCACAAATGGGTCTACAAATAACACATGTCAAATGATAAAACAAAATAGGATACTTATAAATGGATCATTCAAAAGAATTTAACCTGGTAGAAGGCATGGAGTCTGATCAAGTGCAAAGTCAGATGCATGCCCCGGATCATCTGAGTTAATGTTCAACTCAGGAAAAATTTCCGGCTCACCGTGGAGTTGCTCTATTGGTAGTATATCTGGAAGACTGTACCATAATTCAAAATCAAATAAAACATTAGAAAGGTAATCGAAGTATGGATAATAGATGTCTAGAATGTTAGAGTCACCGAACTCTATTAAGAATGATTGGTTTGAAGTACCCTCTCCTTGCTGAAAACCAGGTCCAGGGTTCGACAAATCGCCCATTGAAGATCTGTTTTCCATGACTCGGATTTAAATATGAGTTTGTTTACGAACAAACTAGTGGTAAGAGAGGATGAGACTGAAAATGAGTGTGGAAATGAATGATACTACATACCTGTATATATAGTATCTTGCAGCTGGAACCGAAAGGACACACGGAACTGAAAGGACACCTCATGTTTTAATTACCGAAATTCAAACTAACTACAGTAGATGCGACTTTTCACTACCCCAAGTGACATTTTTTTCAAAATTCGCTGCTTGAATCCGGTGAGAACGAGATAATGAAGAGACTCTTGAAATAAAACAAAATTTTATGTTTCCTAATAATGGAAATAGTTTAAAGAGTGTTCAGTACTCCAAAAAAAAAAAAATTACGAAAGATGATGTAAATTTTATATTTTTCGGTGAAACAAAATTTTTTGGAGATTTTACAAATATAGATTTATTTAGCCAAAAAGTATTTAAAAGAAAATATTGAATTGTGACAAATGTGTGTTGAAATATGCGAATTTATATAAATACGAAATAATGTTAAAAATTAGGTGTTGCAAGTTAACTAGGTTAACTAATTAGAAAGTACTAAATATGTACTGTAGATAGTAGCCGGTCAAGTTGATGTGTGGAACTGTGAGAAACAGTTAGAGTTTTTTTTACATCCAGAGTAACTAGAAAAAAAAATATGGAGTGAATGAGAATAATAGGACCTTAAGCATTATTACAGAGATATGTGAATGTTGAAAGGAAAGATAATGAAACCTTGTAAAGGTTCGACAATAAGACGAGGAGGATTTTTGAAGACTCGATGGGAAATATATAAAGGCGTTCGAGAATGCGGATTTCGGGACGAAATCCAAATAAGTGGGGGAGACTTGTAAGACCCGTATCCTGATTATAACATATACTTAAAATAAGAGTGTTAGGAATTATATAGTCATTGGTAATTATAAAGCTAAGAAAAACTTTAGTTACAATTTCATATGAAAATCAGCATTTTGTGTCGTTTTTAGAAAAATCATAATTAATTCTAGAAAAATCGTTTGGACCTCAAACCAGTGCACAAAGTTTACAAATTGAGTCTAGTACAATTACCAAAAATAATAGTAAGCTTGAAAATGACATTATTTATGGTAAAAAATGCAATATTTACTGATTAGTTCGGAATTGACAGATTAGATAGTCTGTTTTCAAAAAATCATAATAAATCATAGAAAAATCGTATAAATACATACCATACATCCCTGGAAAGGTATTGAGATGAATTTACTGAATATCAAATAAAAACGTGAATTTAATGGGCTTAAGATCGGCTAAACCAGTCTTGAACAGACTGATTCTAGAAGGCCTTTAATTTCAACAAAATTATATTATTAAAATCTTTTGTCAAAAGTGTCATGACATTTTTTATTCAAGAATTCAAGTATAAATACCACCCAAACATCTCATAAACCACACCAACAAATCTCAATCCAATATATAGAGGTTTCTAAGCACTAGAGTGTAAGAAGTGAGTGAAAGGAAGCTCAAAAGCCTAGCGAAGAAGTTATGGGTTCCGACGACTGGTCATAAGGTAACTACAAACTTTTCTATAACTTAATTAGGTATTGTAAAATAGTTTTTGTGTTAAGAAGTAGAATATTTAATAAGTATAACATATGTTATATTATACTCATTTCTAACAATAGTAAACAAAAACCTTAAAATGTCGTTATTATAACAATTCGTAATTCCGAAAATAATACCGATTGATTTACTTACGAGGACGGTGACTAGGCCGATTACTTGGGATCTGGTTGTTGGATTTTCCGAAAGGCTAAAATGCTGAAAGGATCCTGCCACCCCATCTAATCTTCTACCTAGCTGTTCTTTACTTGATAAATCATGGAGTATCATATTGGAATTACTGAAGGGTTTAATGATGCGACTACAATATAGTTAAGGATTAAGAAATGATAGATTTCTTATTATGTTAACAGTTAAAGTTGAAGGAAATACAAAGTCGAGAAAGATAAACGATATAGTCAACTATAATCAGGTGAGTCTTCTCACTATACTATAGGTGATATTGCATGCGTAGGAAGGAAGATATGTTAGACTAAGGTGATCTTACCTGTTATGATAATTGTATGAATTATTGCTATGAAAACGATTGTTTGTGGACGGAACGGGATAGCCTGCGAGCTAATAGGCGGAACGGGAATAGCCTGCGAGTCATTAAACGGAACGGGAAAAGCCTGCGAGCCAATAGGCGGAACGGGAATAGCCTGCGAGTCATTAGACGGAACGGGAAAAGCCTGCGAGCGATAAGACAGAACGGGAACTGCCCGTGAGTCTTCAGGCGGAACAGGGATAGCCCGTGAGTCTCACAGACATATGAATGGTTATTGTGTGTTGTATGTTATGTGATGGATCGTATGGTATTTTGAGGAACTCACTAAGCTCCGTGCTTACCCTTTTCCCTATATAAACTACTGTTTCAGGTACATCAGGTACAATGGATGGCAAGGCGTGACGTGTATACACTGTGCTGCTTCATTGGAGGACTGTTTTTGAATTAATATTCTGCTATATTGTGATTTCGTTAACTTCTGTTAATCCTGGGGTGTTTTCATTAAACTTATAAGTTATAGAATTTTGTCAAAATTAATTAAGTGGCTTTTCTTATATTGAAGTTTTCGTTTAATTTTTTTTAAATTTACTCAAAAATTTTGGGATGTTACAAGTTGGTATCAGAGCACAGCTTGAGAGAATCAGGCTCACTTAGTGAGTTGAATGTCACTGGTTGTTGGTCTACGCATGTATTCTGCACCATATAACTAAACAACACCAGAGCAATAGTTGTAGAGGCTTTCACGGGAAGTTCGTTCTGACATATTCAGGTATTCATCAAGTGAATCGGGGGTGCTACCGCCCCCCAATTGGCGGATAGCTGATGTGCATTTCTGTAATCCAGTGAACCCTTTAACTCCACCGGCATTATAAGTTGTCTGGAAAATTGGATAATTCATTTCCAAGTCTTGAGCAATCCGCACAAACAGTCGTCTACTCATTCGGAACCTATTTCTGAAATTAACATCCCCAAACTTTGAATTGGGGACAAAGTAATCTGCCATAAGCTGCTGCTCAGCAGTTTCTCGATCTTTGTGGAGAAAAGTTCTATGACGAGGAACGCTAGAACTTGCAGTATTTTGGAACATGAAATATGCAGCTTCAGCAATAACCGCGATCGTATTCACATCGGTATCGTCATCAGACGATGACGATACCAACGGCATAGGTTCATCCAGTAGTTTGCTGTGAACATATGAACCGGAAGAACCGGAAGAATCGGAAGAATCGGAAGAACTCATTTCAATTTAAAATAAATTTGAAATGAGGGTTTTTTTTTGGAAAGGGGAAAATAGAGTTAATGTTGAGAGGAAGAAAGAAGGGTAAAGGTGTGAGTTTTGAAGGAGTGAAGATGTGGTATTTATAGAGTTGAGGAAGGATAATATTTGGAAGATTAAAAATTTTTTTTTTTTAAATAAAAGGTGGGATCATCGGCTTCACCATCCCAAGCCTCACCCCTCCACACCCGAAACCGCCGAACCCGATGGACACGGGGCAGCGGTACCGGCGGTACCGCACCCAAGGTTTCCGATCCCGCATCGAGCCCGAACAACTACTCCGTGTACCCTTATACCCATTGAATTTAAAACTGCTTTGACCGCTACTCTATTCCGGAATAATTTCCAAATAAATATATTGCATTTATTTGGAATCCACTTATACCATCTGTTCTCTCCAATCCTAGTCTGTCTTTTGCTCGATAATTTCTTCTTGAACCAGTTCACCCTAAATTCTCCTTTCGGACCATCAGTGCATATCCAGTGATCCTTTTTGTTGTTCAAGATCACTTGCTTCATAAACGACTCCAGGCCCTGGAATTCATCCAAGATTCTACCGCTTCTAATATCCCGATTCCATTCCTACTTACCCTCGATTGGATGGATTCTCTCCTTCACCGAGCAAGATTTGTTATACTCTAATCGAAACAGCCTTGGATACTCCATCTTCAATGATCGAAGCCCCGTCCACCATTCTTCCCAAAACAGAGTACCTTGCCCATTTCCAACCTCCTTTTTTATCAAACTCCTTGGATCGAGACCCCATTCATCAAGTGCTTTCCATTGTTGAACGATTTTCTTCCAAGTGTAACCTATCTTTATATCACTGTTCCCAAGATCGCCAAAAGACTTCCCATGAATACTATTAATCACAAGGGTCTAGAGAGCCCCTTGTTCCCTTTTATACCTCCAAAACCATTTGGCAAGCAAGGATTTGTTTAATTCTTCCAAAGAGCATATACCAAGCCCACCTCTTTCTTTGTCTGTTAAAACAAAATCCCATCCAACCCAAGGGATTTTAGACTCGGAACCACTAACTCCCCAGAAGAAGTCCCTACGCTAGCCCTCCAAGATTTTTATGACACATTTAGGCGCACAATGCAGGGAGAACATGAATGTTCCTAAACTGCCATATATATATATATATATATATATATATATATATATATATATATATATATATATATATATATATATATATATATATATATATATATATATATATATATATATATATATATATATATATATATATATATATATATATATATATATATATATATATATATATATATATATATATATATATATATATATATATATATATATATATATATATTATCCTAATAAATAAGTAACTCAAAGCCACATGTCATCTCCTCATTGAATTTGCCACATGTTATTTTCTCATAATTTTAAATTTCTTAAAAAACTAAATTGGTTTGAAATGTTTCTAACTCATTAATGATCGGTTTAATTATTATTCAATTTTAAAATTAATTGTTATCATTCAATTTCAAAATTAATTGTTTTTTAATATAATATTATTTTTTAATGTGTAGAATGATTTGGGAGACAATAGAGACAATTGACGTCATAATATTTTGAAGAACGATTCCAATCATAATAGTGAATTTGATTTTAGTACCGGTGACATTCTCATAATCAATTTATATTTATCAAAATACAAAGTGGTAATAGTAAAAATCAAAAGCAAGATGTCACGATACAGAAACAAATTTCTTATGTAAAACTATTATTGATTAGATATTCTTAATTAATATTTTTTTGTATCATCTCGTGTAATACACGGGTCTTACAACTAGTATATATATATATATATATATATATATATATATATATATATATATATATATATATATATATATATATATATATATATATATATATATATATATATATATATATATATATATATATATATATATATATATATAGGGGTGGGTTCAATGCAGAACCAAATTAAATCACCTAACTGCAGAACCATGTTCATCAATGAACATAAATCCAACTATTTCAAAACAACTGTATGTAACATGCAAACAAAAAATATTTCAAAATCTTAATTATCCAACTATTTTTTTTTTATTATCAGACACAAGAAACAAGCAATGTATATATTCATAACTCAATCAATAAAACAAACTAGCATATGTAAACATATGTTCATTGGTGAACATATCAAACCACAATACAGTCGTGAATGATTGAGCACGCATATTGAATTCCTATTGAAATAAACGACATTACTAAGAATTACGTGAATAATTGAGCACGTATGTTGAATTCCAATTGAAATAAACCACATTACTAAGAATATATATATTGAAACCAATTTGTACACAAATGTTCATTAGTGAACATATGTTCATTAATGAACATATGTTATGTTTATTAATGAACATATGTTCATTAATGAACATATGTTATGTTCATTAATGAACATATGTTCATTACTGAACAACACAACTTACAAGCGAGAATCACAAAAATTGCCCTTGTTGACATTTTAACAAGCACCTGGTGTGCACCTCAAGTATTCACATGTTGGTCGATCAAAATGAGAGTTGTATTACTAAATCAACGTTGATTTGTTGGGAAAACAGATTAAATGATTGTTCAATAAATTAAACGTTCTTTCCCAGAATATACTCAAATACAACCAATTGCTATTGATAAAGATATATGAGAATCTGGATTCGAAAAAAGAGAAACATACCGTGAATTTCTTAGACCTTCTGAAGCTAATTATCCATGAGAGTGAAAAATTGCAGAGAGGTTGAAGAGCGAGAAAGTTATAATCGCAAATTCGCACACACATGATTTGAACAATCGAAAAAGCTAAAGGATTGGTAAGAAGGAATTAGCCCGACGATGGCGGATTTGAGAGCGAGATTAGGGATAATAGCGGTTTTGTGGTTTTTGGGTTTATGTTCATTGATGAACATGGTTCTGCAGTTAGGTGATTTAATTTGGTTCTGCATTGAACTCGTCTATATATATATATATATATATATATATATATATATATATATATATATATATATATATATATATATATATATATATATATATATATATATATATATATATATATATATATATATATATATATATATATATCTTCTAATAAAACAAACCTGAAATGCCTCATGTCAGTTTTTTAAAACCTTATTTTGCCACATGGCATCTTCTAGCTCATCACTTATTGTCTTTCCCGCTCAAAAACCTCTTTTATTTTTCCGCCCAAACTCAATAACAATCAATTCCTTAAACGGCTCCCTAAATCTTGCCATGACCGTAGTCCCTAAATCCAATCAATTCCTTAAATATCGAATTCAGCTCCCTAACCCTTATTCTTGATAAAATCGCATACAATCAATTCCTTCAATATCGGAATCCCATAATTACTCTCTATCTCCTTCGATTTCGTCTTTTCTTGTAGAAACTGATTCATCAAATTAATTGTTAACAAGCTTTTTTCTCAATTTCTTTATATGATTTCATCACAAATTCATAACAAACAGATCCATGTTTGTGTTTGTATGTCCGAAAGAAACCCTAGAGCTTCAAAGATACACTTCCGACTCTCAAAATTACAATGTCTACATAACATTTTTGCCCAGGTAAACATTACGTCGACTATTAGCAAAGTTGGAAGTATTTAGAGGTTTATAAAATCACACCTTTCATTTTGAAGATAGCATCACAGTGTCTACTCATCATTTATTTACGTCGGCCATTATTTACCTTATCATCATCTTCTTCTTCTAGGCTTGGTAACGTGTTCAAAATTACTAGCGATTGAAGGGTTTTCTCCCACAAAATTGATTAAATGCAAGTTTGATTTGTTTTATATGTCAACGGTTATAGGGAATCCAATTGAAGATTTCATTTTTTGGATAGGTTACACGCTTGGTAACGTGTTCGAATTGCCTTCCTTTCATGAAAGTTCTAAAAAAAAGGATCTAAGCTACTTTTTATTGTTATTTATCGGAAGGTTTTTTGGGGATTTATGATCATGAAACTTCAGTTCAGCAGGTTATCAAGGAGTATCCAACATCTATAGATTTATTGGAAGTATTCCTAAGGTAAACCGACTTAATTATATTTGTTCTTTTTCTAATTTTGACTTATTGCTTATGTTTTTACATGCCGCTATTGAATTTGATAAATTTGCCACTAAAGTGAAAATATTATAAGAACTTGATCTTGAGTTTTGTAATTTATTCAAGAACTTCAAGGATTTGGTATATGAGCATCATATATGTTATAGTTTCTCCATGTTTGGATACTTCAACGATTAAGGACTACTCTGTTTCCTATTTTTATTCTTCTAATTTTGAGTGGAGAGAATAAAAATAAGGTTGGTATTTCATTTAATATGTTTCCATTTTAATCTTTTCCTCTTGCTATGTTTAGGCTTTAAGTTCTTTCTTACGGTTCTGATATACAATTTGAAGAAACTCCCCACCGAGCATCTCCATATTTTTTGTTATTTTGGTTTGCTTATTACAGTGGATTGGAAACCCTATCAAACTAATGATTATATACTTTCTTATTTGTCAATATGTCTTCTGCTTCCGGTTCTATGTGGATAGCAGACCATATTTCTTTCAGAGCCTGTGAATAATTCAGGGGTTCTGGAGTTGGATAATAATAGAATCACCAAACAAGGCTCCTATGATTTAAATTTATAAAGTACTTGAATTATTTGTTCTTGAAGAAATAATTGGCATGGGACATAGGGAATTATCAGGTGGAGTTATTTTTACATGTATATTGTTGTGGCTCAAGGCCATTGGCTCTGAGAGAGAGGGATTTGCCCTAGATTTTATTCGATTTGAGAATTATTCATTGTCAATTGATATTTCGTTCTTATCCAAACTCCATTTTTCGCTGTTACATTGAATTGCACTATGGGATTTCCCATCAGTTTGTGTGTATGGGTCTATTTTTTACTGTGTCTGTAATAGAAAGAAATGAATCAAAAAGCTGTATAATGTCTTAATAAGAAAAAAATAGTAATTGCAATACTGTAATAGAGTAACGAAACTAGGATGCTATTGTAAGGTATAGTCTTAACAAGAAACAAATTGGAAGTACATTGCTTTAATAGAAAAAACTGAAAATAGGATTCTATAACCGAGTAGATCTTCATAATGTACAGTGCCTTAATAAGAAAACAAAATTACATTGCAATGTTGTAATTTATATTAATTAAATTATACTTTATGTTATATTTCATTAATATAAAAATAATGTTTTCTAAATCATATGTTAAATTGCATTACAGACGAGGCTCTTGAAATAACTTACAATAGTTACTGGGATGGTGCAGGCCATTGAAGAGTCATGCGTGTATTTTTTTATTCCTCATCCCCTGAATATGCCTAGATTACCATTTTACCCTTGTGATATTTTACTTGTATGTTCGAAAGGGGATACAATTGGCGAGTTTTTACGGGGTGTTCAGCAACAACTTGAAATCACTTACAGTTACTGGGATGGTACCGGTAAGGCTGTAATAACTTCTTCCATATGATGCCCAGGAATCTGATGCAACATAGGATGCCACATGTGCAGATCAGGTTTGATTTTAGATAATAAAAAACTGTTTTTCTACGGTCAAAGGTTGTATAATGGTTACTCATAGAAATGTGAATGATTTATAGGGGAAAATATCTTTTGATTTCAAGGAATGGCGTACAACAACTTCGGTTCTTAATATCAATTCTTGGAATGTCTCATGCCATCTAATGCATCCCAACATTCAGTCTTGGTGTACACCTCCTCCCTTTTGTTTGTCATATTATTAAGGATATAATAGTCAATTATATTGTTCTAAAGAAATTTTGTTAAAAGAAGAAGTGCAGTTGTAAAGGAAGCCCTTTAAACATGGTTTGACTTTATTTCACACGTTTTGACTTGAGTTTGACCTCAGTCGTCTAATTCAGATAAAAATTGAGAAACTTGGGAAGAAATGACAAGAACATTGGAATATAAATATTCAAATAGTGGGTCGTTTTTCTTATTTATTGGTTGTTGTTTAGTAAGCAAAAATATGTTTTGACTTTGAGGTCAAATAAGCCATTTAGGCATTTAATATAAAAGTTTAATGTAAATGCAATGAAAATAAAATCAAAAAATTTTCATGTTAGGAGATTTAATAGAAGCTCCATTGTTGATCGTGTGATGATACAGGGAGGGTCAATCCACACTTCCATTATTTACTTCACCCTAACATCTAGGTAAAGAAACCCTTTTTGTGAATATTATTTCAAAATGTTTACCGAGAGATTGAATTTATCAGCCACCATAGTTACTTCTAATTGCAAACTAACGTACTGCTTTTTCTTTTGATTTATAGGTCACAACCGAGGGACAAGACTTAATCCAATATGTTATATATGAGTATTTTTTATCGAATGCCTAAAGGATGACTTAATAGAGAAAGTTAACGGTACGAGTTTATGAAATTTCCTAGGTGTGCCGGCATTTCTCAAATATGTTTTAAACATCATTTACTCAACAATTTAATGGGAAAATACATAAACATGGTCTCAATCCGATAAGCTATATATATTTGTTTCTTTTTTTTAACGACCACTAGAGTGTTTCTTTCTAACCTAATGCAGAAAAAATGACTTACTTAATAGAGAAAGTCATAGAAAGGTGGTTGTCACCATTGAGTCCTAACTTTTTACAAATTTTCTATGATTTCTTTCCTTTCCATTTCCATATCTGTTTCGTTTTTTTCTAAATTTTTTAGCATTATTGTCATACCAAACAACACTTAAGGGAAAAGGGGGCGTTCTTGTGAAAATGCTTAGAAAAAGAATACAATTTACTAAAATGATTGATTTTGGACCAATTATGGATATATTAATGTTAAATAATGACGATGTCGATAGTGTTTTGTACATTTGATTAGCTATAACTTTACCTTTTACCATTTTAAGTCTCAAGAATACAATTTTCTTATGTGTTTTTATTGAATTTTCGGTTGAATTCGACTATTTGATTGGAAAATTCAAGGTACACTAAACAAGTCCCTACAAAATTATGTAGGGGCAGGCGATGAAGAGGCATCGGTTGGCTGCAGTTGATTAATATGTTTGTGTGAATACAAAAAATTTCATTTTTGCTCCCAGACAATATGCACAACACAATGATATGTTATTACCTAACTGTAAGATTCAAATATAAGATACTCGATTATTAACCTAAAATGTTGATGTAATAAAATTGCATGTACTTGTCGAGCATTTATCTGCTTATTTACTTTGGAGCAACAGTGAAATTGTTCCACTTTGAGAGAACTGTAAGTTTTAATATGGCTTCCAAGAAAGTATATGCTAAAGTTTTTGGATGGATTATGCTAAATGATAAATTTGTGTTTTTAGCTAACGAATGGGTGAAAGGATAGCATAACCATCAAGAACATGTTAGTTTAGATCTTTGGTGGAATGAAATGATATATGACACTTTTAAGTTGCTTTATTTATATAATCTTCCATTGTTATTTAATATAGAGAAATTGAAAAATATACGTCCCTTCCTTATGTGAAATTGCAAAATTCAATTTTCATTTTCATGTCGTTTTTAATATTTTACTTTTATTTTCCAACCCGTGTAGTACACGGGTTATTAACCTAGTATATATATATACACACACACATAGATATATACCTTCACCTTGGACCCACAATAACCTGAATCATCATTTTTAATCATAGCTTAATTTCTCAATTACAATAAAGTATAGTTTGTTTTCATCAACTTCTTTTTGGTCTCAGAAGTCATACAAAATTTTTCTTCGTATTATGCACATTTAAATATCGTTAAATATATGATACCTCTTTTCATGGGCTAATGAATCTAAATGGACAACACATTAATTTTAGGAACTATGGAGCATATCTTATTTCACTCAAGGGATATTTGGGATTCACCTTGCAACATATGGTAATAATGCAAACTTCGAAATGAGGTTAAGGCTGTTTTACAATTTGATATTAACTGCTATGAAGATGTCTTTAATAATAGCCTATCTCTAAATTGTTGGATTAGGACCCTTCATAAATACCCATTGGTTCCTAATTTGTTTCACCAATAAACTAATCAGATGAACAAATGCTTCTTAGGATCAATTGTATTCCAAAATTTTCATTGACTCGTTACGACTGATAATTCCTATAGGAAGTCTAAGGTCTATTACAACGAAGTTACACATTAAGCTATATGGGGTGAGGGGTCTGATTTTAAATCCAAAGTTCTTTCACGATACAGCTCTCCTACGAAGTTAAAAATTAGGAGTTATGAAAATTTATTCAAACTTCGGGTTGTTTATCCCAAAATGATGGATAAGATAGAAAAATCTCATTGATAAATTGATCTACATCATGAAAATCTTCTCAATGAAACAAAGTTTCTTTAGTTGTACATATGTGCTTCAATACGCAATTTCCCTTCAAGACGCACTTTCCTTTTTGTTAAAATGCCCTTTTGTATGGAAAACGTATTTTCAAACATACAACATTATATAACAACAAAAATAAACATCACAAGCATGCATCACAAAATGTATAAACAAAACAATTTTCTAGTAATAACTCTTGTGAGCCATCACAACAATTATTAAGTCATTTCCTAGAGGGCTTAATGAGGACACTCCAAGGGTCCTCAAAACACTATATCTTGAAAGGATCTTCATAAGCTCCATCTTGCTACATTTTGTAAAGTAAACAACTAGTCTACACTAATCTATTACATACAAAATGAATAAAATGAGATAATACATGTTTATCTATTACATCATCATATGAATGAATAAATAACAACCACAAGTATCCTAAAGGCTTATTTATACAAAACATCATCACATGGAATAAACAATATTTTTTTTTCTAAGACAACTTTTACATAACCAAAATCCATGAAAATGGTTATATAAAAATAAACAATTTTAAAACTACGAGTTGTCAAAGAAAACAAATATGGATATTTCTTAGCCAAAAAAATCCATCATTGTTTTCCAAAAACCAAATATTATCAAACATAGTACATTATTACATATAAATGATAGCTCTGATATCACTGATGAGATTTGATAAATAAAATAGAGCATTTTACGTTAAAACGGCAACAGAAGCATTTAAAATATCTAGTTTATTTTAAGTCATTTTAAACAAACCCATCAAGGATCCATTTAAATAGGTAAGAATGATATTTAGGACATACATAGGATGTTTTAGAATGACAACCTTTGAAGCCTTTTATCCCACTTGGAATTGTGGAATTGAAGTAGATGGAAAAAAGCAAGAGGCTTAATCTTCTCTACAAGTGTCCACCACCAATAGTAAGGTACTTGGAATGCTAGTTCCTTCTTGTATAAAAACTTCTTAAGCCTTTAATTACTTAAAAAAATTAAGCACTAAATGAGAAGCACTTCTAAACACTCAAACTTGCAACAAGCTTTAGCAAAAGAGCATATAGAGAGGAAGGATATGAAAGCCGACGGTTCAAGAGAGGGAGGAGAAAGACTAGATGCAACATTTTCTTAACACTCTCTTTATACTAACATGTGTGTCCCATGACCCATACTTTCATTGAATGCAAAGATATGGCCTTTTTAGAGGTACGAGATGTGTAAGGTGAAGGTTGACAAGCAACCTCCACCCCACCATGTATAATTCGGCTAACAAGGGTAAAAAGGACAATAATAGTGTCCTTAATAAACTAATATGTCCAGTATACATTAACAGAATCCAAGGTGTCCAAAAACTTGTACATGACTTAATATATCATACCATATGATATCATAACTAATTTAATCTCTTTTAATTATTATATTCATAAAATAATAATTATTATGTAATTATATGCAAGAGTTGAATTCATATTTTAATTATCAAATACTTAATAAATATTCAATAAGTACCAACTTGATAAAGGTTTGACCCTGTAGGATCATATGTTATTAGCAATATCATTTTATAATGAATCTTGAGCATATAGATCCAACAATCTCCCACTTGCACAAGATTCATTATTGATCGATATAGACAGTAGTTGACGTCTAGCAATGAACCACTGTCCCTAACAACAAATGAAGAGGTGCCATCCATCAACATCCAATTCCAAGAGCTCAAAGTTTCATTTGATGCATAAGGTATGTCTATCAATATTCTCTTTGTTTCAGACATCATATTGGACATGAGACATGGAACGTGATCATTCATATTTGTTGTCAAACTTTGTGCAAGGTGCCTTACATGTCTAACTCTCAACATATAAGAGGAACAAATACCATATTGACTACATACATACTTATGTATACTTCATACTATACCCAAAGATGGCCTTTAAAATTGCATGGTTACGAACAACCTTTAACCATGTTAAAGCACAGTAATTCCTATACATGAGTCCCCAATATGTACCTCAGGTCGAAAGACATAAAGACATTTACAATTGTTCAAGATTCACTTATGATTAATTATCCATGAAGTGATTCTTGAAGCAGGTCATATCCAATAGTTGTTCTCCAACAAGTACATATTAACTTGGATGCAACACTTTCCTATTTCATCTCATGAAGTCAACCAATCTGATTCATATTAGTCTTAATTCATAGTTGCTCCCACAACTATGAGAGACTGTGGATGATTTAGAATAAACAGTTTATTTATGGATAAAAACATGCTAACATAAAACACAATAACATTAATACAAATGAGATATCTCATATATCAAAAGAGATTACATGTTATTGTTGTATAGTTCAGAATATCCAGATATTTAGATTTAGATCCAATCACTAAATAGTCAAAGCCTAATTCCTTTTGCATGGCTTTCAAACTTGTTTTGGGAAAGAGCTTCATGAATACATCGGCTAGATTATCATATGTATGAATCTTTTTAATGTGTATATGTTGGGGTACAAAGCCCTACATGGATTGATGTTTTATGGGCTTAGATTGCCCATTATGATGGGCTTTGCCTTAGTTGTGTAGCTACATATATATAGTCATGTTATTATTCATTTTTAGGTAGAGCTCACAATGTGAGATGTTTATGCTTTATGCTCATCTTTTGTATACTCTCACATGTTTGATTATATTTGAATAGTAATCATTCGGCACCTTGGATATTTGATTCGATCTTTACGTTATTATTATTCTGCATATGTCAAATCCGACTTTACAATTGGTATCAGAGTCGTACCTTGAAGATCTTACGATTATTTCAAGGGAACGATATTGATTTAACAACTTTTTGAAGATTGTTTCAATATTTCAAAGATTGTTGGTGAGTCTCTGATGAATTTTTTGATTCATTTATCTTTTTGGGTTATTGTTCATCATGTTCTTCATCTACTGTAAGGCCAAGACATGTTTTATTATATAATTATAATAAAAGGGCAAATTGGTCATTTTACCTTAGAAGGGTAAATTGGTCTTTTGGATAGAAAAGGATTTACTTTGTAATAATATTTTGAGTCGTGGACTTAAAATGTTATAAAAACTGATTTTTGGTCATTTTACCACAAAAGGGTAATTTGGTCATTTGACCATGCGAGGGACCAAAAATGAAAAATATTGTTGGTTGTGGCAAAAATGTAAGAAATGAAAGTTTTATTGTAATAAAACTTGATTTTGTGGTCAAAGTTCAAGAAAATGAACTTTAGGACTAAAAATGTAAAAATTGAATGTATAAATAAGAGAGTTGACTCTCTTCTTTGACTAGCCAATTGTGCAGCAACGGGAGGAGCTTTGAAGGAGCAAAATTCTGCAGAAATCATGGAATTGAAGCAAGTAAGTGGAATCATAGCTTGAATTGGTGATTCCTTTGTTAATCAAGGTTAGTAAACTTGATTTTAACCAAGTTCTTGAAGTGTTCTTGATTTGGTTTTATAGAAACTGAAATTTGTAAATTTCAGTTATGATTATGTGGTTTAGATAGTTTATTACTTCCATTAAGTCATGTTAAAAGGACTTAATTCAAGAAAATGGAAGTAGATTGCTATTTATGATGAATTTGAAGTTTTGGGGTTTTGGGACTAAGAACCCTAATTCTTCATATTGATTGATTTAGTTGTTTTGAATGGTTGAAAACCTTGTTTTGACATAAGGTTTTAGCCTAGAAACAAACCCCAAACGATTAAGAACAGAAATAAGGACTTAATGGGCCAAAACTGCGTGCTACAGTGCACAAATCGCGGCTGGACAGGAGACCTGCGCAGGCGCCAGGCGCGGTGCGCCCAAGCCCCTGGCGGGGTGCGCCCAGGCGCAGTGCGCCATGTCCTAGGCGCAGTGCGCCTCCAAGCAAGGGCCAGGCAGGGAATCAAAAACGCTAACTTTTGTTTGGCTTGTCCGATTTAGCTCAAACTTGAACCGTAGGCTCGTTATGGTCTGAAAAGTTTGGGAAAATTTTTATATTGAGTTTTTGACCCCTCGGGGGCACTGTAGATCGATTCGAATGCCTCGGTGGATAGTAAAATTCATAAAAAGTTAGTAAACGGAAAGTTTATTAACTATGCATTGTTTATAATGATAATGTATTGAACTCTATTGTATTAGAGTTAATTGGAATGGTTATTAACCTATTATCATTTGGTATATAAATGAATATATAGGTATGGGACAAAATGGTTGTGGTGCACGCAAAGGCAAGAAACAACCGGAATGTAAATGCAGCTAGCATCCAGGTGAGTAATCTCACTGATATCATATGTGATATATGATGATTGAATTGTTACAGGTTGAAACGGCTTCGAGGGACGAAAATGACAAGTGTAAAAATATATGTAAAAGACAAGACCAGATAAGCCGTGAGTCATTGCGATGACAAGAACGGAGCTGTGAGTCAATACATATATATATACACTATGATATGACAACACCAGATAAGCCGTGAGTCTGAAAAAGACAAGAATAGAGCTGTGAGTCAATAAATGGATAAACATGGATATGACAATACCAGATAAGCCGTGAGTCTGATAAAGACAAGAACGGAGCTGTGAGTCAACAATAATGACATGACAATACCAGATAAGCCGTGAGTCTATAATAGACAAGAACGGAGCTGTGAGTCAGTCAATATCAATGATATGACAATACCAGATAAGCCGTGAGTCTATAACAGACAAGAACGGAGCTGTGAGTCAAACCTATATAGACAAGACCGGATAAGCCGTGAGTCATTGCGATGACAAGAACGGAGCCGTGAGTCTAGGCAACAGCGGGCTAACCCGTGAGCCATAATTGATCGTGAAAGAAACTGTTAATAAATGGCGCGGCCACTTGTGGCTATGATATTGAATGCTATATCCAAACAGTGCGGCCTTCGGGCTATGATATTCTGGTGCGGCCTTCGGGCTATGATATTCTGGTGCAGCCTATACGGCTATGATTCTGGATGTTATATCCAACTGGTGCAGCCTATATGGCTATGACATTATTATATAGAAACGGTGCGGCCTTGTGGCTATGATTTCGAGTTGTTGAACCCTAACTGGTGCGGCTTTCGGGCTACGATTCATACGCTGGAAATGTTTTGGTGCGGCTAGCATAGCCATGACAAATGATATGACTTATATAGTCATGATATATGGTATAGTCAATTTTGACTAAGAAAGATAGGACAGAAATGGTATAGAATGGATTAGATTGGTATGCAAATAACAAACGGGATATGATAAAGTATACAATTGTCTAATGTGATTTGAAAATCACATGATATCATGATTCAGCCTGTAGGGCTACAGATTAGGATGTGAAATCCTAGGAGATATATGGTCAGCCAGTAAGGCTAGGAGTTTGGATTCGATATCCAGACAGATATATGATTGTATTGTTGTACATGTTATTTGCAGATATGATTACTCACTGAGCTTTGTAGCTCATACCGTTTGTTAAATGTCCCTGCAGGTTAGCATAACCCTGATAAGGGTAAGGATAAAGT
This sequence comes from Cichorium intybus, assembly GCA_023525715.1. Classification (NCBI taxonomy): domain Eukaryota; kingdom Viridiplantae; phylum Streptophyta; class Magnoliopsida; order Asterales; family Asteraceae; genus Cichorium; species Cichorium intybus. Next base: position 92,348,729 of record CM042013.1, read on the forward strand.
CCGTGACTCAAGAAGTGGACTTGTAGATGCTGTCTGTAGCAGCCCGGCTTCAAAGGAGACTATGGTATTTTATACTCTCTTTGATACACTTGTACCCGTGTTTATTAAAATATACCCCTTTGTTATGGTTTTATGTATTGAAACCTTGGTTTTAAATGAAAAATTTTTCAGGGGTGTTTTGTTTTAAAAGCCGGGTGTTACAAGTTGGTATCAGAGCCGAGGTTTAAGTGAACTAGGTGTCTATAGAGTAGATTCCTGGACTTAAACCCTGAGATAGTAGACATGATGCATAGTTAGGTGTATATAGTTGTTATTATACATATATAACTTAATTGTTGCTAACTTCTGACGTATAAGAAGTATGAATTGTGAATCTTCTTGGAAGATATTTAGGGCGCAAAGCTCTAGGAAATGGACTAACCCTTTTCGCAAGGCTCCGTGGTATGAGAGCCAAAATGGGGACGAATAGCAGAAAATCTACACGATGAGCAATGTTAGCTGATGTGGTCAGATAAAGAAATCAGTTGCTCACCTTGGTTGATATTCAAGGTGAAAGAATAGAAGTGGATACTACAAGGAAAGCAGAAAATAATAGCGGACTTCTCAGAAGAAGTTAAAACGATTAGGTCTAACCTTAAAGAGAAGGGACCAGAACGAAAAGATGATGTGATGTAAGAAGTGCAGGAAAAGCACTCAGAACATTTTAGAGTTGAGACTCTACCGTTGACATACTGAAATTTCAGGAAATTGGGAGCATATTGCTCGAGTTTGTTGTATGGGACGGAAGTGGTTCCAGCGTGGAACTACAGATCACTTTCTTATGAAATACTCACATGCTAAATGTGGAGTAACGGGTGGTGAACCCAGGAAAGAAAGAAGAAATGAATGGTTAAAAAGGACCAGTGGTGCCTTGAGCATTCTAGCAGATTATGGAAGAAACTCGTGAGGAGACCGATATGATCTCCGATCTAATTGTTCTGAATATAACTTGTGTATGTTATATTTGATCCAAGAAGCTATGCTTGGGATCGATGACTTGATGTCTTGTTGGAATATTTCATCAACGATTTTAGATGAAATTGTGGAAATAGCTATAGTAGATAGCAAGAATGTTCTAGATATTGAACACCTGGAAGGTAGTCTGCCTAGGATTTACGGGACCATTTTCCCTATGAATCTGAAGCCGATGACTACCAGCAAATCTTAAGCAATTGTGCTTATGAATTGGTTAGTAATGAATTATGCTACCGTGAATTGTAGAAATAAGAACAGTATGGTTCTTAAAACAGAAATGAAATGGATGAAAATCCATGGTAAATAACCGTTGTTGAGAATACCGGTTATTTCTTTACTTAAACTCAGAAAAGAGTTAGTAAAAGAATGATGTTGTAGTTGGCATACGTGGTATGGGCCAAGCTGAATAAAGCAGTGATAGTAATTCACTACTTTGAATAAATTCTCGGATGCTTCTTTTGAAAAGAACTTCCAAGATTTTTGCCTGATTGGCGAGACGAGTTTATTGATAAAACTGATTTTAGGAGCCGTTTTGGTAGACGGGCTCTGTATTGATTTGTATCTGTAGAGATGGCAGAGTTGGAAAACAACTAAAAGAAAATGTTGTTTTGGGGTCTCTTATGACCGTATGTGTCATTGTATGGAGCCATATCTTGTTTGAAAAGCAGAAAAACAAGTTGATGCATATGTGCATTGACTAATGAGAATTTGATATTCTCGAAACCAGATTGAAAATGAGGTACAATTGTACCAGATATTGGAGTTACTTCACTGAGTTAGGTGATTTGTAAAATCCTCCGAGTATGAAAATTTTGGCTAAAAGAAGTTGCATATTCTTTGAGCATGTTAATAATGCCAGAGATGATAAAGTAGATTCAGTGGAAATGATGTCGTGATTAAACAGAAACCGCCTTGGAATTTGACTGAAATTAGTAGTTTCCTTGGATTGGCGGGTTATTATAGGAGAGTTGTGGAAAGCTGCTCCTTGATTGTTGTTTAGTTGACTAAGGTTGACTAATAAAAGTATAAAGTTTGAGTGGGTAGAAAGACCACAGGCATCTTGTAAAGGTTTGGAATAAACCTGGTATGAACCTCTGACATTAGCGTTGGTGCTAAGCGGAGAAGATAAATTGAATTATAGAAATGCATCCAGATTTGACTGTAGATGCATGATGTTGCAGTAACAACTATGATTTTGGTATTGAAGCTTTGGAGACACTATTTATATGGTGTAAAGCTTATTGTTTATATGGATCATAAAAGTTTGAAATACTTAATTGATCAAAAAGAAGCTAAATATGAGATAACAAAGATAGATGGGTTACTTAGAGGTTTCGGGTATGAAATCTTGTACCATCTCTACAGGACATATGTGGCTATAGATGCCTGAAATAGAAAAGAGTAACCTTTGAAGGTTACATCCACATGTATGAATGTGGCAAATTGATTACCTGAGTTGATTCGGGTAGCACAGGAAGAAGTGTGCAAGCATGGAAACATGAAAATCATCTTGAAAAGATGTATTTTGTATTAGATATACTGTATACCCGGAACAATACCAGACTGGATAGGTCGATAAAACCTATGTATTGGTGGCCGGGATAGAAGGAAAGGTATTGAAAGATACATGAAAAGTATTTGACTTGTACGCAAAGTAAAGTCAAATTGTTAGAAGCATGCGAAGAAATTTACCCGTAGTTGGCCCCAGAAAAGAAATGGGACAACATTGTTATAGACTTTGCAATAAAGTCTCTGCAAGTCCCGTGAATTGATGAACAAAATGATCTGATGATTCAGACTTTAGAAGATGTGCTTGAAGATTGTATAGAAGACCCTAGTAGAAGATGAGAAAATTTTCTATCTCTGATAGAATTTGCAAGAAATAGCAGCCTATATGCTTGTAGTTTGATGACTCGTATGAAGTATGGTATGGAATACCGTGATATCCTTTGATTTTTGAAATGAAGATGTGGCAAAGCCGTTGACTAGATCCTAGTTTGTTGCACAAACTGAAGAGAAGACTTGCCGGGTACGAACGAATCTGAAGAATGGTTAAGAAATTGTGAAAGTGGTATGTGGATCACTAAATATAAACCTTTAAAATTCCAAGTAAAGGAATATGGTTGTAAGAAAGTAATCTTTTGGAAAGGTTAAATCTATTTGAGACGACAAGAAAGAAATTATGTATTAATGATTTCCAACAAATGCCTTATGACGGGATGAAGATAAATAAGTAAGTAAGGTACCCGGGACAACCGGAAGAATGATATGCAAATTGTGATCTAATCACGAGATACGAAGACTAGTATGGTTAAGTGCTTAGGCAATACCATTGAGATCCCAAGATGATGCGGAAGACCGAAAACGAAACGAGGAAGACACACCCTCAACTCCTTGTATGATTTCGGGGACGAAATCTTTTGAAGGAGGGGAGAATTTGTAAGGCCAAGACATGTTTTATTATATAATTATAATAAAAGGGCAAATTGGTCATTTTACCTTAGAAGGGTAAATTGGTCTTTTGGATAGAAAAGGATTTACTTTGTAATAATATTTTGAGTCGTGGACTTAAAATGTTATAAAAACTGATTTTTGGTCATTTTACCACAAAAGGGTAATTTGGTCATTTGACCATGCGAGGGACCAAAAATGAAAAATATTGTTGGTTGTGGCAAAAATGTAAGAAATGAAAGTTTTATTGTAATAAAACTTGATTTTGTGGTCAAAGTTCAAGAAAATGAACTTTAGGACTAAAAATGTAAAAATTGAATGTATAAATAAGAGAGTTGACTCTCTTCTTTGACTAGCCAATTGTGCAGCAACGGGAGGAGCTTTGAAGGAGCAAAATTCTGCAGAAATCATGGAATTGAAGCAAGTAAGTGGAATCATAGCTTGAATTGGTGATTCCTTTGTTAATCAAGGTTAGTAAACTTGATTTTAACCAAGTTCTTGAAGTGTTCTTGATTTGGTTTTATAGAAACTGAAATTTGTAAATTTCAGTTATGATTATGTGGTTTAGATAGTTTATTACTTCCATTAAGTCATGTTAAAAGGACTTAATTCAAGAAAATGGAAGTAGATTGCTATTTATGATGAATTTGAAGTTTTGGGGTTTTGGGACTAAGAACCCTAATTCTTCATATTGATTGATTTAGTTGTTTTGAATGGTTGAAAACCTTGTTTTGACATAAGGTTTTAGCCTAGAAACAAACCCCAAACGATTAAGAACAGAAATAAGGACTTAATGGGCCAAAACTGCGTGCTACAGTGCACAAATCGCGGCTGGACAGGAGACCTGCGCAGGCGCCAGGCGCGGTGCGCCCAAGCCCCTGGCGGGGTTTTTGACCCCTCGGGGGCACTGTAGATCGATTCGAATGCCTCGGTGGATAGTAAAATTCATAAAAAGTTAGTAAACGGAAAGTTTATTAACTATGCATTGTTTATAATGATAATGTATTGAACTCTATTGTATTAGAGTTAATTGGAATGGTTATTAACCTATTATCATTTGGTATATAAATGAATATATAGGTATGGGACAAAATGGTTGTGGTGCACGCAAAGGCAAGAAACAACCGGAATGTAAATGCAGCTAGCATCCAGGTGAGTAATCTCACTGATATCATATGTGATATATGATGATTGAATTGTTACAGGTTGAAACGGCTTCGAGGGACGAAAATGACAAGTGTAAAAATATATGTAAAAGACAAGACCAGATAAGCCGTGAGTCATTGCGATGACAAGAACGGAGCTGTGAGTCAATACATATATATATACACTATGATATGACAACACCAGATAAGCCGTGAGTCTGAAAAAGACAAGAACGGAGCTGTGAGTCAATAAATGGATAAACATGGATATGACAATACCAGATAAGCCGTGAGTCTGATAAAGACAAGAACGGAGCTGTGAGTCAACAATAATGACATGACAATACCAGATAAGCCGTGAGTCTATAATAGACAAGAACGGAGCTGTGAGTCAGTCAATATCAATGATATGACAATACCAGATAAGCCGTGAGTCTATAACAGACAAGAACGGAGCTGTGAGTCAAACCTATATAGACAAGACCGGATAAGCCGTGAGTCATTGCGATGACAAGAACGGAGCCGTGAGTCTAGGCAACAGCGGGCTAACCCGTGAGCCATAATTGATCGTGAAAGAAACTGTTAATAAATGGCGCGGCCACTTGTGGCTATGATATTGAATGCTATATCCAAACGGTGCGGCCTTCGGGCTATGATATTCTGGTGCGGCCTTCGGGCTATGATATTCTGGTGCAGCCTATACGGCTATGATTCTGGATGTTATATCCAACTGGTGCAGCCTATATGGCTATGACATTATTATATAGAAACGGTGCGGCCTTGTGGCTATGATTTCGGGTTGTTGAACCCTAACTGGTGCGGCTTTCGGGCTACGATTCATACGCTGGAAATGTTTTGGTGCGGCTAGCATAGCCATGACAAATGATATGACTTATATAGTCATGATATATGGTATAGTCAATTTTGACTAAGAAAGATGGGACAGAAATGGTATAGAATGGATTAGATTGGTATGCAAATAACAAACGGGATATGATAAAGTATACAATTGTCTAATGTGATTTGAAAATCACATGATATCATGATTCAGCCTGTAGGGCTATAGATTAGGATGTGAAATCCTAGGAGATATATGGTCAGCCAGTAAGGCTAGGAGTTTGGATTCGATATCGAGACAGATATATGATTGTATTGTTGTACATGTTATTTGCAGATATGATTACTCACTGAGCTTTGTAGCTCATACCGTTTGTTAAATGTCCCTGCAGGTTAGCATAACCCTGATAAGGGTAAGGATAAAGTCCGTGACTCAAGAAGTGGACTTGTAGATGCTGTCTGTAGCAGCCCGGCTTCAAAGGAGACTATGGTATTTTATACTCTCCTTGATACACTTGTACCCGTGTTTATTAAAATATACCCCTTTGTTATGGTTTTATGTATTGAAACCTTGGTTTTAAATGAAAAATTTTTCAGGGGTGTTTTGTTTTAAAAGCCGGGTCTTACATCTACTATTCATCATATTCATATTTTGGTTAGATCTTGAAAATTATCATTCATGGCCTAATCTTGATTTTTCTAGATCTGAGTTTTGTTGATTGAGTCCAAGTTGTGATCTATTACTGTTCATCAATTTTTTTAAAATTTTTGTTTAGATCTGGTTATGCACTGTTCATTGCTAAATCTACATGTTGCAAATCTCAGTTTGTGTTTGGGTACTCGTTGTTCATTCTTAATATGACGTATTCATTCACTCAAATACTGTTTTCCCAAATCTATTTGTTCATTCAAAGTTTATTCCAGATCTTAAAATTGAAATCTACAATATATCATGTTCTTAGTTTGGGGTATATTTCATCAATCTCCATATTGCATTTCAGTCATAGTCTTCCCGTCTAATCTGTTCTGGATCTCTGTTAGCCATATACTCTTCAAATCTAAATATTACAATCAATTAGCTTGTTTTATTTCCCCATTATTTCCGGTCGAATCCTGTCGATGTTGAAATCTGATGAATCTATTTATCTAAGGATATAAATATGAACACGTATTGAGATTTCCTGTTGATTTCATTACCTGGTGACGGATTCAGTGCCTAAAATTGAAAATACTTATGATTTGATTTCAATAGCTTTTTATTTGAAATCTGGTATTCCTGCTTCAAGATTGATAACATTTTTTGGCTATTCTTCACGTGTGGATGACGTTTGATGTTATTCTTGACTGATACGAGTAAATTAATTTAAACGATGGACATAGTTACCTTGATGTTTGATCTAGTGTCGAGATCTTACAATCGATGAACTGAAACTACGAACAACTATGAACAACGTGACGAGGCTCTTACGAAATATAGGTATAGCATTTTTGAACTTTACGCTGATAATTTCGACGGAAACATGTTTTGATCTTCAATCTGGTTACAAAATCATTGAACGGGTGTTTAGGATTCAAATAACTACGAAGGGGATATGATTTTGTGGTTAATTGGAGAAGGGAAAATGGATAAACCGAAGGGATTGCAAACGGAATCGAAACTGAGAAATCGAGATGATGGTAAACTGCCTTCGGTGGGTAGTGATGACGTGAACTGAATCGGACGTGAAAATAGAATACGATGAAGATAAAGATTGAACAGAAGATAAGAAACCGATTATGGATGAAAAAGGAAGATGATGTATTTGATGTGGTCCGATCAATCGGACTCAATAGCCAGAATTGGAGAAGGAAACAGAGAGAAAACAAGAGAGAAGAGTTGGGGCAATTTTCTGAATAAAATCCATTACTAACCTCTACGATTACATAAAAAGGAAATTACAATTAACCACTACTCACATGGAGGAGATCATGTATCACCACTCCTTTATTGTAGGACTAATTCCTCGACACACAATGAAATCGACACAGAACAAAATGAATGTCATTTTGGGTACATAGAACAAAATGAACGTCATTTTGGTACATAGACAAATAAAAATTTTAGTTATTAGTTTAATAGAACTAGAAACATATAACAATATTAAATTTTATCTGATTTGGTGATTATCATGTGGCGACTTGATAGTAAGTTGCAAAGTTGCCACTTACATTAATTTAACACTGTGTTTCACTTTAACATGTTTAGAACTCGCTTCCCGAGTATTAATTTACTCAAACCTCCACAGTCGGTCATACTCTTGGAAGCAAGTAGTTATTTAAGACTGTCATGAAGTATTAGTAGACTATCTATAGTAACTAAACATAGCATGGGGATTACAACTAACACTCATGAGTGCTTGGTAGAGATTCAAGCATCGGAACAACCTGCACCTAGAGATTGCTTGATGGATTTAGTCACAGATAAACTAGGATGATAATGTCTTTTATTCTTCAAGCGGAGATGCATGAGGATCTACTCTTTGATTATGTTGTGTATTGGTCTACTCAAACGCTGTCCGTAACCGGTAGTTATAAAGAGTATGTACGTGTATAACATGATGAAGTAGACAGAGACCATGTAGTCAAAGTTTATATGTTCATTCTGCCCTAACAAGGAGAAGCAATATATGTGGGCCTCTCGATGATTTGGTGTTAACATAAAGTACTCGACCAAGTCCGGACTAAATTAATATATATACATATGTGTATATATATATATATATATATATATATATATATATATATATATATATATATATATATATATATATATATATATATATATATATATATATATATATATATATATATATATAGGGTTATTGTCACTGTAGCACAACCAAGTTTTTTGTTTTATCCGAATTGGTCACTAAAGTTTTTTTTTGCGCAATAGGTTACTAAAGTAGAATTTTACGTGCTAAATAGGTCCCCGACGTTAAAACTAACCGGTTTCACGTTAACGTCGGGACCTATTTAACATGTAAATGCAACTTTAGTGACCTATTGTGCAAAAAGAAAAAACTTCAGTGACCAATTCGAAAAAAATAAACTTCAGTGACCTATCGCAACCACAAAGACCATAGTCGGTCTCAATCTCGCACTGTCCGTCTCGAATCTGTCTTCTCGGTTCCGCTCTCTCTCCCCTCTTTTTTTCTGGTATTGATCGCAAATTACAGCAACTGCCGGTGCTGGATTCCTTTATACCATTATTGAGTTCTTCCGGTGTGCTTGTGGGTCCACAACCAAAAAAATCGAAAAACCCGCATTAACCGAAACCGAAACAAAACCGAGCATGCAATTTTTATTTTGCAAAAAAACGAAAATATTTGGTGCGGTGCATTTTTTATTTTTATAAAAACCGAACCGCACCGCTTGTAGGAACCTAACTGCAATATAAACCGAACCGCATCACGTATTTTATATTAAAATAATAATTAATTATATATAATAACTATCATTATATTGAAAGTTAATACAATTTATGAATCGGGATTACAAATATACGATTACGAGTAGTATTCCCAAAAAATGCATTTTTAGTCGTTCACAACTTCACACTTCAAACCGCACTCTCGTCTATCTATAGTGTTTTGAAATGTATTGAATCTTTTAAAATAGGTTATTGTAATTTGACATTTTAAGGTGTTATTTGTTAAGTATTTACTTTAATGGTTTGATAGTCTTTACCACTTCTCTTAAAACCGCAAAAAAAAAAATCGCAAGAAAAACCGCACCAATGATACACCGTTAATAACCGCACCACAACCGCTAAAAAACCACAAAACCGCACCGCATTAAAAACCGCATTGTTCGGTTATTTTGTAGGAAAAATCGCATTTGCGGTTTGCGGCGCGTTTATTATAAAAAACAGGACCGTGCTCACCCATACTTTTTATAATTAGGGGGTTTTCTTATGTGTATATAAATCTCATTTCTTGCCAAGACTCGTTATTTGAACAAAAGGATTTGCTCTTTGTGGTGTTCTTGAAAGAAAAGTTAGCTGAGCTATCGTATCCCTTGTAAATCGATTTGGGGTTTGTGTTTTTTCATTCAGATCGGTTTATAGACTCATAGGTGTCAACAGTTGGATCTTCACAATCATCACATCGGTGCTATAGTTGCAATCGGTTTATTAAGGTTCGAATACATCTGGAAGATTCATCTTTATATTCATATTTATATTGTCCCGGTTGTAACGGAAGTTTCATAAAGGAATTTGATAGCCCGAATAGATTAAATGAGTCTATCATTTCGGAGTTTCACCGGAGTCGATTTCCTACTGCGACTATGTACATGGTTTGAAACAGACAAGACAGTCCGGTGCCAAGGCGTAGCCCTCAGTTACTTCGGCGAGCTAGAAGAAATGTCGGTGAACGATCACTGTTTAACCCGGTTATCGTTCTCCATGGACCCACAAGCACATCGGAAGAACCTAGTAGTGGTACAGAGGAAACCAACACAGATGGTGGCTGTGATTCGCGTTCAATACCAAAAAAGAGGGGGGAGCGGAACAGAGAAGACAGATTCGAGAAGGATAATGCGAGATTGAGACCGACTATAGTCTTTGTGGTTGCGATAGGTCACTAAAGTTTTTTTTTCCAAATTAGTCACTGAAGCGATAGGTTATTGAAGTTGCATTTACATGTTAAATAGATCCCGACATTAACGTGAAAATCGGTTAGTTTTAACGTCGGTGACCTATTAAGCACGTAAAATTCAACTTTAGTGACCTATTGCGTGAAAAAAAAACTTTAGTGACCAATGACACGCCTAGGTCGTCGTGCAGTCAAAAATAAGAGAAACCTAACACACACACTAGCACAATGGTAGTCAGGGTCGATCCGCAGGAGCTACGTGGTCAGATCAGATGACAGATTACCAACTATAGTGTCACGCTATAGTCGGAGGACTTTAGTTTCCAAACCCATGCTACTAAAACTCAAAAATCCTAAACTAAACAATCCCAAAACAAGCATAGACTAAGCTAAGCTTCAAACCAAACCTAGTTACTTTCTGAAATCAGAAGTGCATCTCTAATTTAGAAGTAAACAAAGGCATCCAACAATCCAAACATAAACCAAAACAAGGCATAAACTAAACCAATAACTAAGGTCCAATGAGACAGTCAATGGCTAAAGTTCAAACCTAAAAGACTAACCTAATTGGCTACTGAAATCAGCAAGGGAAAGCAGTCCAACAAGGTCAAATCAAACATCCAATCACAATCCAAACATGCAAAACCAAAATCAACCCTCAAAACACCGAAAAACCAAGATTACTTGTAACCAAATGATTCTCATTAACCAAAACGAATTCCACAGGTACAAACAGTAACCAAATGATTCAAAAACATAAACTAAAGCCTAATATCAGTGGTTGTCACTCCCAAAGATACTAGCTAACAATTACTCACTATCTAGCTAAATGAAAATAAATTCTAAAACATTAAAATACCAATTAAGAGGTTGCTGATGCTTAATCACGGAGTCAAAGAGCCTTCAGGTCGTTTTTCCACCGGGTCTTTGCTAGGGTTTTCGGCTGTAAATGGCTCTATTTATAGTTGCAATTTTCCCGCAGCCGCGCCACACAATTAAGTAAACCGCGGCGCGCATACTTATCTTCTCCCGTTTTCTCGGCGTGCGTACGGATTTTTCTGATTTTATCTTCTTCTCCAAACTTTCTCCAATTTGCACGCTTTTGGTCCCTGTTTTCATTATTTTCTTCCAAACAAGTACTGGCACGAAAAGTGAGAATACCACGATATATATATGATATAATTTCACTAAGAATAGGGCTCAACAACGACTAAAATATGTAATATCACTAGGCGTTGTCAAACATCCCACACTTGTGCCTTGCTTGTCCCCAAGCAAGAGAGTTTTTTTAATAAATTCTAACTAAGACTCAAACAATTTTTGACTGTGTTCAGTTTCAAAGCTTATTGCCTCAAGAGTTAGAGTAAAATAGTTCACGAGAACCTAATCAGAATGTTCTTTGGAATTCATGGCTTTCTAGAGAACCCTTGATTACAAATTTTCTGTCCACAATGAAGTGTACTTACTCATTCAGATTCTAAAGGCCATTAAGGAATTGTCCATGACTTTCGATGTTGTCCGTGTAGCGAGCTTTCAGAAATACCATCCCAAACCAGACGATCTTAGGTGGTAAGGTGCATAAGTGCCTCTTCGAGGCCACCCTTTTTGGACCTACCGGCTCGAACAACAAAGGCCACAGATTGACATTTCCTTCCTAAATTCCAATCCTAAAACAATCCAATCGTATAACTCCTAAAACTCAACTTGTTTGACTAACTAATAGCATGATCACGACTAAATAATATCTCTTGAAAAATACTAATGCTATCACAATCACAAACCATTTATTTCAAAATTACAATTTAGTAAAAATTTTGAAAAAGTTGCTAAAAAATTTTAAAATTGGTCTTTTCTGCAAAAATTTCAAAAATTACTCTTTCGACCGTCCACACCCCACACTTAAAACCGTACAACGTCCCCGTTGTACAAAATTTATTTAGAACAAGGGAGAAAGAGTTACCCCTTCCCTTTGGATGGTAGACTGCTTGGTTGGTATTCGGTATCACAGGTACAAATTCGAACAAAAAGTATCCTTGATTTCGCATCTGGAGTTGTGGCGCAATAGTGAACACGCCGGTGGTCAAGACAAGTGGAGGGGGCATGGTGACCCCACACTTGTCTGAGACAACTCCTTCCCAATTTGGTATAACATGCATAACTCAACAAAACATTAAATGCAAACAGATAAATAATATATACAAGCAAAAAGATAATTACACAATAATCTAAATGTATGTGTTGCGGATGACCGCGGCGCGTGATGGAAGGACGCGCGTCGCGGTAATTACGTGAGTTGAAATCAACGTCGAATGGTAAAAGACCGCGTCGCGTACTATAATGGTGCCGCGGCGCGGTAATTTCAACAGATTACTCTAATTTCAAAAACTCACAAGAAACACTTCAACACACAAACCATTACTGTTTTATTAATATCTAATGCCCGCGGGAGGCTTATTGTCCTAACCAACTTCTAAAAACAAATCTTTAAACCAATCCTATAAAAAAATGCAAATCAAAAAATGTACTAAAATGTTCAAAAATAATTAAATCCCTTTCTTTTCAACTATGTGCAGTATCGTCCTCCTCATCTTCCTCTTCCTCCGGATCCTCTTCCATAGGCTCCTCTTTCTCTTTAATCGTCGGCTGGGGTCTTGGTGGGACACATTTGTTCTTCGCCATGAGTGCTATCATACAGTCAGCTAGCCAGAGGAGTTGCGTTTGCGTATTCTCCGTTCTTCTATCAATCTCATGCGCTGCAGCCGACTGGATCTGGTGTTCCCGCATGTGGTTCTGCAAGGCTTTTTGAACTGCCTTTACTTCATCGGCCAAATATCGTGACTCCATGGTGGCTGGGGAAAGTCCTCGGGGTAAACTGACAATCACCTGCGGTCGCTTTTTGGAAGTTGATGGCTCGGTCCTCGGAACCGGAAATGGCGATCGCTCAGCTGCTGTGATCCCATCATCAACATAAATCACATCTCGGGAGATGGTGGTCGGCGGACCGAAGGGAACTGGCTGAACAAGTGTTAGTCCACGGGTGGTATGCTCGGATAGCAACCCGTAGGATTGGGCCAGTCTCATTACATAATGTCCCCCACCGAGAGCGATTTGCTTCAATGGTTCGTCTGTGATCTGCTTGAAGTAGTCAGCCACAAAATACGGAATGTTGCACGTTTGGAGCATCCGCGTCAAACACCACATGAGATGTAGCTCACGTGGTAGGACCCGTTCCTCGTCCGCACGAGGCCAGATCATAGTCGATATCAACCGATGCAACATTCGATGTGCCGGTAGATGCATCAGCCCCTCGCGTACGGTATTCTCGTGATACCGCATGGATGATATGGTACTCCAATAGTCAGCAGGAGAAAAGGAATCATCAGCATCATAGTTAGCACGTCGGTGGAAGGTGTCGAACCCCGGTGCCTCCGATTCTTCATGAGTATACAAGCCGATATGATAACCGAATTCCCGTAGACTACAGCTTCGGTTGTGATTACCCAACCGAAACTGCACCATTTCTTCAGTGTCCATCCCCAGCGGCTGATTATCAAAGTGGTAGCTTGCAAGAAATTGCAAAAGCACCTCCCAATAAATAGGTTCTTCCATGTGAACCACGTTTTTAATGGCCCGACATGTGTAGATAAGCTTGCCATTCTCGTAGCCCCCTTGGACCAACCAATCTTGCAAATGATCCATGATTCCCGATTCCTTGGTCAACTCCCAGTTGACCGGCAGGGCGGGAAGGATTCTCTTGTGTTGCTGCACCGATTGGCGATTGTAGAAGCTATAAGCCTATGTTCTGCCAACTCCTGTAGCCAAGGAGTTCCAGTCAATTGATTCTGAACTTGCGGAAGAAGACATCGTGCCTGCAGAAATCACAAAATTGACAATTACTGCACTGTTTTGTCGTTCGACGCGGGGCGCACGTAGCAACCCGCGACGCGTCAAATGAGCATTCATACTCCGCGTCGTGGACTGTACAGGCCGCGGCGCGGCGAACGATTTCAGCCAAAAAATCGAGCATTCTATCCAATTCAATCTCGTTAACTCTAATCTAACTATTGGGTTTCATGCAGTACAGTACTATAAACCTAATTCGACTATAAATTGCATCAGATGGCTACGACATTGTGAATTACAGCATCATTTAGGCAAGTTCAAGACTTAGAAAAGATAAAGAGAGGAAAAAGAAAAACTTACTTGATTTTCAGTGAAGAGAAAAGAATGCAGATGACTTGATTGATTGAGAGGCTTTTACCGCAGTGAAAAGAATCACGAATTTCGCAAATTGATTATTTGCAGTTGTGGGAATTTTGGATAGCTTTCAAAACTCTGTTTTAGTGATTATCTTTAATTTCAAATTAAGATAAGGCCGCGGCGCAGGAAGCTTCTATCCGCGTCGCGTATAAAAATCTGATTTTAAATGCAATCGCGAAAACTCAATACGCGCGGCGCGGATCCTAAGATCCCGCGTCGCGGTATTGCAAAATTACCAAAATGACCCCACACTTTCCTTTTTCTCACCGTGATAAAAAAATGGATATGATGAATTATTAGAAAAAATGCAAATTTACAGATGACGATCGGGCTGCCTCCCGACGAGCTCTAAGTTTAACGTCTTCAACCAGACGTACACTTACCTGATTTATGCAGTATACACTGGAACATCTACCACGAATTCGACTGTCTCCACTTCCAGTTTCTGGAACGTGCCCGCAACTACATAAGGTTTGAGCATATGTCAATTGACTTTAAATGGTTGACTACCTTTCAAGTCCTGAATCTCTACTGCGCCATAGTCTGTGATGCTGACCACCGCATAAGGGCCATTCCATTTACTCCTGAGCTTCCCGGGAAACATTTTCAATCGCGAGTTGTACAACCACACTTTCTGTCCTACCTCAAAGGTTTTCAAGCGGAGCTTGGCATCGTGATACCGTTTCATTTTTGATTTGTATGTGGCTGCATTTTCATATGCTTCATCTTGCAGCTCTTCTAATTCCGACAACTGGAGTTTCCTTTCCTTTCCTACTTCTGTGTAGTCCATGTTGACTTGTTTGATTGCCCATAAGGCACGATTGGAAAGCTCAACCGGTAGATGACAGCCTTTTCCATAAACCAACCGATATGGAGTTGTTCCAATCGGTGTCTTGTAAGCAGTGCGGTATGCCCAAAGCGCATCATCCAACCTAAGTGACCAATCCTTTCTATCGGTCTTGACAGTCTTTTGCAGGATTTCCTTTATTTGCCTATTAGATACTTCCACTTGGACACTCGTCTGAGGATGCTAGGGTGTTGCAATCCGATGATTTACTCCATAGTGCTTTAGCAATCTTCCAAATTTAAAATTCTTGAAGTGGTACCTGTCACACCCCGATCCTTGGCGGAATCGATCAAGGCGTGCTATATTGTTCAAAGTCTCATGACAACTATGTTATAATATGATTAGATTCAATTAAGTACTAAGTATGCAAACAAGATCCACAACATACAAATACAAATCCAAATACAACAACATTTATTACATCAAATTTAAATAGTCTTGTGGGTTTCTAAGGTACACCCTATTTTTCATCAACATCATTCTTCAAATCTGCATCATGGGTAAAAACAGGTCAACTACAAGAGTTGGTGAGTAATCTAGTTTTATTAAAGAAAATTGTGAGTTTGAAATATTTATAATTTGAAACTTGTTTTCTTTGGAAGTCGACAAGCAAGTATTATTGAGATAACGGTTTATAAATCAAAAATTGATTAACAAATGATAACAACAACAATAAGTCATCACCCTATATATACATATATATGTATATATATAGGATAGAGCATCTAATCATCATACACACTCAACCACGTGCAATCAATCACCTTAGCGTCCCAAGGCGGGGTGGTCAACCCAATAGCGCTATTATTGTCCATAACGTACCTCAAGAATACGGGCATAGTCATGGAGATTAGACTAAAAATGGTAATGCACTACAAGTACATGTAGCGTAAACAAACAATAATTATACAAATAATGATTCATGTATAAATGTCCCAACAATGTCTCAATGGTGAAAAAATAATAAAATGAAGTTGGAACATATTAAAACCACATGTTACACCCCAAAAGTATTGAAAATTATAAAATATAGGGTAGATTACTCACATTAGTCCAATAAGGAATGCGCGTGTCGTACGATAGACGGCTCGAGTCAAAATATAGTAGAACCTAATATAATTAATAGTTTTGGCTTAGGAATCGATAAACGGGAATATAGTATTAATAAAAATAATTAGACACATATTCTTATATTAGATGAATTAACAATAATCCAATTTTGTTTTGAATATTAATGTATTCATATGTTAAATGAATTTTAAATTGAATTAATTACTTTGCTTAATTAATTTATATTTTCACTTTAGGAAAGCTTTTAATAATTTCTTATTAAAATAATAACTAGTTAAATTATAAGTATTTATAGATTTTATATAATATAAACAATTATTTATATGAAATAATCATTAAAAATGCATTTTTATATGCTTAGATACTTAGGAAAATGGTTTTAAATACTAGACAGTAATGAAACATTCTGAAATTATCAGGAAATCATTATTTCATACAATAGTAATTACTGTAAAATTTGCATATTTTTCTTAACTGCTTTAGTATTTATTTAGTGTTTTAATGATTAAACACCAACAAAATTCGGGAAAACTAATAAATGATCCCCACAAATTCTGGAAAATTAACCATAGTTTTCTAACATTATATAGAGCCTACTGTAAGGGTTTTGGATATTTGTGACTGTGGGAAGTAGTTTTTATATGTTTCATTATTAATTAATCAATAAAATCATAAATAATACTAAACGATTAAGGAAAATTCATTAAACTTTTTATATATGATTAATAAGTAATATATGACATTCTGATAAGGTTTTATAATTTTTGGAAATGTGTAGCTATTTATTACCAATTTAAACCATTAAACAATCATTAAATCAGGAAAAATAAGCAAACATTCTTACAAAAATCTGTAAATTTTGTCATGGAGTCTTTATAATGTTAATAAGGTGCGAAAAATATAAAATCTAGTTTTTGACATACATAACTATATTTTTCTATTTATTTATCTACAACAAAATAGAATACAAAATAAGCATAAAACAGTAATATAAATGCATGAAACTTCATAAATCCACTTTACTCAATGTATGGGTCATCCTAGAAGTTTACCAGAATTTATTGACTGTAAAAAGTATTTTATGTGAATTACTGCCTTATTATATTGCAATAATTATAGTAATTCAATAATAATAAGTTATTTTCTAAAAATTTCCAGAACTTCTTATTTATTGATGAGATTCTGCGAAAAATCAGGTTTATGCATAAAATGAGTTTTAGATATTTTGGTGGATTTAATTTGTTTCATGTATGAATTTGGAACTTTTAACAACATACCTTGATGAATGCTTCAAGAGGGATGAAGATTTGAGTATAATGGAGTGTTCTTGGCTGAAAAATGAAGATTTCTTGGAGGAATTTCGAGCTTGAGGGTGAGAGAAAGAATAGAGAGGGTTTGAGTGGTGATGAGAATAATGTGTTGGGAGAAAAATGAAAGGAAAGATGATGGAAGGTGTGAGTGGGAGACAATGAGAATAACCTTTTGTTTTTGGTGGTCTTCATAATTCCCCACTAACACAAGCATCTTAAGAGTTTTATAAAAATTAATGTAGTATTTATAAAAATAGAGTTTTATAAAAAAAATAGGTTATTATTTGATTATAACAATCTACTTTGATTTGAAGTTTAATTATAGCATTCAAGTTTGATTCTTTTAATTTAATTAGAGCATCATACTTTGATTTGATTTTAATATGGTAACATAATTTAATTTGATTATAGTTATAACGTTATACTATACTATATTGCTATTAACATCAATTTATATCGTAGTGTAAGGGTTTTGATCTTATTAGCGTCAAGTAATCTCGAGTAGGGTTTATCAAATTTCTAATTGGGTTGGGTTGACCCGAATCCAGTTTAGGCGGATGTCATAGTCTCCCCTACTTTAGGAAATTTCGTCCTGAAATTTAAGAAGAGAGTACCTTAAGAGAAAAGTTGCGGGTATTTGGTACGCATTTGATCCTCACGCTCCCATGTATACTCGGGTCCACGTGCTGACTGCCACCTGACCTTGACCAGGGGAATGCGACTTCTTTTGAGTTGCTTTTCCTTTCGGTCGGCAATGTCCAAGGGTTTCTCGATAAATTGCATTGTCTCGTCGATTTGGATATCCTCGAGAGGAACATGAAGGTTCTCGTCTGCTAAACACTTCTTGAGGTTGGCTATATGAAATACTGGGTGAACTTTATTAAGCTCTATTGGTAGATCCAACTCGAAGGCTACTGGTCCGATCCTTTTCAGGATTTTGAACGGGCCTACATAGCGTGGTGCCAATTTACCCTTGCATCCAAATCGAACCACACCTTTCCATGGGGACACTTTTAACATGACCATGTCACCCACGGTAAATTCAAGCGGTTTGCGTCGCTTGTCGGCGTAACTCTTTTGTCGGCTACGAGCTGCGATAAGGTTATTGCGAATCTGAGTGATTTTGTCGGTTGTTTCCTGGATAAGCTCAGGACCAATGATTGGAGAATCCACTGTTGCGCGAATCACGTGGGACTCGCCAATTTCATGCCAGCAAATAGGAGATCGGCATGTACGGCCATACAATGCCTCAAATGGTGGCATCTTGATGCTAGAATGATAACTGTTATTATAGGAGAATTCCACCAATGGTAAATGAGAGTCCCAGTTTCCTCCGAAATCTAAGACACACGCCCTCAACATATCTTCGAGTGTTTGAATTGTCCTCTCAGATTGACCATCGGTTTGAGGATGATAGGCGGTACTGAGATCGAGGCGGGTTCCCATGGCTGCTTGAAGTGATTGCCAAAACCGAGAGAGAAATCTCCCATCACGATCTGAAATGATGCTGAGAGGGATGCCATACCGACTAACTATCTCGTCGATGTAAATCCGAGCAAGTTGTTCGACCTTGAAATGTTCACGGATGGGAAGGAAATGAGCGGATTTGGTCAAACGATCAATGATTACCCAAATGCTGTCGTGTCCCTTGGTGGTACGGGGAAGTTTGGTTACGAAATCCATGGCGATCGCTTCCCATTTCCACTCGGGGATTACCGGTTGGACCAATAGTCCAGAGGGTCGTTGATGTTCTGCTTTAACCCTGGAACATGTAAGACATTTGGCCACGAATAAAGCAATATCCTTTTTCATTCCCGACCACCAATAATTGGTTCTCAGGCCATGATACATCTTGTCAGCACCAGGATGAATGGAATATCGAGTTTTATGGATTTCTTCCATCAGGAAGGTACGAAGATTGTCGCGATCTGGGATCCAGATGCGATCTTGATAATAGAAAATGCCATCAGATTTACTTTCCAACTCCCCATCAATTCCCGTGGGCATGTCATTTTCGGTAATTGCCGAGTATTGGCCTCCTCGAATTCGGTCGCTGAGATTGGACAAGATAGGAGAACATATTAGATGAAATGCTTTGGCATGTTCTTTTCGGCTTAACGCGTCGGCTACCACGTTTTCCTTGCCCGGATGATAGCGTATTTCACACTCGTAATCATTTAGGAGTTCGACCCATCGTGTTTGTCTCATATTGAGTTCCTTTTGATTAAGAATATGTTGCAAGCTCTTGTGGTCGGTGAAAATTACGCATTTAGTGCCGTAAAGGTAATGCCTCCAAATTTTAAGAGCGAAAACCACGGCACCGAGCTCCAAATCATGAGTCGTATAATTCCTTTCATGGATTTTGAGTTGTTGCGATGCGTAAACTATAACCTTTCCCCTTTGCATCAAAACACAACCTAGACCGAGATTGGAGGCATCGGAGTATACCACGAAATCTTCGGATCCTTCAGGGAGTGTAAGAATCGGAGCGTCACACAATCTTTGTTTAAGGGTTTGGAAAGCGTCTTCCTGCTTGGGTCCCCAATCAAATGGCGTACCCTTGCAAGTGAGAAAAGTAAGCGGTAAAGCGATCTTTGAGAAATTTGAAATGAAACGCCGGTAATAGCCAGCTAAACCGAGGAATGACCGAATTTTCTTGGGGGTACGTGGGGCTTTCCAATCCGTAACTGCTTCAACCTTTGCGGGATCGACTAAAATACCCTTGTCACTTACAATATGACCGAGGAATTGTACCTCATTTAACCAAAACTCGCATTTCGAAAATTTGGCATAGAGTTGATTTCCTTGCAATGTTTTGAGAGTTAGACGAAGGTGTCTTTCATGGTCTGCCTTTGTCTTAGAGTAAATGAGAATGTCATCAATAAAGACGATAACAAAATGGTCGAGATAAGGTTTAAATACCCGATTCATCAAGTCCATGAATGCGGCAGGGGCATTCGTTAGGCCAAAAGGCATAACGGTGAACTCGTAATGACCATAGCGGGTTCGGAAAGCGGTTTTGGGATGTCTTCTTCCCGTACTCGAAGTTGGTGATAACCCGAGCGGAGGTCGATTTTTGAGAAGCATGAAGCTCCTTGAAGCTGATCAAAAAGGTCGTCGATCCGAGGTAACGGATATCGGTTCTTGATGGTCAATTTATTTAACTCCCGATAATCGATACACATACGAAACGAACCATCTTTCTTTTTTATGAAAAGAATCGGGGCTCCCCAAGGTGAAGTACTAGGGCGGATAAATCCCTTATCGGTTAATTCTTGGAGCTGACTTGCCAATTCTTGCATCTCGGTTGGAGCCAACCGATATGGAGACTTGGCAATGGGAGCAGCCTCAGGAACGAGATCGATGCGGAACTCTAGCTCACGTACTGGAGGGAGTCCAGATACGTCATCGGGAAAGATGTCAGGAAAGTCTCGTACAATCGGAATATCTTCGTTCTTCTTTTCTTTGACCTTTGTTTCCACCACATGGGCTAAGAAAGTCATGTATTCTTTACGTAGATATGATCGAGCTTGAGTACATGACATAAGACTAAGCTTTTTTGAACGAGTCTTGCCATAAATACGAAGACTTTGACCGTCGGCAAGAGGAATACGAATAAACTTCTCGTAACATACTATTTCCGCATGCTTTTGGGATAGCCAATCCATTCCCACGATGATGTCGAAGCTACCAAGTTCCATAGGAACTAAATTGACGGAAAATTTATGACCGCAAAAATCGAAAGTGCAATCTTGGATGACTGCATTGAGTGAAATGTATTTTCCATTGGCGACTTCTACGGTAAAGTGTTCATCAAGAATCGTGCGAGGTGTGTGAAGTATGGGTTCAAATTCCAAAGACACAAAACTTTTATCGGCACCTGAATCAAAAAGTACTGACGCGTAGTAGTCATTTATGAGAAACGTACAATTTACGACCTTGTTATCGGTCTGTGCTTGGGTTGCGGTAATGACAAATGCTCGGCCTTTAGGAGCTGGAACTTGCATTGTTGGATTTGCCTGGGCTTGAGTGTTAATGATATTGACAAGCCTAGGATACGTGTTTCTGAAATGGGTGGGGTCACCACAGTTGAAGCATGTTCCAGTTGGATACCGGGTTTGTGTTTGCTGATTTGAGGGTAGAGCGAATGGTCGCTGAGTTTTTGGTGCACGGCATGTGTCCGCCAAGTGGCCATAGCGACCACAAGTCGTACAAAGGCGACACGGGCTGGTGGACATATGGTGATAGTTATAATGGTTACAGAGGGGGTCGTAATGCCATCTTTGAGAAACACGCATATGGACTTGTGAGTTATTTGTAAATTAATTATGGAAATTAAGTTTGTAACATTGTTGGGTAAAATGATTGTAAAACACTTGTTGGACCATGGTTAAGAGTGTTGGGCACCTTTTGGGCTTTCCATGGGTACTAAATGTGAAGCATGTAGCAATTGCGTGGGCCCCCACAATAGTAAGTTTTCACATGTTTTTCCCACTTCAAGGCCCATTAGGGAACTTAATAGTCCAATGAGTTGGCCATTTTAGAGTGTATCCTTTCGGATACGTTTGATAAGGTCGGGTAGTTTGATGGCTCAAAAGTAATGTGAATGACGCGCTTTGGCCTATAGGTTTGGGAACTCTCGCCTTTGGTCCCCAGGTAAGCAAACTGGTCCCTCGGTTGATTGGGATGTATACGAATGCTTACCTAGTCAGGACTTTCGGGCTACCGGCACCTCCCCCTTCCAGTTACTATGCGTCCATTACTTTGATCCTACCCAACTAGAGTGGATGACTTTTAATTTCCTATGAGCTCTAAGGAATATATATGTATATAAATTTTTATTTTGAAACCATTTGAGTATGTGTGTGATTTTAAGAGAAAGAGGAGAAAATTCACAAGTGTATGCACACATATAAGTGTCGGGAATAATACGTAAGCACATAAGGGAGCAATTAGCACACAAAGGTATTCCTAGGATTTTCTAAGTGCGAATTGCATGCAGTTGTGTGTGCATTTTATAAACTATCATACGAGACGACCCTAGAGGCTATAGACTAGGTCAAGGCAATTAACCTAATTCCATGTAGTCAAGGGCTCTGATACCAATCTGTCACACCCCGATCCTTGGAGGAATCGATCAAGGCGTGATATATTGTTCAAAGTCTCATGACAACTATGTTATAATATGATTAGATTCAATTAAGTACGTACTAAGTATGCAAACAAGATCCACAACATACAAATACAAATCCAAATACAACAACATTTATTACATCAAATTTAAATAGTCTTGTGGGTTTCTAAGGTACACCCTATTTTTCATCAACTTCATTCTTCAAATCTGCATCATGGGTAAAAACAGGTCAACTACAAGAGTTGGTGAGTAATCTAGTTTTATTAAAGAAAATTGTGAGTTTGAAATATTTATAATTTGAAACTTGTTTTCTTTGGAAGTCGACAAGCAAGTATTATTGAGATAACGGTTTATAAATCAAAAATTGATTAACAAATGATAACAATAACAATAAGTCCTCACCCTATATATACATATATATGTATATATATATATATATATATATATATATATATATATATATATATATATATATATATATATATATATATATATATATATATATATATATATATAGGATGGAGCATCTAATCATCATACACACTCAACCACGTGCAATCAATCACCTTAGCGTCCCAAGGCGGGGTGGTCAACCCAATAGCGCTATTATTGTCCATAACGTACCTCAAGAATACGGGCATAGTCATGGAGATTAGACTAAAAATGGTAATGCACTACAAGTACATGTAGCATAAACAAACAATAATTATACAAATAATGATTCATGTATAAATGTCACAAAAATGTCTCAATGGTGAAAAAATAATAAAATGAAGTTGGAACATATTAAAACCACATGTTACACCCCAAAAGTATTGAAAATTATAAAATATGGGGTAGATTACTCACATTAGTCCAATAAGGAATGCGTGTGTCGTACGATAGACGGCTCGAGTCAAAATATAGTAGAACCTAATATAATTAATAGTTTTGGCTTAGGAATCGATAAACGGGAATATAGTATTAATAAAAATAATTAGACACATATTCTTATATTAGATGAATTAACAATAATCCAATTTTGTTTTGAATATTAATGTATTCATATGTTAAATGAATTTTAAATTGAATTAATTATTTGCTTAATTAATTTATATTTTCACTTTAGGAAAGCTTTTAATAATTTCTTATTAAAATAATAACTAGTTAAATTATAAGTATTTATATATTTTATATAATATAAAAAATTATTTATATGAAATAATCATTAAAAATGCATTTTTATATGCTTAGATACTTAGGAAAATGGTTTTAAATACTAAACAGTAATGAAACATTCTGAAATTATCAGGAAATCATTATTTCATACAATAGTAATTACTGTAAAATTTGCATATTTTTCTTAACTGCTTTAGTATTTATTTAGTGTTTTAATGATTAAACACCAACAAAATTCGGGAAAACTAATAAATGATCCCCACAAATTCTGGAAAATTAACCATAGTTTTCTAACATTATATAGAGCCTACTGTAAGGGTTTTGGATATTTGTGACTGTGGGAAGTAGTTTTTATATGTTTCATTATTAATTAATCAATAAAATCATAAATAATACTAAACGATTAAGGAAAATTCATTAAACTTTTTATATATGATTAATAAGTAATATATGACATTCTGATAAGGTTTTATAATTTTTGGAAATGTGTAGCTATTTATTACCAATTTAAACCATTAAACAATCATTAAATCAGGAAAAATAAGCAAACATTCTTACAAAAATCTGTAAATTTTGTCATGGAGTCTTTATAATGTTAATAAGGTGCGAAAAATATAAAATCTAGTTTTTGACATACATAACTATATTTTTCTATTTATTTATCTACAACAAAATAGAATACAAAATAAGCATAAAACAGTAATATAAATGCATGAAACTTCATAAATCCACTTTACTCAATGTATGGGTCATCCTAGAAGTTTCCCAGAATTTATTGACTGTAAAAAGTATTTTATGTGAATTACTGCCTTATTATATTGCAATAATTATAGTAATTCAATAATAATAAGTTATTTTCTAAAAATTTCCAGAACTTCTTATTTATTGATGAGATTCTGAGAAAAATCAGGTTTATGCATAAAATGAGTTTTAGATATTTTGGTGGATTTAATTTGTTTCATGTATGAATTTGGAACTTTTAACAACATACCTTGATGAATGCTTCAAGAGGGATGAAGATTTGAGTATAATGGAGTGTTCTTGGCTGAAAAATGAAGATTTCTTGGAGGAATTTCGAGCTTGAGGGTGAGAGAAAGAATAGAGAGGGTTTGAGTGGTGATGAGAATAATGTGTTGGGAGAAAAATGAAAGGAAAGATGATGGAAGGTGTGAGTGGGAGACAATGGGAATAACATTTTGTTTTTGGTGGTCTTCATAATTCTCCACTAACACAAGCATCTTAAGAGTTTTATAAAATTTAATGTAGTATTTATAAAAATAGAGTTTTATAAAAAAAAATAGGTTATTATTTGATTATAACAATCTACTTTGATTTGAAGTTTAATTATAGCATTCAAGTTTGATTCTTTTAATTTAATTAGAGCATCATACTTTGATTTGATTTTAATATGGTAACATAATTTAATTTGATTATAGTTATAACGTTATACTATACTATATTGCTATTAACATCAATTTATATCGTAGTGTAAGGGTTTTGATCTTATTAGCGTTAAGTAATCTCGAGTAGGGTTTATTAAATTTCTAATTGGGTTGGGTTGACCCGAATCCATTTTAGGCGGATGTCACAGTACCCTCCATCACTAATGATTACTCGTGGAACTCAATGCCTAGTGAAAATGTTTTTCTTCACGAATTTACACTCCACATGGTCGTCATTCGTACGGGTTGCCTCTGCTTCGATCCATTTGGACATGTAATCCACTGCTACCAGAATGTAAACATAACCCTGTGACGTAGGAAATGGACCCATGAAGTCAATTCCCCAGACATCGAAAATGTCCACTACCAAGATTGGATTTAAGGGCATCTGATCCCTTTTTTATATGTTCCCTAACTGCTGGCAGTTGAGGCATTCCTTAGCAGTTTGATGTGCGTCTCTGAAAATTGTTGGCCAATATAATCCAGCTTCGAGAACCTTGTATCCTGTCTTTTTACCACTAAAATGCCCTCCACATGCTGACGCATGGCAATGCTCCAATACCTCACCGATTTCACTATCAGGCACACATCGCCGAATTATTTGATCCTCTCCCACCTTGAAAAGGTCTGGGTCATCCCATATAAATCTTTTTGCATATGTGCGGAACTGATTTTGTCTTTGTTTGGACCAATGTGTCGGTATTTCTCCTGTAGCCAAGAAATTCACATAGTTCGCGTACCAAGGAGCTCCAATAAGCTCCAGCAGCTGCTCATCCGGGAATGAATCCTTAATTCCCGCTTCCAATCCTTCAGCTGGCAATCGAGAAAGATGGTCTGCCACGACATTCTCTGCTCCCTTCTTGTCTTTAATCTCCACATCGAATTCTTGCAACAAAAGTATCCATCTAATCAATCTCGGTTTAGACTCCTTCTTAGCGAGCAAGTGTCTAATGGCACTATGATCAGTATAAACTACTACCTTGGACCCCCAAATGTATGATCGAAACTTGTCTAATGCAAATACTACTTCAAGTAATTCTTTTTCAGTAGTTGTATAATTTAATTGAGCTTCAGAGAAAGTTTTACTAGCATAACAAATAACTACAGGTTTCCGATCAATCTTCTGACCTAACACTGCACCAGCAGCATAGTCACTAGCATCACACATTATTTCGAATGGTTAAGTCCAATCAGGCGGTTTCAGGATAGGAGCCTCAACTAATTTATTTTTGAGGATATTGAATGCTTTTACACATTCCTCATAAAAAAAGAATGGTGCATCTTTCAAGAGAAGACCGCAAAGGGGTTTGGAGATGGTACTAAAGTCTTTGATAAACCTACGATAGAAACCCGCGTGTCCTAGGAATGATCTGACCCCTTTCACTGATGTTGGGGGTGGCAACGTGGATATGACCTTGACTTTAGCACGATCAACTTCGAACCCTCTCTCAGAGACTACGTGACCTAACACTATCCCTCCTTTGACCATGAAGTGGCTCTTTTCCCAGGAAAGCACCAAATTGGATCCGACACATCTTTCCAATACTTTCTCCAATTGTCCCAAGCAGGCTTCAAATGTCGGTCCAAAGATTGAAAAGTCGTCCATGAATATTTCTAATGCATCACCAATCATATCAGAAAAGATCGCCATCATGCATCGTTGAAATGTAGCAGGCGCATTACACAACCCGAATGGAATTCTGCGAAAAGCAAAGGTGCCATAAGGACACGTGAATGTAGTCTTTGCCTGATCCTCTGGGTGGATTGCAATCTGATTGTACCCAGAATACCCATCCAAGAAACAGTAGTACTTCTGTCCTGCTAGCTTCTCCACGATCTGATCAATAAACGGCAATGGAAAGTGGTCTTTAGAAGTAGCAGTGTTGAGTTTTCGATAATCGATACAGACTCTCCATCCAGTTACGGGCCTTGTGGATACCTTGTCACCATCCTTCGTATCCACAACAGTTATTCCAGACTTCTTCGGCACTGTCTGTGTCGGACTAACCCATTCGCTGTCGGAAATCGGGTATATGATTCCAGCGTCTAACCATTTGAGAACCTCTTTTTTGACAACTTCCTTTAGATTTGGATTCAATCTCCTTTGCGTATCCCTGGATGGTTTGGCACCTTCTTCTGTGATGATTCTATGCATGCACGTGGTCGGGCTAATTCCTTTTAAGTCTGCGATCGTCCAACCAATGGCCTCCTTGTGCTTAGACAATACCTTGAGCAATTCCTTTTCTTGTTCCCCTGTCAAGTCTGCTGCAAAAATCATGGGCAAAGTATCCTTGTCCCCTAAAAAGGCATACTTTATGTGTTCTGGTAGCGGCTTTAATTCCAGCTTCGGTGGTTCTTGTAAGGAGGGTTTCAGCGTCCTTGGAATCTCTGTCGGTAACTTCTCTATGTGAGCGCATTCTTCAGACTTCAAACCTTTCTCTCTTTCTACTTCTTTTTGCTGCTCATCATTTTCAACACTTCCTTCTTCTTGAGTCTCACTCGCCTCTGATTGAAGTACCTCTGGAGTGTACTGTTGCACTAGCTCATCTATAATATCTACCTGATAACACTCCTCTTCTTCCATGCTACTTCCCTTGACGTTGGCATTGAAAATATTGATCTTGGCCTGTTGGTGCCTAAAAGATATTCCCATTTCTCCAGTGCAACAAGCAATATTTGCGTTGGCCGTGGCCAAAAATGGTCGCCCTAAAATGATCGTTGGTTGTTCTCCATTGGTCGCCTAACGAGTGTCCAAAACTAGAAAATATGCTGGGTAATAAAATTCTCCCACCTTGATGATGACATCAACTAACATCCCCCTGGGGATCTTTGTAGATTTATCTGCCAATTGCAAAATTACGTCGGTAGATCTCATGGTGCCAAACTCGTGCTTGTCAAATAACTGTCCAGGTAATATGTTCACACTTGCACCTAAATCTAACAAAGCCCTTTTAATGTGCACGTTGCCTAAATCTACTGAGATGAGAGGAATTCCAGGATCCTTCATCTTTGGAGGAAGCGCGTCCATTAAGATAGAGCTTATATTCTCAGGTAAGCTAATCATCTTAGGCAAATGGGACAAGATATGTTTCTTATGTATGCACATATCCTTGAGAAACTTGGCATATGCGGGAACTTCCTTAATGAGTTTAACTAGTGGAATGTTAACCTTAATTTGACTAAACAGTTCCCACATATCTTCTGCCTGTGGTCCCTTCTTCCTATATGGTCTTGTCTCTGGCTTTTCCAAAGCTGTATGAAAAGGAACTGTCCCACTTGATTCTCCTTTCTCCCATGTACTCGTTTGCTTCTTCTTCTTCGCTTGTTCCTCCTTATCTTTCTTCTCTTCTTTCTCCATCTCTTATTTTTCATCAAAGATTATCTCTACATCACTATCTTCGTCTATAGGCGGGGCTGTAACCTTGTTATCCACTTTCTTCCCGCTCCTAAGCGTGATCACCTCATTTACTTGTACCTTTGACGCCTGCGCCCTTTCCTGAGCTCTACCCTCTTCCATCTTAATAATCAATTCTCCTAACTTCAGAATTGCTTCTGAATTAGACTTCTCCACTTCCTGAAGCTTGACTAACATCCCAAAGATTTCCTGTATACCAATGTTCATTCCTCCTGCTGGCGGTGGAGGTTGCACCTGCTACTGCCTCATTGGTTGTTGTCTCACTTCCCGTTGTTGATTGCTTCGGAATGGTCTTGGTGCGTTGTAAAATCGACCATATCCATGTACTTGACTAATCTCCTCATGATTCATCGAACACTCATTGTGATTATGTCCTATACCCCCGCATGTGTTGCATATAACTTGCCCATGCAACACATATGCTCCTTTCTCTTGCTGAAACCTTGCGAGCATTTGATTAAACTTCTTACTCACAGCACTAAGCTCCTTCTGAATTTCTGTCTTCCACTTGCTTTCTGCTTCAACGTTCGCTACATAAACTGTGTTATCCTTCATGGTTCCACTGACTTTCGATCCTAAGCTCAACTGCTCCAGGAATCTCCAAGCGTCTTCTGGCTCTTGCCACATAAATGTCCCACTTGATGAGGCATTTATCATTGCGATGAGGCATTTATCATTGCCTGATGTGTTTTGCTGACTCCTTCGAAGAACAATTTCACTAACTGCCATTTAGGAACTTCATGATGCGGGCAGGATCGCAATAACTCCTTCAACCTATCAAACGCTTCATGGAAAGCCTCTCCAGGCTCCTGCTGAAAGTTTTGAATTTCTCGTCTGACCTCCGTTGTTTTACTAACTGGGTAGAATTCTTGTAAAAATTTCGCCTTGAGTTGATCCCAACTAGTGATACTATTAGATGGAAGAGAAGTTAACCAATATTATCCTTTAGTGTGAAAGGAAATAATCTTAATCTAAAAGCATCCCTATTGGCATTCCTAGGAGTATTAGCATTCGCGATAGATATGAACTCATACAAATGATTGTATGGGTCGTCAGTTTTATATCCTCTGAATTGAGTTGATATTCCTATCAGTTAAGGCCTAATTTCTACATGGTATTCTACATCATCAGGAATATAGATGGGCGATGAGTCATCATACTCCCGTGGCTGGAAGTGTGATGCAACCGATTGCCCCCTCGGTTGTGCAAAATGTAAAGGTTGGGCAGGATTACCATGAAGATGATGATCATTGTATTCCTGCTTACCTTGCGGTGGTTGATACTGTTGTGCTCTTCTCAGAGGTCCTCGACCTCGGTTCCTGGGTTGCTGTGGTGCTGGTGGAACCCATCCTTCATCTTCCTCATCATATCTCTCCTCTTCCTCTGGATATTGGTACTGTTGCTGAAGAGGTGGTTGGTATTGTTGTGGTTGTGTAGGTTGGAATGTGGGTTGAGGTTTAAATAGAACTGGTTGTGGTTGAGAAGTTGGTGTCTGCTGTCTAGAGACTGGGGTGCCATCACGGGTCGGCTCTCCCCAAGACATTGCAGATGTGAATGGATTGGTGGATTGTGGTTGTGATACTGGTGGAAATGGTGGAATCGATGGCGGAGTGCATGATGGTATGGGTATAGGGGCTGAAACTGCACCACCAGAAGCACTCGTGCTCCCGAATTGAAACTCCGAAACCGGGGGAATAAAAGACATCCCCATTGCCTCACCTGATGGTTCCTGGGCAACACTTACTGCACTACTACTGACATGACTGAAACTCATTGTATTTAAACGCCTACGTGCATGGATTTTGCGTGCAGTTTGCTCAATCTCTGAGTCAAAATGCAAAGGGGATAATTACTCACCCCTGCGGGTACGCATGCACTAATGCAACACGCCCGCAAAAATCAAAAACCAAAAACCAATCAAATGAAACTCAAAGAAAATCAAGAAACTAGAATTCCTACTAATCACCTAATCTAAGCTCACAGCTCCCCGGCAACGGCGCCAAAATTTGACACGCCTAGGTCATCGTGCGGTCAAAAATAAGAGAAAACTAACACACACACTAGCACAGTGGTAGTCAGGGTCGATCCGCAAGAGCTACGTGGTCAGATCAAATGACAGATTACCAACTATAGTGTCACGCTATAGTCGGAGGACTTTAGTTTCCAAACCCTTGCCACTAAAACTCAAAAATCCTAAACTAAACAATCCCAAAACAAGCATAGACTAAGCTAAGCTTCAAACCAAACCTAGTTACTTTCTGAAATCAGAAGTGCATCTCTAATTCAGAAGTAAACAAAGGCATCCAACAATCCAAACATAAACCAAAACAAGGCATAAACTTAACCAATAACTAAGGTCCAATAGGACAGTCAATGGCTAAAGTTCAAACCTAAAAGACTAACCTAATTGGCTACTGAAATCAGCAAGGGAAAGCAGTCCAACAAGGTTAAATCAAACATCCAATCACAATCCAAACATGCAAATCCAAAATCAACCATCAAAACACCGAAAAACCAAGATTACTTGTAACCAAATGATTCCCATTAACCAAAACGAATTCCTCATGTACAAACAGTAACCAAATGATTCAAAAACATAAACTAAAGCCTAATATCAGTGGTTGTCACTCCCAAAGATACTAGCTAACAATTACTCACTATCTAGCTAAATGAAAATAAATTCTAAAACATGAAAATACCAATTAAGAGGTTGCTGATGCTTAATCATGGAGTCAAAGAGCCTTCAGGTCGTTTTTCCACCGGGTCTTTGCTAGGGTTTTCGGCTATAAATGGCTCTATTTATAGTTGCAATTTTCCCGCAGCCGCGCCACGCAATTAAGTAAACCGCGGCATGCGTACTTATCTTCTCCCGTTTTCTCGACATTTGAATTTGTTCCACCGCCTCGAAGCCGCTTCGCGCCTTCTTGATTTCCGCGGCGAGCGTACGCATTTTTTTGATTTTATCTTCTTCTCCAAACTTTCTCCAATTTGCACGCTTTTGGTCCCTGTTTTCATTATTTTCTTCCAAACAAGTACTGGCACGAAAAGTGAGAATACCACGATATATATGATATAATTTCACTAAGAATAGGGCTCAACAACGACTAAAATATGTAATATCACCAGGCGTTGTCAACCAATTCGGATAAAACACAAAACTTGGTTGTGCTACAGTCACAATAACCCATATATATATATATATATATATATATATATATATATATATATATATATATATATATATATATATATATATATATATATATATATATATATATATATATATATATATATATATATATATATATATATATATATATATATGTATATATATGTATGTATGTATATATATATATATATATATATATATATATATATATATATATATATATATATATATATATATATATATATGTATATATATATATATATGTATAGATAGAAGGAGGATCGTGTAGGAACCCAAAATCCGATAAGAACTGGGAGGACAAATCTGGACCTTTAATCTTGAAAAATGGATGGATTAGATTCAATGTGCAAATAATGATCATCTATTAAAATTCAGAGGTTGTTTTTGTAAATATCAGAAACTAAGAGGGAGGGAAAGAGAACTTTCAAAGGACATTTTAGTCATTTGTCCATTTCACTCGTCGCACATTTTCAGCCCAAATGAGAAGCCACGCGCCCCCACTCTCCCCATGCCACGTGTTAGTCTTCAATTGGCTGGGTTTTATTTATTTTTCCACCTAGTTTGTATTTTGGACATATCTTTTTTTTTTCTTTGTAAAAAAAATTCTGAAAAAACCTAAGTTCTTAAAATTTAATTCTCTACAAAACAAGCACCATTATGAAAATTTGAAAAAAAAAATATTTTTTTATTTTTTATTTTTATAAAAGATCAAAAATTAAAAAAAATTCCAAAAAATATGAAAATTTTAAGGATCATTGTAGATATTATATTAGTAGGTTTGCAAAAAAAAATTTTGAAAAAATGTTTTTTTCGTGTTAATTTTTATATTTTTAAGTAAAAAACTCATCAAAATAACAAAAAAATATACATAATTCAAAAATATTAAAACCAAAATATGTTTTATGATTCAAAACTTATGATCCAAGATTCAATTATGATCCTAGATTCAATATTCGTTATGATTCAAGATCCAAAAGTTGTTATGATCCAAAACGAGTTAAAAAAAACATACAACGACAAAATGATTCAAAACTTATGATCCAAGATGCAAACAAACTATGATCCAAAATGTTATGATCCAAAAATACATGATCCAAAATGGTATGATTAAAAATATCATGATCCAAAATGATTACCTTAAAAATACAAAAAAAAAACGTTAAAATTAAGATTAAAAAATATTAAAAATTAAAAAATATACATCATCAAAAATGAAAAAAAAAACAAAAAAAAATAAAAAATCGAGTACTGTAGCATTCAAAAAAAATTAAAAAAAATAATAAAATAAAAAAATAAAAAATAAAAAAATAAAACACTAAAAACTGAGTATAATTGAAAATAAAAAAAAAATTGAAAAAAAAATTAATTTTTTGAAAAAAATAAATAAATAATAAAAATAAAAAAATAAAAAAACGAAAAAAAACGGAAAATGAATAAAAACGAGAAAAAAACCCATTTAAATCACGTTGAAAAAAAATCACTTAAAAAACCCACTTACATCCTCGAGTTCGTATTTCGTTCTGTGGACGTGCGTCGCACGTGATTGCGTCACATCGAAGGAAAACGTTTTGACGTTATTGCCCTTATGTATATATATATATATATATATATATATATATATATATATATATATATATATATATATATATATATATATAAAGGCAACATGCATTGAGAGGGGGTAGACCAGCCAGATACTGGGCCAACCCAAGAGAAACAAACAAAGTCGATTACATATATATATATATATATATATATATATATATATATATATATATATATATATATATATATATATATATATATATATATATATATATATATATATATAGATGATTCAGTGTATTTTGGCGAGTGGTCAGTGGAGAACATCCTAATTCTGGTCTGCATCTTGTTTAGTTTTCAAAAGGCAGCTGGCTTGCGGGTGAACCTTGATAATAGCTCTTTATACGGAATAGGCGTTGACAAAAACCTTGTGGAGAACATGGCTATGGTCATCGGATGCAAGGCGGACTCCATGCCTGCTACTTTTCTTGGAATCCCCATTGGCGTGAATATGGGAGTAAAAAAAGCTCGGAGACACCTTTTTGAAAATTTCAAAAAGAAGTTTAAGAAATGGAAGATTAGAACGCTATCTATAGGCGGAAGACATACAATTTGTAGTAATGTCCTCGGTAGCCTCGGTACTTTTATTTTTTCTCTTTATAAAGCTCCCAATTGTGTTATTAAAGTCTTAGAAGGTTTGAGACACGATTTTTTCTGGGGATGTGACGATTTTTGCAAAAAAATACCTTGGGTGAGGTGGGATCAAATTCTTTTAGATCGAGAATATGGGGGCCTCGGTATTGGATCCCTTGAAGACTTGAATAAAGCTTTGTTTGCTAAATGGTATTGGCGATATAGGAGAGAAGAAGGAGCTCTATGGGTCAAAGTTGTGGATAGTATACATGGGAAATTGAATGATTGGGAAGAAGAAAATAAGATCAAGATTGGGAGAACTTGGAAGAGTATAGTGGCCCAATGGAAAAACCTTAGAGAGTTCAATCTTGATCCTAGGAAACTTATTTGCAAAAAAATCGGAGACGGTAACGATACCCTGTTTTGGATCGAGTGGTGGATAAGTGACAGGCCCCTGAACCTTATTTTCCTTCGTCTGTATCAATTGGAGCAAAACAAATCTATGAAAGTTAAAGAGATGCTCACTAAAAACGAAGGTCTAGAGAGTTGGCGATCAAGAATAAGAGATGGGCGAACGAGGGAGGAATTGGAAAAATTAATTAATCTGATTTCTAACTGTTGTTTTACAGAAAATAGAGATACTTGGAGGTGTACAGGGGGTCAAAAAATCAATTTACTGTGGCGTGGCTAAGGAGAAGAATCATGCAAGCCCGTCCAATTCAGCCAAGTTTTAATAGATGGTGCAAATGGGTTCCTAAGAAATGCAATATTCTCATGTGGCGAGCTTTCAACCAAAGAATTGCTGTTAAAGAAACCTTGATCAGAAAAGGGTGCAGGATTGCTTCGGTGCAGTGTGACGTCTGTAAAGAGAAAGAAGAAACCCTGATTCACGCTTTGATTGACTGCCTAAGGAGTAAGAAGCTATGGGATTTGATTTGTGACTGGTGGAAAATTCCGATAAAACCGACTTCCAACTTGAATCAACCCTCTTTGCTGCAATGGTTCGATGATCACATAAGTTTCTTCAAAAGAAAATTGGAAAAAAAGATGTTCACTGTGGTTGCCTTTGCAAAGTTTATGAACATTTGGTTTGAGAGAAACGAACTTACTTTCCATTATAGGAGTAGAGGCGCTGAAGAGATCTTCCTTAGAATTCAAAAGGAGGCTTTTGTTTGGATTAATTGTAGATCGAGCAAATTTATTCTAGATAGGCGTTTATGGCTTTTTGATGCCCAATTTAGCTTATAGACCCATGTAATTTCCTGTTTGGCTAGCTCCAGTTTCATGTAATCTTTTTGCTGCTCCCCAGCGCCTTGTTGGGGTTGCTCTTGTTTTATGTCATGTTTATATATATATATATATATATATATATATATATATATATATATATATATATATATATATATATATATATATATATATATATATATATATATATATATATATATATTGAAAAGGCAACTTATATTAGAAAACAAAAGGCCTTAGCAAGGGGCTAAGGAAAACAACATCCCAAACAGAAAACAACCCACCAAAAGAAACAAATTACATATTTTGATCGCAACACTAGGATTATTCACCCAATCAAAGCTATCTAACTCCGTTTTCTTTGCTCGAGTGGTGATCCAAGCAAAAACCTCCTTTTAGATATGAGTAAAAATATATTCCGCCCTCAATTGTTTGTTATTAAAAACACAATTGTTTATGTTTTTCCATAGCATGTGCAACGCGGCGAACCCAACAAGGTGCGAAAATTTTTTCTGAGTACCATTGGAGGATTTCGAGCAAAGCCAAGCAAACACATCCTCAAGATCTCCTGTGAAGCCGATATCCAAATTCCACCAGTGTTGTATTTTAGCCCAAACTTGACAAGCAACTTGACATTCAAAAAACACGTGATGGATTGATTCGTCCGCTGCTTTGCAAATGTCGCACAAGATCGTGGATTGGAAGATGCCCATAGCACTAAGCACACTCCTAACTGCCACTCTCCTTCTAAGAAGTCTCCAGATGAAAATATTGATCTTATTAGGGGCCCATTTCATCCAATAATTTTTCCCGATGGATTGATATTTTTTCTTAGCTAGTTCGTGTCTGAACCAACTAACAGTGAATTTTCCTTTAGGTCCTCCATCACATTTCAGTTCATCTTTTTTTTCGATAAGAGTCACAGTACCAATGCTTGTTTTCAGCTCATCAAACTCTTCCTTCGATCTCCCCTCTCTCCTGTTGCTGTTCCAGTCTTTAATGCAACCATCTTCATTAACTCTATCGCGAACCGTACAGTTTTTATCAGGGTCGGATTGAAACAATCTAGGGAATCGCTTATTTAAAGTCTCTTCCCCTTTCCATATTTCTTTCCAAAAAAGCGTGTTTTTACCATCTCCCACCTCTTTTCTAAACATGTTTCGAGGGTCTAAGATATATATATATATATATATATATATATATATATATATATATATATATATATATATATATATATATATATATATATATATATATATATACATATATATATATATACATATATATATATACATATATATATATATACATATATATATATATATATATATATATATATATATATATATGTATATATATATATACATATATATATATATATATATATATATATATATATATATATATATATATATATATATATGTATACATATATATATATATATATATATATATATATATATATATATACATAGCGAGATCAAATCACTCTAATATAGATGATTCAAGAGACTCGAAGATGGAGGTTTCGTCCTCCTCATCAGGAATTGCTACGAGATTGGAAGAAATTGGAAGAGCGGTGGGCTTTATCAATGGCAATTCAAAGGAGAAGGGAAAAACACAAAGAAGATCGGGAAAGAAAGTGAGAGGAGGGGTTCTATGATAGACAGGGGTGCTTCAGGAAAATTTAATGATTTCATAAACCAAAACAATCTCGTTGATGTGAAGATTACAGGCTCGAAATTTACCTTGATAAAAGGGGGGATCTAAATTATCCAAGTTAGATAGATTCCTTGTCAATGATAGTTTCGAAACCCGATGGCCCAATATGGAAGTTTTTGCAGACATCAGGTTATACTAGGACCATAA
This sequence comes from Cichorium intybus, assembly GCA_023525715.1. Taxonomy (NCBI): domain Eukaryota; kingdom Viridiplantae; phylum Streptophyta; class Magnoliopsida; order Asterales; family Asteraceae; genus Cichorium; species Cichorium intybus. Next base: position 92,385,932 of record CM042013.1, read on the forward strand.
ACCACTCATTCTCAGACAAGTTACTAGGAACTTTGGCAATATCCCATTCAAGTTTTATAACTCATGGATGGAGGAGGAGGGTTTTGACGACCTTGTGAGGAAAATATGGACAGATTTCGAGATGGCAGGAACTCACAAAAAAGTTTTCCTCATTATGCAAAAACTCAAGGCAGTCAAATGCAAGATAAAGGAATGGAAACTTGAAGAAGAGAAAAAAAACAGGAAGAAAAGCTTAGATGGATCAGAAGAATAGAAGCCTTAGACAAGGAAATCGACGAGAATAGAAGTTCTAGTGCGATTCTTCAAGAAAGACTGGAGCTGACTCAAAAAATCAGAGAAACAGAAAGGAAAAAAAATGAAGACATAATGCAAAAAGATAAAAATAAATGGTGCCTTGAAGGAGACGATAATTTAGCTTTATTCCATAGAAGCCTAATCAAGAAGAAGCATTTGAGAAGTGTGAAAGGAATCGAGTTAAATGGAGAATGGGAATTCGAGCCAAAGAAGATTAAAGAAGCGTTTAAAAACCACTTTGAAGGAATATTTAAAGAAGATGAAGAGTGTACTTGGTCCCATGATTTGGGACAAACCCCGAAGATTTCAGCGGTTGATAGAGAAAATTTAGAAAATATGTTTGATGAAAAGGAGCTTAAGGAGGCCATATGGAGCTGTGGTAGCAACAAATCACCTGGTCCCGATGGTTTTTCGATCGAGTTCTTCAAAAGGTATTGGGATTTTTTGAAAGAAGATCTCTTAGAAGCCTTCAACGAGTTTGCCTTAAATCCCAAACTTCCAAAAGGTGTCAACACAGCTTTTATAACTCTAATTCCCAAAACCCCAAACCCCATCACTGTGAAAGACTTTAGACCGATAAGTCTTGTTTCTAGTATCTATAAGATTCTGTCAAAAATGTTAGCCAATAGAATAAAAAAGTCCTCGCGTCCATTATTGATAGAACTCAGTCCGCCTTTATTAAAAATAGGCAAATTCTTGATGGTCCGCTTATAGCCAACGAAGTTATAGATTGGGCTAAAAGAATAAAGAAGAGAATGTTTATTTTCAAGTCAGATATCGCGAAGGCTTATATATATATATATATATATATATATATATATATATATATATATATATATATATATATATATATATATATATATATATATATATATATATATATATATATATATATATACATACATAGCGAGATCAAATCACTCTAATATAGATGATTCAAGAGACTCGAAGATGGAGGTTTCGTCCTCCTCATCTGGAATTGCTACGAGATTGGAAGAAATTGGAAGAGCGGTGGGCTTTATCAATGGCAATTCAAAGGAGAAGGGAAAAACACAAAGAAGATCGGGAAAGAAAGTGAGAGGAGGGGTTCTATGATAGACAGGGGTGCTTCAGGAAAATTTAATGATTTCATAAACCAAAACAATCTCGTTGATGTGAAGATTACAGGCTCGAAATTTACCTTGATAAAAGGGGGGATCTAAATTATCCAAGTTAGATAGATTCCTTGTCAATGATAGTTTCGAAACCCGATGGCCCAATATGGAAGTTTTTGCAGACATCAGGTTATACTAGGACCATAAACCACTCATTCTCAGACAAGTTACTAGGAACTTTGGCAATATCCCGTTCAAGTTTTATAACTCATGGATGGAGGAGGAGGGTTTTGACGACCTTGTGAGGAAAATATGGACAGATTTCGAGATGGCAGGAACTCACAAAAAAGTTTTCCTCATTATGCAAAAACTCAAGGCAGTCAAATGCAAGATAAAGGAATGGAAACTTGAAGAAGAGAAAAAAAACAGGAAGAAAAGCTTAGATGGATCAGAAGAATAGAAGCCTTAGACAAGGAAATCGACGAGAATAGAAGTTCTAGTGCGATTCTTCAAGAAAGACTGGAGCTGACTCAAAAAATCAGAGAAACAGAAAGGAAAAAAAATGAAGACATAATGCAAAAAGATAAAAATAAATGGTGCCTTGAAGGAGACGATAATTTAGCTTTATTCCATAGAAGCCTAATCAAGAAGAAGCATTTGAGAAGTGTGAAAGGAATCGAGTTAAATGGAGAATGGGAATTTGAGCCAAAGAAGATTAAAGAAGCGTTTAAAAACCACTTTGAAGGAATATTTAAAGAAGATGAAGAGTGTACTTGGTCCCATGATTTGGGACAAACCCCGAAGATTTCAGCGGTTGATAGAGAAAATTTAGAAAATATGTTTGATGAAAAGGAGCTTAAGGAGGCCATATGGAGCTGTGGTAGCAACAAATCACCTGGTCCCGATGGTTTTTCGATCGAGTTCTTCAAAAGGTATTGGGATTTTTTGAAAGAAGATCTCTTAGAAGCCTTCAACGAGTTTGCCTTAAATCCCAAACTTCCAAAAGGTGTCAACACAGCTTTTATAACTCTAATTCCCAAAACCCCAAACCCTATCACTGTGAAAGACTTTAGACCGATAAGTCTTGTTTCTAGTATCTATAAGATTCTGTCAAAAATGTTCGCCAATAGAATAAAAAAGTCCTCCCGTCCATTATTGATAGAACTCAGTCCGCCTTTATTAAAAATAGGAAAATTCTTGATGGTCCGCTTATAGCCAACGAAGTTATAGATTGGGCTAAAAGAATAAAGAAGAGAATGTTTATTTTCAAGTCAGATATCGCGAAGGCTTACGACTCAGTTTCTTTGAACTATCTAGACTCTACGTTGAGGCAAAAAGGGTTTGGTTAAAAATGGAGATCCTGGATTCGTGAATGCCTAAGTTCTGGAACATCTTCGGTTTTAGTCAATGGAAGCCCCACCTCGGAATTCCATCTTCAAAGAGGCCTTCGTCAGGGAGACCCCATCGCCCCCTTTCTCTTCACAATTATCATGGAAGGGCTGAATTCTGCTATATCTTCAGCTTTAGATACATGAAATTATAAAGGCATAGTGTTAGGAGAAAATAATTTTAATCTAACCCACCTGTTTTTTGCAGATGATGCTATGTTTTTTGGCGATTGGTCCATTGAAAACGTCCTTAACTTGGTCAGAATCTTATATTGTTTTCAGAAGTCGGCAGGGCTCAGATTAAATCTGGACAAAAGTTTTTTGTTTGGATTTGGCGTGGATCATTCTGAAGTGGAGAACATGGCGACGATTATAGGGTGTAGAGCGAACCAGATGCCCACTATTTTTCTTGGGTATGCCAATTGGTTGCAATATGAGAAATAAGAAATTTTGGAAACCTTTGATTGATAAATGCAGGAAAAGACTGAGTAACTGGAAAACGAGAACCCTCTCATATGGCAGCAGACACACTATTGTTTCAAACGTTTTACGTAGCCTTGGAAACTTCTATTTCTCTCTGTACAAAGTCCCAAGTGGAATCTTGAAAGATCTTGAAAGTATGAGAAGAGAGACTTCTTCTGGGGTAGCACTTGCGAAAAGAAAAATATACCATGGGTGAAGTGGGAAGAAGTTATGACAGAGAAAGCGAAAGGAGGATTGGGGATTGGATCGATGAAAGAGGCGAACATTGCACTTCTAGCAAAATGGTACTGGAGATACAAAATAGAAGGAGATGCCCTGTGGGTCAAGGTGGTCGACAGCATCCATGGCAAATTAAACAGTTTTGACGAGACAGGAAAAGTTAAGCAAGGTAACACTTGGAAACAAATTGTTAAACAGCGGGATAGTTTGAAAACTGATGATTTGGACCCTAGACATTTGATTAAAAAAGCAATTGGTAATGGTCAAACTTGGTGGACAGGAGAAAAAACACTTGGATTGCTTTTTCCTAGAGCTTGCAATTTGGACATTGACAAAGACAGTACAATGAGCGAGAAAGTTATAAGTGGAGGGAATAATTGGCTTGGAAGAGATGTTATTCGAGATGGTAGATCGAATGATGAAATCGACAGCATTTCAAAGCTTATTTCCTCGATTGTCCTGAATGAGAAGGAAGATATTTGGTGCTGTCCAGGTGGCCCTAAAGACATGTTCACGGTGGCTTGGATGAGGAAAAAGCTTAAAGATAAAAACCAGATGACGATTGGCAGGAATAGATGGTGCAAATGGATCCCAAAAAGGAGTAACATTTTGATTTGGAGAGTGTGTAAAGGAAGAGTTGCAGTTAAAGAGAATCTTCAAGCTATAGATGACTCTATTCAAAATACCACATGCATGATCTGTAATTCATGGCCTGAATCGGTTTTTCATACTTTTTTTGATTTCCCTTTCGCTAAAAATATCTGGTACAGAATTAGCAGGTGGTGGAATCTCAGAGATAAAGACATTTCTTCGATTGATGGCATATTCGAGTGGCTAGAAGAAGAAGGGGCCGATTCAAAGGAAAAAAAAGTTCTTTTTGCGGTTGGAGCTGCTACAATTGTTTCCTTGTGGCAGAATAGAAACGAGGCTACTTTTTTGGACAAAAGGAGAAAAGAGGAGGATATTTTCGCCTACATTCAAAGAGAAGCTTTCCTTTGGATTGACAGTAGAGCTTCGAAAATTAACATAGATAGGAGTAGTTGGTTATCTTTTCCTAGATTAGTTGTTATTATGTAATCGCTGTTGGTTTTGGCTTCCGAGTTCCTGGCTGGGTTTGCCTTGTTTTAATTTAAGTTGCCTTTCAAATATATATATATATATATATATATATATATATATATATATATATATATATATATATATATATATATATATATATATATATATATATATATATATATATATATATATATATATATATATATATATATATATATATATATATATATATATATATATATATATATATATATATATATATATATATATATATATATATAGAATAAGGATCAATTGAGGCCAAAAAAAAGGTTGAGAACTTGAGACCAAATCTAGACTATCAATTATCTTAGATCTAGGGCTATTATTAAATAGGTATTTTGTAATTATTAAAACATTTAAAATGATTTAATTAAAATTAAATGTCACATAAGGGTATTAAAGTAATTGACTGTTATTCTAATTTTATCAACTCCTAAATTTTCTCCCTCTCTCTCTCCCCCTTTATCTCTCTTGCGTCTCTCTTCTTATCGCAGGAGACCAAAAAAATCCCATCAAACCCTAAATATCCTTCTCCGTCGGCACTTTTCTCATACTTCTCCATGTCATCACTGTCGTTGGAGCAATAGAAGGCTGCAATGTCACCACCACCAGGTCAACCAAGTGGTACACGACCCACATGGTGGCCACCGTCTTGACTGCCATCTATGGCTTATCGGAAAAAAGACACAACAATTGATTCTCGATGCCCTCCCTTCCACAAGCACCACACGTCTCTTGCCGTCTCAAACGGTTGAGTCACCATTTTGGTCGACACTTGCTTTCCATTTATTGATAACATTGCACCTTTAATGGATTCTATACCTATCTTTCCCAAGAAGAAAAAAGACGCGCGTTTCCTGGTAATTTTCAATGTCCAAATTTTATTTCTTTTAAATATTTTTATGATTTTAGATTATATTTGCTTCTTGAAACATGGATTGATACGTAGGTGCAAGTTTCAATTATCACAATGAATTGAAAATTTGGTTTAATTTGATTACGTATTAATTGGTGGGTGAATTTATATTAATTGATTTGCCCTTTCAAAATTTCTTTTAAAAAGGTGAGTACCATTAATCGGTGATTCATCTGATGATGGTATTTTTTTTCTAATTGTAGTTTAATTTCATTTGTGATGATGGTCGTAGATAGAGGATGTATGGCAAGAAGAAAGTTAAAAGCAGTCCTAATCCAAGAATAATTTATATGCAACTTGGTTCCAATCATGCATGATTATATAGCACTAGTGATGATTATAAATATAATTGCGTAAATGATTGTTATATCGATTATAATCATTTTTTATTATAATTTTGGATAGATTTAATATAGTCATAATCGTTTATGATTATAATTCCGTAAATGATTATTTCTAATTATAACTTTGGATATTAGGAAAAAATTGTGTAAATGATTATTTCTAATTATAACTTTGGATATGAGGAAAAAAATTCGCATAAATGATTATTTCTAATTCCATAAATGATTATTTCTAATTATAATTTTGCCACTTAGGTTTTATAATTGTAATCATTAATGAATATTAGGAAAAATTAATTTTATACTAAGTTGTAATAATTTTTTTCGTGTCTTAGTTCTAAGCATAAATGATTATGTAGTGTCATTTACCTTTTTAACGAGTTGTATTAGTTTAAATTGATGCAGGTTTTCCACCTTGATAGGTCAAATGATGATTAGGGGCGACCACCTTTGTTTTCATGAATGGCGCAACAAGAAAACTCGAAGTAAAAACAACAATGTGTGAATTCATTAATGATTAAATGTGTTAGAAACCTCTGTTAATTTGGGGGCTAGAAACATCTCTTAAGTGTTAAGCATGAATAAGTAAATTTACAGTGTTAATCATTGGTGATCCAATGATTAACACTGTAACTGTATATATTTGTCTATTAAAAGTTTTTTATGTATTGATCATTGATGATTATAACTAAAATCATTGATGATTATAACAAGAATTATTGATGATTATAAATATAATTGTATAAATAATTAGAACATTGGTTATAATCATTTCTGATTATAACTTTAGAGAGGTTTAATATGGCCATTAATCATTTATGTTTAATATGGTTATAATCATTTTCTGATATCCTTGAATTTGATTTTGCAGGTGTGTATCCAAGAACAACAATGATCATGGGTGTCTCATCTTTTTTCGTGTATGGTGCAACAACAAAATTTGAAGCAAACACAACGATGTGTGAATTCATTTTTGTTACAACGATACTCATTAATAAATATAACTACAAATGTAGGAATTTAGATGTAACTTTTATTTTGTTAATGTTTATTAATTTATAGTTAGAGGTGTAGTCATCTATAATTATAATTAGGGGTGTTTTTATTCATTCGTGATTAATAATATTTTGAAATGTTTATCTTTATATCGTGTTCTATTCATTTTATATTTTACAATCGTATCTATTTTTATTTTTTAGAGATCTAATCATTTGTGATTAGAATTACAATGTGTTTTATAATCATTAATGATTAAAATCATATAACTCAAATGATACAATGAAAAATATATTTTGACCGAAAAATGATAATCACTATCTATTAATAAAATAAAGAAATAATAAATAAATAAAAGAAATGACGTTATGTAATCTGATATTATTAAAAAATAAAAATTAATTTATTAGTTTTTTGGTAACTAACAATCAGAATCCTAGATTTTAGGAATCAGAATCCTAGATTTTAGGAAACTATAATTTTGATATAATTTAATTGAAATACATAATTACTAATACGCCCTTATAATTTGATTGGTCCAGAACTGGCCTCGCGACCTCAACCTTTTCATTGGCCTTGATTGATCCTCCCTATATATATATATATATATATATATATATATATATATATATATATATATATATATATATATATATATATATATATATATATATATATATATATATATATATATATATATATATATATATATATATATATATATATATATATATATATATATATATATATATATATATATATATAGGGAGAGGTTAAAATGAGAAGGATTAAAAGGTTGAGAATGTGAGAATGATTCTGGACCAATCATTTTATAGGGATATTATGGTAATTTTACAATATGACTAATTAATTAAAAATACTAAATAATTATGTTTTCCTATAATCATGGGACTAATTTATTCAGTTTCCATGATTATAGAGATTATAATTACTATTACCTAAAATAAAGGAATTAATTGATTTTTTTGTTATTTTATTAATTGAAAATAAAAAAAATATTTTTTTATCAATTCTATTTTCAAAATTCGGAATTTTAATAGTTTGTTTATTCTTTTTCACGGTTTCAATCATGGATGAATATAAAAAAATATTTTTATAATTTTAGTGATTTAATTTTTAACAGTACTTTTATAGAGATTATACAAAATTACGTTGTAATCATCAATGAATAAAATATACATAAAATTTGAGAATTACCGAATACGCATCTAATCATAAATAAAAAAAACTTGCAATCATAAATGAATAAGCATGCAATGATATGTAAATATACATATGATCATAAGTGAATACACATCTAATCATAAAATGAATACATATTTAATCATACGTGAATACATCATTGTTCTTAAATAAATACACATTTAATCATAAAATGAATTCGTCGATGTTGTAGTCTTGATCGTTATTCTTGTTGCTACCATCACACATAAAAAAACAAAGATAGGGCACCCATGAATATGATCATTGTTGTTTTTGCATTCACACCTGCAAAATAAAGTTCAAAGATATCAAAAAATACACATCTAATCATAAAATGAATACATATTTAATCATACGTGAATACATCATTGTTCTTAAATAAATACACATTTAATCATAAAATGAATTCGCCGATGTTGTAGTCTTGATCGTTATTCTTCTTGCTACCATCACACATAAAAAAACAAAGATAGGGCACCCATGAATATGATCATTGTTGTTTTTGCATTCACACCTGCAAAATAAAGTTCAAAGATATCAAAAAATAATTATGCCCATAATAAAGCAATTTACGGTTATAATCACAAATGATTATAACTTAATTGATATTTTAATCATTTATGCAAATATAATCATATATGATTATGACCATATTAAACCTATCCTAAGTTATAACTGATGTTCTAATCATTTAGACTATTATAACTATAATCATCTATGATTATAGCTATAATCATCTATGATTAACACCTCTCATCATCGATGTTTATTATTACAATAAATAATTATAATTGTTCTAATCATTTATACAGTCATGTCATTAATCATAAATGATTATAACTATACCTAAAAGACTATCACTTTTGCAACAAAACACCTCATCCCTGGTAATTTTCTAAAAACAAAATTGAATTCAAATATGATTAAACATGTGTTTATCTGTAATCATAAATGTACATATACCCTAATCATTATAAATGATTGGACCTAAATAAAATATAACTATAACTATAAATGTAAGAATTCAAATGTTATTATAAATGTAATCTAAAATGATTAACGCCTCAAAGATAGATAAAATGTACCAAATGATTAACACATCAACAAAAATGTTTAGAAAATTATTCAAAACAATTTAAATAAGTTTAATTTGAAAATCGACAATCAAAATATAAAAATCAATAACTTCTTAATAATCCCTAAAAACAATCATAACCCTTATGATGAAAAACATATACTCCATTTGAAAATAGGAAAAGACAAACAAAAGAACTACGAATGAAAGAAATAAAAATCATTCTGATGGTATTTCAAAATAGTAAAAGACAAACAAAAGAACTACAAACATATAGATATACACGTGCAAATGAATGGTGGAAAGATAAAAGTAAAAGAAAAATCAAAGTCAAAATAAGATTTACTGATTTTCGTCGTCATTGCTTTTTCAATTTGGAGTTCATCGATCTGTCCTTTCTTCTTTGATCGATCGTCGCAAGCTCTAACCCAAGCGAAAAAAGTTTAGGTTCATACCTCGTCTTCTCCAATTGGTAAAGGCTGCTTCCTACAGTCGCCATGCTTTTGTTTTCTCCGGCGGTACACTCTATCCCCGCCACGCTCGGTCCGACACAGGCGGCAGCCAAGGCTTCGGCGACACTCAAACTCCAGTCGGTGGCGTACTGGGTTGTGATTAGAATAGGTAGGAACAAATCAACAACGAAAAACAATTTGAATCAAAACTCAGGATTTTCAATACCTGTTGGATTGCGATTTCAAGCAAACAATAAACCAACAATCGACGACCAAATCAAGGAGAAAGCTTCTCGGCGATTTCTTATCTCCGACGGCGACGCTGGCCGGATCTGATGACTGCGACGCCGACGAAGCTTCTCGCACACAAACTTCAATCGTCTACAATGGTGGTGTGGGGGAGGTCAGAGTAGGGAAGAGTTGTCTCTCTGTTTTTTTCAAAAAGAGAACGTGAATGAGGAGGCAAAATAAGGACGATCGTTTGATTAGGTCAGAGAAAGTGTGTGAGAGATTTTAGGATGATTTTTTGGAAACTAAAGGTAGAATTACGTAGGTACCCTGGGTGTCAAATTAAGAGTTACAGTTTGACTCTTCTAATTTTAAAATTTACATAAATGGCACATTGATAATAGCCTTAGATTTAAGAAAATGAATGATTCAGATCTCTTCTCACATTCTCAACCTTTTCACTCATCTCATTTTATCTTACCTCTATATATATATATATATATATATATATATATATATATATATATATATATATATATATATATATATATATATATATATATATATATATATATATATATATGTATGTATGTATGTATGTATGTATATATATATATATATATATATATATATATATATATATATATATATGTATGTATGTATGTATGTATATATATATATATATATATATATATATATATATATATATATATATATATATATATATATATATATATATATATATGTATGTATATATATATATATATATGTATATATATATATATATATATATATATATATATATATATATATATATATATATATATATATATATGTATATATAGATGTAGGTTCATATGTGGAGACTAATTATTGTGTGAGTGTATGAGTAATTCTGGACCAATCAACTCAAAAGAGTAAACTCGGAATTTGTTAATTTAATTAATTATTATATATATTTAAATCCCTAGAATTATGGAAACTAGATTAATTATTATCTAAATTAAATCCCTAAAGATATGGAAACTGAAGCCTATAATTAAGGCAATTACGTTTTTTCTTTATTATTCCCTCTCTTCAGCCGCACCTATCTCCCTCGCTACTCACCTCCAATTATCAATACCACCTCCTGCCGCCACCACTCCGCCACCCCTACAGCAATCCCGGTGCTAACCGCCTCCCTTTCCTTCTTCTACACTATTGTTCTTCGATCTGCACCACCCAAACTAGAAACAACAGCCATCGATACCCTTATACCGATACAGCTCCATCATCACCTCTCGGATGGTAACCACCAAATCCGCCGCACCACAAGGTATCACCTTCTGCAGAAAGCAATAAAGAATGAGAAAGGGTCTTGTAGTTCGCGAATGTACAGTTTCCCAAATCAGAGAGTCGGAAGGGACGATCTTGGTCCTGTAGTTCGTGATTCTAGGGTTTCGATGTGTGTTTGTTTTGGTCCTTGGACTGTCGGTGTTTCTATCTGCTGTTTTCTGGCTGCCCCCGTTTTTTCGCCACGGAGATCAGGGGTATCTAGATCTCGATTCTCATTATAAAGGTTAGTAACAAGGAGCTATTCTCCTTTTTTCTTTTCCGTTCAAATTGTTTCACATCTTCATATGGATGTTTCGGCATTGCATATAACATACAGATCCCCGTCTGATTACAGTATGGTTTCGATTATTTCACACTCAATTGTGTAGTTTAGGGTTGAATTGTTGCAGTTATGGCCGTTGGAATATATGTTTCTTGCTTCCTGAAGTTTCAGTCCATTTAATGCTTTTTGATTGTTGATTCTTAGGTCTACAATGTCGTGTTATATGCGATTCCTCTAAAATTGTTATAGACCTATGTAATGGAGGTTTCCAGCTGCTCCTTTTGGCTAAGTAGTAATGGAGGTTTGAGTTTTACATTCTTTGTGAACTTGTTCTTAACTGAATTCATTTTGGTATAAATTTCGTTAATGTTCGTCGATTTTCCGGCTTGATTTTGTTTGCAGAAGAGTTGCTGTGATGAATTTGAAGGATTTCCAAACTGAATGTGGTGATACAGCAATATTCTTTCACAATTTGAATATGTAGCTAACAAAATAAGCAATATTCTTTCAGAATGAATGTTGTGATACAGCAATATTCTTTCAGAATTTGTAGACCGAGCTTAAAAAACAAGATCATTAGAATGCATTTTGAAATTGATGGTTTATGATTCATTCTAACATAATTGTATATTGTCATTTATATTAAAGTCTAACTTTCAGAATGTTACTATTCTTTTAGAATGTATTTATCATTATCTCATTCTTGAAAAGTGTATAAGTCGTATTCTTCTAGAATATTAATTTTAAAAATCTAATGAACGTAGTAAATATGTATTAAATCAAAATACCACAAAATTACAAGATAAATAAGAATATATAAGAATGGAAACTAAAATCATGTAAAATAACTAACTAAATTATATCCCAAAATATCTGCACATTCTAAAATTGGCTATCGGGAAAATTTACTAATTTACCCTTACTGATTTTTTTAAATTAAATATATATATATATATATATATATATATATATATATATATATATATATATATATATATATATATATATATATATATATATATATATATATATATATATATATATATATATATATATATATATATATATATAGAGGTAAGTTAAATTGAGAACTCTTAAAAGGTTGAGAATGCGAGAACAAATCACAACCCTACAAATATCATGATCTAAGGCTGATATTAATGGGCAATTTATGTAATTTCGAAATATAATTGGATGAAACTGTAACTATTAAAAAGACTATAAGGGCATTCTAGTCATAAATCTTTAGGCTATTTTTGTTACCTCCTAAAATCTCTGTCTTTCTCTTTTAACCGAAACCCTAATCCTACATCTGAAATCATACGCCAACCATACACCAGAGAACACTTCTCGTCATCTTCACGATATTCACAAAAATGGTGGAGATATAGATGCGAATAGAGATAGACGCAAAAATTAAACAACATCACCGACCCTTTTCTCGTCGACATCATCGCCACCCATACCCTCTTTTGTTCTTGCTGTGAGTGCCTACATAAACAATGTTAAGATCTCTCTCAAATCGATGCAGGTACTCAAACTAATTCTTCTTCTATTTTCTTTCACCGATTTCTTGTTTCGTCTACACTACATTTTAATAAACTTTTGACTTGATTTTAGTTATTTTATTCTAATTCATAGACCATAAATTTCTTATACTTCATATTGGAAATAGATGATGAATTTACAAGTAGTTAATGCAAAAGAAAAAAAACAGAAAAACAATGGAAATTTGAATGATAAACTCGAAATTACGGCATAGATCGACAACCCTACTGTTGCGTAATTCATTTTCGACGGGCTTGTGGCAATGTGGTGGGCTGCTATTCGTGGCCTAAAATCTCAGGTTATTTTTTTGTTTTGCTAATTGTTGCTAACGTCTCATGAAAGTTGGACTTCTAAACAAAACAATAAAATGTTTTTTTAATTACTATCATTTCCTTCTAAATAAATAGCAATATAGCTTCACAATTCAATAAAAAATGCACGACTTTTACTAAAATTCTGTCAATAAAGAACTTCATAAAATTAAGATGATCATCCTCGATGTATTATAATAATGATTAAAGAACAAATAATTAAACATTACATTTTCTAATACAATCTTACATGTATTATAAACAAAAGCAAATATTGTTACGATTAATTTGGTGGCGGGAAGAAATCCATTGCCGGTTAGTTTTTATGAGTTTATCTTTATTGACAATGAGAGGCCATGATCAAGCACCTGGTGGAAGGCTTTTTCTCGATCCATGGGGGTAGTTCAGGCATTTAATGATTAGTAGGGAGATAGCAGGGGCTAGAAGAATCCAAGAAAGAGACTCAATTGTTTTGTGAAGGATGAAGGTGGATAACATGTTTGGAGGTATTTATAACTTCATTTTTACAATTTCTGCAATATGTTATTTCTTTATTAAATTTTCGATTTATTAATAAACAATCGAATTGATTGAATTGTTTACATAAGAGTCGAAGCACATTCACACATCAAATAAATGGCACATACACTACAACAAATTAACATAAATATTTTTTGTAATATTTCTTTACAATTTTCCCGAACATGCATTTATCAACAATTAGGTATTTGCCACCATTAAAATATCTAAAAGAATTTTGTTGACATTGTAGCATAATCATTAACGATCACGGGTGTTGAAAATGTTGAAATTTGCTTCAAATGGTTCTTGTTTGTTGGTTTGTTGTTTGCTACAAATTGAACACAGATTGGTTTATCGTAAGACGTTGAAAATGTTATTCATGATTAAGCAATATGATGTTTTACTTAAAATTGTATGTTAATAAATTACAATGTTAGTCATTGATGATGAATAGTGTTAATAATTGATGATTAACACTGTAACTGACACTATAACAGCCATTGCAATAATCATCATCGATGATGAGCAGTGCTAATCATTGATGATTAAGACTATAACAACCACTTTCAATTAATCATTAAAACATGAACATATAAACTCTATTGTTAATCATCAACGATTATAATAATTATAATAGTTTCTAATCATTAGTCTTGATTTTGCAGGTGTGAATCCAAGAATAACAATGATCACGGGTGGCCACTATTTATTTTTGTGTGTGATGGAAGCAATAAGAAAAAGGGGCATCGATTCATTCAAGAACCATTTGAAGCAAATTTCATTTGTGAAATGATTTATTCATTTGTGATTATAAGGTAATAAAGAACTATTGTATTTTAATTATTGTTTGTGGTATAAACCGTGTTTTATTCATTTATGATTAGAATTGTATTATAATTTTAATCTTAAAATCGGGTGGCCACTTTTTTTTTCATATGAAATGATTTATTCATTTGTGATTATAGGGTAATAAAGAACTATTGTATTTTAATTATTATTTGTGGTATAAACCGTGTTTTATTCATTTATGATTAGAATTGTATTATAATTTTAATCTTAAAATCGTATTTTATTCATTTATGATTACAACTGAATACATATATAATTAAAAATATGTTTTATTCATATATGATTATAAATATTCTGGTTAAACAATAAATATTCCGGTAAATTATATTTCTATTTTTCGTCATTATAAAAAATTTAGTTAAAAAATGAGTCCAATAAAATTATAAAATTGTATTATGTTTTATTCATTTGAAAATTAAATCATACAAATCTATTAATAAAAATAAACAAATAAAAAATATTTAGTTTATTTTTTGGTAACAGAAATCATAACCTCTATAATCATGGAAAGTTAATAATTAAATCCCATGATTATAGGAAAAACATAATTATCTAGGATTTTTAATTAATTAGACATTGTTAAATTACTATAATATCCCTATAAAATGATTGGTCCAGAATGATTCTCGCGTTCTCAACCTTTTAATTATTCTCATTTTATCCTCCCCCTATATATATATATATATATATATATATATATATATATATATATATATATATATATATATATATATATATATATATATATATATATATATATATATATATATATATATATATATATATATATATATATATATATATATATATATATATATATATATATATATATATATATATAAGCGATCGGGTGAGGACTCTTCTTAAAGTGAGGACTCGTGAGGACACCTTAAAAAAATTGAAAAAAAATAAACAAAAAATATAAATAATAAAATGGATCATAGTACTATATTGGAGAAAAAATTCGAAAAAAAACTTTTGGATCATTATTTTTTTTTATAATGAAACAATGATCCACAAAATAAAAAAATTTGTGGATCATTGCTGTTTTTCAATGATCCAATTTTTTTTTTCCAATTTTTTTGTGATAATGATATAGTACTATTCTCGATTTTATGATTTGTATTTTTTTATATTTTTTTTCAATTTTTTTAAGGTGTCCTTACGAGTCTTCACTGAAAAAAGAGTTATCACCGGAACGGGACCCTATATATATATATATATATATATATATATATATATATATATATATATATATATATATATATATATATATATATATATATATATATATGTATTTGAGAAAATAACTTTATAACAACACGATCGCCCTAGCAAGGGACTAGGACGACCCACAACAAAACGCATTACAAAGTCTGAACGGCTAAACTAGGCGACGAAATTCACAGATTTCTATCAACAACAATTTTGTTAGCCCTAGCAACTATCCAGACAAAGGACTCCTTTTGGATGTGCCCTACCAGCACATCAATTCTTCTCGTCATATTCTTGAAAGTCCAGTCATTTCTATTTCTCCATAAGAACAGGAGAGTCGCGTAGCCCACCGTCTCTAAAACCTTCTTCTGGATAGGACTATTGCCTACAGCCACCAAGTTGTCAAACAACTCTTCCAAAGTACCCGTTAATCGATTATCTAAACCCCACCATGAAGCGATCTTGGACCAAACTGCAACAGCTACCCTGGCATTCCACGAACACATGGTTTATCGACTCACATTGGCTCCTGCACAGCTCGCAATCGATGGTAGATTGAAGGATCCTCATCTCCTTAAGCACCTCCTTGACCGCTTGCCTTTTTCTAAAGTGTTTCCAAATAAATATGTTTATCTTATTTGGTAACCATTTTGACCAACGATTCTTATAACTCACAAGATTATGTCTATTAGTTAATTTAGATCTCAACCAATTCACTGTGAATTTGTTTTTTGGGCCACCAATGCACTTCCATCGATCCCTCCTTTCAGAAAGCCTGCTATTTTCTATAATGTTGATTAACTTGTTGCATTCCTCCCGAGTTCTTCCATCTCTGATCCCTCTACTCCAATCCCAATCAGCACCGTTCCTATTAATTTTATCTGCCACCACTCCATCTTTGTTTTGGTCTAGCTAAAACATCCTGGAAAATTCTTTTCAGACTTTTGTCTTCAGTCCACCAATCCTTCCAAAAGTATGTGTCTTTACCGTCTCCCGCTTCAACTTTAAAAACCTTCCTTAGATCAATATCTTTCTCCATCAATTCTTCAGAAATTTTAACGATGTTCCTCCAAGTCTTTCCCGTCTTTATTTGAGTACTATCTTCTATACCCCCATTTTTCCCATGAAGGCTCTTTATAATCTGCACCCATAGCGCCTCCCTCTCAACTTTGAAACGCCATATCCATTTGGCTAAGAGAGCCACATTTAAATTTTCCAACGAACCTATCCCTAAACCTCCCTTCTTCTTATCCAACTGCAGGTGAGACCATTTAACCCATGAAATTTTGTTATTATCCTCGCTACTGCCCCAAAAGAATTCTCTCCGCTTTCTTTCAAGAGATTTTAACACCTTTTTAGGGGCTTTATAGAGGGAGAATAGAAAAGTTCCCAAGTTTCCCAAAACATTTTGAACGAGAGTATAACGTCCGCCTATCGAGAAAGTCTTCATTTCCCACATACTCAGTTTCTTTTTGAATTTCTCCTCCAGTTGTTGCCAATGTTTTGAAGACTTGATGTTGACTCCAATGGGCACTCCCAAAAAGGTAATCGGCAGTTTTTCAACTTTGCAACCAAGAACTGTAGCCATAGTCTCCACTGGGATTGAGCATCTTCCCACTCCAATGATTGCACTTTTCCCATGTTAACTTTAAGACCTGCTGCTCTTTGGAAACAGTAGAGAATTCTAACGAGGTTGAGGACATTTTCTACCGACCATTCAGCAAAGAATATCGTATCATCTACAAAAAAAGATGTGTTAATAAAATATTATTTGACCCAACTTTAATTCCCTTGTAGCCCCCCGACTCCACAGCTTTAGAAATAGCTTGATGGAGCCCTTCCATGACAAGAGTGAAGAGAAACGTGGACAACGGATCCCCTTGTCTAAGACCACGAGAGAGAGAGAGAAATTAGCCGTAGGACTAGCATTAACCAAAACAGCGGAAGACCCCGATTCAAACATTCCAGTATCCACCTTCTCCATTTTTCACCAAATCCCTTCTGAGTCATGATTGAATTGAGGTAATCCCACGACACCGTGTCATACGCTTTAGCTATGTCTGTTTTGAAGACCAGCACTGGTTTTTTCTTTGCTTTAGCCCATTCCACCACTTCATTCACGATCAAATGACCATCCAAAATTTCCCTATTTTTTACGAAGGCTGACTGTGTGTTGCTTATAATCGATGGGAGCACTTTTTTTAACCTGTTAGCTAAAACTTTCGCTATGATTTTATACACACTAGAAATCAAACTAATCGGGCGGTAATCAGTAATTTTTTAGGGGTTATTGACTTTTGGGATTAAAGTGATGAACGCCTCATTGGCTCCTTTTGGAAATTTTGATTTCCTAGCGAATTCATTAACAACCTCGAGGATATCCTTCTTGAATAACTCCCAATATCTTTTGAAGAACTCGATTGTGAAGCCATCAGGCCCCGGTGACTTATTATTTCCACAACTCCATAAAGCAATCTTCAACTCCTGTTCATCAATTTCTTTTTCCAATTCTCTTTTCTCTTCTTCACTTATTTTGGACGAATCCCCAATATCATGATGCCAATTGCAAGTTTGATCCTCTTTAAAAATGTTTTCGAAATGGACTTTGAAGTGATCCTTAACTCTGCCCGGGTCCGTTTCCCAAATGCCTTCTATATCTATACCTTTGATTGAGTTCTTATGTTTCTTTTTATTTAGATTTCGGTGGAACAAAGCCGAATTTTCATCACCCTCAAGGCACCATTTATTTTTATTTTTCTGAGTAATATCCGCAGCGTGCTTCTTTTCTGGTTCATACAGGTTTTTTGTAATGCTAAGTCTTTCTGTGTAGGTACCCTCATTACCCAGACCTTCCTCGATTTTTTTATCGATAACTTCCAATTGCATGAACCAACTAGCTCTATCTTCCTCTTCCTTCTTTCTTTTGTGACTCGCCCACTTCTTTATTTGCTCTTTTAACTTCTTCAATTTTTGCATTAAAACAAAAAGTTTTAAGTGATGGCCTTCCACTTCAATCTCTTTCCACGCCTTTTTGACCAAATCCTCCAGCTTCGGGTCGTCCAACCAAGAATTGAAAATTTTGAATGGAATATGACCATAGAATCTTCTGGCTTGTTTAAGGATTAAAGGTTTATGATCTGAGTATTTTCTGACATCACTAACAACTTCAAAGTTAGGCCACCACACTCCAAAATTTTCAGAGACCAAGAATCTATCGAGTTTAGAAAGTTTTTCTCCACCCCCCCCCCCTTTGATCCATGTAAATTCAGTGCCTCCAATCTTAACATCCGTAAGGTTATTGTCTTCTATGAATTTATTGAACAATTCAGTCGCTTTTATATTTATCCCCGAGCCTTTCCGTTCATGTTCTCCCCTTACCTCGTTAAAGTCACCGAAGATTACAGCTGTACCATTACATCCTAGCTGAAACGCACTCAAGAATCTCCTCAAATCCTGTCTTTTGCCTGGATCTTGGCTAGCATAGACATTAATGAAGGCGATCTAAGCATTATTCTCCAACCATTTACCTTGCACGATGATACAATCTTCCCTAAGAATGATGTTATCCTTTTTGAACAAATTTTTGTTCCAGACGCTGATTAACCCTCCAC
The DNA here is from genome assembly GCA_023525715.1 of Cichorium intybus. Taxonomy (NCBI): domain Eukaryota; kingdom Viridiplantae; phylum Streptophyta; class Magnoliopsida; order Asterales; family Asteraceae; genus Cichorium; species Cichorium intybus. The sequence continues at coordinate 92,405,399 of CM042013.1, forward strand.
CTTGACCAATACCACTCTTGGCTGCATACTCAAAATCGTTACTACCCCACATGCTTTTAACTGCCAGGTCAAAAATGTTTCTTCTTTTGGTTTCTTGCAACCCAACAAAATCCACTTTATGAGTAACAACTAAACTCCTGACCCAACTAATTTTAAAGTCTCCTTTACCTAAACCGTTCAAATTTAAGGATAAAATATTCATTGAGTACCTGGTTTTCCTCCAATTTCGTTTTTCTTGTGGCCTTTGCTCTTTCCTCTCGTCTTTTTAAATCCACATAACTCACCAACCTCTTCCAATCTTTGTGAAATTTCGCTGTTGATATCGGTGTTTCCTTCTGAATTCCGTGTCTAAGATTATTGACTTCTCTATTGAATAGTTGCTTTGATCGACTTCTTGTGATTCTTCTGTCTAATTTTAGCTTTACCCCTTTGCGTTTCCTTTCTCCAGCTTCTAAATCTTTTTCTTCGTTATCCATAGAGAAATTGTTTTTGTTCCTACCTTTTATTCCTACCCATATTCCTACTCATATGATATCATGACATGTGTATTTAAATATTATTATTTTTAGTAAATATGACACTTGTCATAATTTAACATGGGTAGGAATGTGAGTAGGAACAAAAGGTAGGAAGCAATACAATTACTCTTATCCATATTCGCGGCTTCTTCCTCTTCAATCAATTTGAGCTTCTTTTTTAATGGAGTTTCTCTCGATAGGAGTATTTCCAGTTTATCTGAAATTCCTTCACTTTTTCCTTCCTCGGTCCCATTTCCCTCTTTAGAAACTTCCGCTGACTTAAGATTTTTAGAAAGGGAGTCGATTTTTTTAATAGGGCTTCCGTTTTCTTCTATGGGGCTTTTGTTCTTTATCTCCTCCGCCTTTTCCAAATGTCCAGTATTATCTTCTCCTTCTGGGTCCAACGGGATTGGGTTTGGGCCGTGGCTTTTCTCCTTTGAGCTAATTGATCCTTTTGGGCTTAACGTTTGCTCTTTACCACCGATTGGAGACTCTTCATCCGGGTGATACCCTTCCGCTTTTTCACTTTGATTTAGCTTTATATTTCTCGAGTTACTCGTCCCATCATTAATTGAACTAGTTGAAACTTCGTGCTACGCACGTGCGGCTTTGGATGTCCTAATTTTTTTTATTCACGAAACGACTCAAGATCATCTAATTCGATATTTCTGTTTGCTAAACACCGAACCTGTACCTCAATGAGAATTTCAAAGTCTTGAATTTTGCAATTATAATTTATATATTGTTTAAAAGATTTAAAAAAAATTATTAATTAGTATACCAAGTGTGTGTAGCTACTTTTCCAGCAATCATATTCCCATCTGTTTCAAGAATCATCCTGCCAAATATAATTGTTTTCAATGTGAATATTTATTAAGAAACATAAAACATAAAGAAGAAATCTAAAAGCTGAAATTAAAAAAAAAACATTAAAAATACATGTACCTACCCTCCATCAACAATCTCATCAAGGCATAAATAGATGAAATCCAAGTTTTCAAGTGCCTCTCTTTGGTCAACATTACCCCTACATCAAGAACTTGAGAAGGTTATGAAATTGCAAAATTGGAAATTTAAAAGAAAATCTAAAAAAGTTGATGAAAAACTGAGGAGAAAGATAACTGCATCACAGAAACTCTGCAGGGCTGTAGCTATAGCCAGTTCATTTTCATCATCACCTCCGGTTACAAAGAAGTGCAAGTCTTGTATAAATCTATACAACACAATGTTATTTTAGAACACTGCTATCTCAGCTGCAGATACACATATCAAGGACTTGTACTTTTTTCATCCCTATGTAATTGTAAATGACATGTGATCATCATCATCATCATCATCATCAGCATCATCATCCTCCCTATAAAGCGCCAAGTAGATCATGTTGCATATGAGAAACGATCGTCATTACATAACTAAGATCAACACTTTTTTCCTTCTATTTAAAACAAAAACAATGAGAAAATAAATCGCAGGTTAGAAGAAAAAGAGAAACAAAAAGTAAAGTTTTAAATCTTAAAGTAATTAAATAAAAAGTGGATAACATGCCTGTTTAGATATTTCTAGATAGTGGTGCAATGCGCCTATCATGACCCAAAGAGACCATTCCCGCAACCTTTTTGGCCAAACAGAATTTAATCTTCGAGCAAAATCCTCAACTTCCCTACACAAACAAAATAATTTAATTTGCACTATATTTTATATATCTGAAAAAAAAATTAAAAAAAGATCCAAAACCTGTCAAGTTGTTCCTTCATTACAGGATCCAACCCATCATCAAAATCAAACTCGGCAGAATGCATAAAAGAATCAGATTCTAACAACTTTGAAATTTTACTTGGACTGCCCAATCAAACCTTACTTTTTTTTTGCTAACTTCACCAATAAGAAAATGAATATTATTTTGCTTTATTAAGAACTTTTTTTTGTAAATAACATACCATGCGGTTTACACCATTATCTGGACACAATTCAAGAGCAGCAGAAACAAAGTCTTTTCCATATTTTGTTGTGAAGTTTTTTCGAGCATCTACAAGTTCCCGTATGTCTGAACATCTATGAGCTGCAAATATCACGCTTGTGATTGCTTCCTTCAGATCAATTGGGCAACTTCTATGAAAAATTTCACCAAACGATTGCTTATTTGTGAATTGTACTACATTGAAGTGAAAATAAAACGGAAACTTACTTATGTGATTCAATAACAGCCAAACGTGCAACAGTAAGTTCACAATATATCTCGATCAAATCATATGCTGCAATCATCTTCTCTTCTCTAATCATATGGTCAACCTGATACAATTTTTAAAATCAGTTTTTATTTTTAAACACATAGATCGCATAGCCCCCATTGATTCAACTCAAGAACACACACACACTGTTATTCCGATTCCAATGATAAATACGAAGTAAAAACGTTGGATTAATCAAGATACTTACTCAAATTCTGTCAGTCCGGTCCTGTCCTGACTCCAATAATCGAGCTAATTCCCTCTTCATTTGATTAATTTGTACTACCAATGATTTGATCACTACTAAGCAAGATTTAAATGTTGACATTCAGCAAATGGACAGAACGCCATACCCATTTAGCAATTTCAAATGCACATCAAATTTGATGTGCCCACAATTTCAAATGCACATCAAATTTGGTTTCTTCTAACATTGCAGAATCCTTCTAACCCACACAAAAAGAAAGAGGTAAAATCAATTCTCTTCATAGCCGAAAGTTTTATCGAGTAACTACAACAACACCTCAGTTTATTCAGCACTAAATGCATGATTTATAAGCAGGACAAGCGTTTCAGATTAGAGAATCAACTTTATGATCCGAGATGCAATGTTTGTGTTGTACGGTACAACCAAACAATGCATGGGTGGAATCAAGATTTTACCTTCGTGGATTTAAACATGAGTTGAGCACAGGGTAATGGGACAAAAGTCGCAAGTTTTTTTGTCCAACCCAAAAAGGTGGGACATGGACTCGCTATCGATCTCTCGTTTGTGCAAAATACGTGAATGCCCTTTGCATCCTCATTATCGAAAATAGCCCTAGAAAACTTGTGTAGTGTCATATAGTAACCAAGTTGTTGTACCTGCAAAGTTTAAGGAGCTGCAGTTTTTTTAAAAGCACCATCTCCCCGTGAATCGTGACAAAGTCTTTACGTATTTCCATAATCTCATCACTGAATTCAGTTTCTGATGTAAACAATCTATCTTTGCAGCTTTTCTCCTTTACTCGCTAAATTCTTTGTTTTAACTCCTGATTGAATCATCAAGTGAAATCAGTCATATCCGTACATGATAATTATACAGATTCAAATTACAATGAAGGTGGGACTATTGAAAGAAACAATTCACAAAGCTTTTCAAATTAACCATGGTGAAAATTATAAGGAACACTGTATAATCTCTAATTAATTTTGAAGAACTGAAAGGAAGAAGACAAATTCAACATTCATCCTCCAGACATTAAATCAACTTCTTTTTGCCAATTCTTGGGTCATAATTGAATCTAAAATCAAAATTACAAATTGAAAGTGTACAATGACAATATCCTAACCAAGATTTTTACTATTCGAACGTTCAAAAAACATCCTTCATGAAGATTACGATGTTGAATTTGAGTCGAGATAATATAGAATTGAAAGAAATGGTCAATTGACACATGTAATCTGAAAGTCAGATAATAGATGTTGATAAAAATTGAATCTTGGAAGTATCAAATTCGACATAACCATGAATTCATATAGAAAAGTCAAAGGCCTAGCAATAACTCGTGAACCCAGATACCGCAATCCACTAAAAGTAACAAAAAGAAAAACCTGAAATCGGATGACGAATTCTTCCTGTTTATCAACATAGAAATCATTGAACTTATCGAGCTCTTCATTGAGAATCCTGACAAACCACTGTTGGATATCGGCTAAGTGAGGCGGCAGATGTGGAGGATTGCCTTCGGAGTTAACAGCGGTAGGGTTGCGATTGGGCGACGGTTGGGGGTGGTCGTCGACATCTTCGACGGTGGGGATAGGAGGAAGGTTTTTGAGAAGCTTTTTAAGGGGTTTGTAACACAAGTACTTGTTCTTCCATTCAGGCAGGGTTTGTTGTAGATGGACTCCGAATTCTTTACCGAATTTCATCACAATATGCGATAGGTATGGTTAGGAGAAGAAAAACGTTCCACCCCCACCAAAGAGAAGAAATTCAGACGAAGGAAGCAGGAGATGGACGAAGCGCGTAATCTTTGAGACAAAGCAGAGAGGAGGTGGCGGATGGGGACGGAACGGTGGAAAAGCTGTGGCGGAATGTCATTCGCAAAGAGAAGGCACCCCTCTTAAAACTCTCAATCCTCCCCTACCCCATCAATCCTTCTAGAAACTTGCTCACATTTAAACTATAGAAGAATTAATAACTTTATCACGCCTATCATTATTACACTCTAATTCAGGGCTCGACTCACGAATTATGGATTCCTCAAACGACCCTTCGTATTCATCGTCCGATGAATCGTCCGACAACTCGTCACCGGACATCGCCTGAGAATTTTCATCGTCCGACGAATAAACCTCCTCCCTGTTATCATTGAATTGGTTTTCGTCCCCTTCTTCATGCTCGAACACACCTCCATCCATTTCTTTCGCTCTAATTATGACCTTTCTCTGATCTATAATAACCTCCACCGCCTCCTTCATGATTTCTTTTCTTTTGGTTTTTACAAGAATCAAACCAAACGCCCAGTCCTGGTTCCCATTCAAACAGGGATCCGTTTTAACTACCTCTCCCCATATTCGCCCAATACTAATGAAGGCATTAGGATTTCTCGCATGAAGTGGCACACCTTCTACTTTAATCCAAACATACCTATCTGGAACAATGAAATTGTCATCCCACTTCTTCAAGAGGTTCATATGAGCCATGATTTCTTTATTGGTTTTAATGGAACTTTCCTCCTCTTCATTCTTAATATCCAGGAAAATCCAATCTCCTCCTAAATACTTGATCACATTGCTACGGATGCCTTCTCCTTTGCACAGGTTAAACAGACAATTAAGACTATTAAAGCTTTTGACCTCCCTGGCAATTTTGATTTTAAGCTTACCAAGGTTTCCTTGTCGACGTCTATAACCGTCTCCTTATTTTCCCCTGTTTCCGATCTTTTCTTCACCTTTGGCTCCTTTTCCTCCACTTCCTCTCTCTTGTTTTTTATTGTAGTGCCGAGTTTGATCGAACCACTAACTACATCAGCGAAAGTGACATTCTCCCTTCTCTTGCTTACATCCTGAATCATTTCCTGGACTCGCCCATGACCTTGAGCTTGAACTACCTTACCGGTATCATGGTTTTTCTTCCTGGTTTGACTTAGTTCACTCTGTTTATCTCCTCCCCGATTATTCGTTCTATTGAATCTTGCCACTCTCGCAAACATCCTTCTTTCTTCCATTGTAATTTTATTTAGTCTCTCCTCCATTTTGTTAACGTCCTCCACACCTTTAAATCTGATAAACCCGAATCTATGTCCGTGCTTGTCCTTTCTTCTGCTCACGTAGCAATCCGCCACATTCCCGACTGATTCCATCTTGTGTTTTATGTCACTCCAGTGCCAACTCAGTGGCAGATTAGATATGAAAAATGAAATGGCCCTATCTTCCTCCCTTCTGTCTATCTCTCTAACTCTTTTAATCTTGTATTTGTCGACCCAAATGAATGTTTTCCGGCGGGGCTCCTCCATCCATCGGAAAAAACCAGTCTTCCGGCCTCTCTCTCTCTCTCTCTCTCTACTATATATATATATATATATATATATATATATATATATATATATATATATATATATATATATATATATATATATATATATATATATATATATATATATATATAGGGGTGGGTTCAATGCAGAACCAAATTAAATCACCTAACTACAGAACCATGCTCCTAACCGTTGGATCAAGTTTTTATGATAAAGGGTAGGATTGTCCAAAATAACATATATATATATATATATATATATATATATATATATATATATATATATATATATATATATATATATATATATATATATATATAAATAGGGGTGGGTTCAATGCAGAACCAAATTAAATCACCTAACTACAGAACCATGCTCCTAACCGTTGGATCAAGTTTTTATGATAAAGGGTAGGATTGTCCAAAATAACATCCATATCTATATTTGAATTTCATAACTGAACGTAAGAAATTAAATCAAATCAAATCCTTGAAAACAAGAGATTCCATATATATATATTCAATATCACGTTCTTATCAATACATGATCTAAGAAGATCAATTGATCCCAAAAAATCGAATTTGCTCCTATCGAAGAACTTGCTCCTGTCGAATCACTATTGATATATCATCATAAATTAATATATGTTCATATATGAACATTGAATCAGATCACTGTTGATATATCATCGAAAACAGCTAATTCAAAAGCTTATGTTCATATATGAACATATGTTCATATATGAACATTGAAATCAGATCATGGTTGACATATCATCGTAAACAACTAATTCAAAAGCATATGTTCATACATGAACATATGTTCATACATGAACATATGTTCATATATGAACATTTAAATCAAATCATTGTTGACATATCATCCTAAACACTTAATTCAAAAGCATATGTTCATACATGAACATATGTTCATACATGAACATTGAAATTAGATCACTGTTGACATATCATTACTAAATGTATTCTGTATAAGGTTATAGGTTCATCTTAATCTTTGAACAAGTTCAACCAAATCAACTAAACCAAGTCAACTAAAACCAACGTGAATATGTAAAAGACACTATAACCTTATACAAAATATATATATTATTAAACGTTCACAAATGAACAAATAACCTTACACTATCACCTTATCAGATTTCTGTTTATGTTAATTGATGATAATATGTTCATTAATGAACATATGTTCATTAATGAACATATGTTCATTTATGAACATATGTTCATTTATGAACATATGTTCATTTATGAACATATGTTCATTTATGAACATACAATTACAGGGTAAAATATTTTCCAATCTTCCACTACAGACGCATGACCAAACCAACCTTATGCACGAAGAAACTACAAAAACCAGTTCATACCTCAACTAAACCCTAGCAGAGAAGATGTTGGCCGAATTAGAAAATGTCGATACGTCTGAAGAAGATGAACTGATTGGAGTGATAAACCCAATGTATGTTCATATATGAACATTGAAGTAATTGGTGGTGGTGTTCGATGTATAGCAATAAACCCTACCAGATTTTGCATGAAGATGACAACTTACATTGATTGAATCTTCAATTTGGCAATTAGCGATCTGCACAAAGATCTATATCCCTTGAACGAATTTCCTCTCTATTACAAATTTCAGAAAGCCCCTTCTCCATCTTCGATCTTCAACATCATCGAGAAATTAAATACATAAAATAACAAGATCGAGAATGACTTGCACCATCTTTAGATCTGAAACAGTTTTTGTGATGACGGGAGGCGAGAAGCATGTGATACACAAACTTTTTAAAAGGTTTCCCCAATATGCCCTTTCCTGGATGTGATTCTCTACACACGAGTAAAATTCTTTACGTTACATCTTTTCTAATCTGATCCGTTGATAAAATGATCCAAGGGTTATAAAAGTGGTTCTGTGGTTAGCCGATATATATTTGGTTCTGTATTGAACCCTCCTCTATATATATATATATATATATATATATATATATATATATATATATATATATATATATATATATATATATATATATATATATATATATATATATATATATATATATATATATATATATATATATATATATATATATATATATATATATATGTTTGAAAGGCAACTTAAATTAAGAAAAAAGGCAAACCCAGCCAGGAGCTAGGAAGCCACAACCGTACAACGTTACATAGTAACAGCTAGTCTAGGAAAAGAGAGCCAACTACTGCTATCAATGTTGATTTTCGAAGCTCTACTATCAATCCAAAGAAAAGCTTCTCTTTGTATGTGCGCAAAACTATCCTCCTCTTCTCCTTTTATCCTCCTTTTTTCTCCTTTTTATCAACTTGGATTAAAACAACCGTGACTCAGCAAGGAGCTGGAGCACGCAAACAGGAGATTACATGGTTTTAACAGCTAATCTAGGCGACAAAAGCCATAAACGCCTATCTAGATCATATTTTGACGATCTACAATCTATACGAACAAACGCTTCCTTTTGAATTCTAAGGAAAATCTCATCAAAGCTTCTACACCTGTTGTTAAAGGTGACTTCGTTCCTTTCGAACCAAATGTTGTTAAAAGTGACGTAACAAACTACAATAAACGTCTTTTTCTCCAAGTTGCTTTTTAAGTGGCCCATCAAGTCTTCAAACCAGGCTTGTAAAGTTGGATGGACTATGTTGCTATTGAAATTGCTTTGATACGTGTTAGATGAAATGTTCCACCATTTGCAAATTAACTCCCACATTCTCCTGCTTCTGGGACAATCCACAAAAACGTGAAACAAGTTTTCCTCTTTTTCTTTACAAATGTCGCAATTCAAGGAGGCCAATCTACACCCTTTTCTCGCCAGAACATCCTTGACTGCGAGTTTGTTATTGAACATTCTCCAATTAAAAATATTGCACTTTTTAGTGACCCACTTGCTCCACCTGTTTAAACCGGGCATGAAAGCATAATTTTATTCCTCATCCAAGCTACAGTAAATCGATTATTAGGACCTCCTGGGCACCACCATAAATCTGGGTTTTCTGTTAAGGATATGTTGGCTATGGTATTGATCAAACTTTCTAGTTCTTCCTTGCTACGCCCGTCACGAATCTGTGACCAGCAACCGTTGATACCCCCGTTTTCCGTAAGCATGTCTTTAACATTGACAAATTTGCTTTGCTCCAAATGAAACAATCGAGGAAAGAGTATTTTTAAAGGTTTTTCCCCGATCTATCTGTCCAACTAGAAGAGGGTATTGCTTCCGTCTCCAACTTTTTTGCCTATTAATTGTCTTGGGTCAAGATTTTTGCTTTTTAAGTTAGTCCATTGTTGGACTATGTTCTTCCAAACTCTCCCAATTTTGATACTGTTTCCTTCTTCCCACCCAAACGTCTTGCCGTGAATGCTTTCCACAATCCTTTTCCACAGAGCTTCTTCCTCTGTTCTCTATCTCCAATACCATTTAGAGATCAAAGCGTTATTCAGATTTTCCAAGGAGCCTATACCAAGGCCACCATGATCTCTATCCAACATAATTTGATCCCATTTAGCCCAAGGTATTCTGTTACACAACTGATCACCTCCCCAAAAAAAATCTCTCCTTAAACCTTCAAGTTTTTTAATAACACATTGAGGAGATTTATATATGGAGAAAATGAAATTACCAAGACTACCAAGGATATTATTACAAATGGTGTGTCTCACGGCCGATGGATATATATATATATATATATATATATATATATATATGAAGGGTTTTCTAGCAAACAATGAACACAAAAATTCATATGGTTCACATGCAACCCTAGAAAGATCTATGTTTTCTTCTATGAAGATAATAAACTAATATCTAAAGGCCAACAATAATTTCTAAAGTTCAAAACAAGAATTACCAACCTTTGAATCTTGTTCTTGAAGCTAGCAGCACAAGTGTCCTGCCTCAAATGCAAGTCACACCCAAAGCAATGGAGAAGATAGTCCAGCAGAGTTTATCTGGTTCAAAAGTGGCACAGAGAATGAGGGTGCCAGGTGCCTCCTTTTATAGCCTCCAAGGGTTACAGCTGAAACCCTAAGGAGCCTCCAAATAGGCAAGCCTGTTAACCATTTGGACAAGGCTTTCCTTAACCCTAATTAGGGTTTCGAAATATGAGTGTATCCACTCATAATTTCGCCAACTTAAGCCCCTGGCTACTGGCTTGCCAGTTATTCAACTATTGAATAAATACAAACCAGTCCCTGTACTTTTAATTAATTAATTTAATCACTAAATTAAATCCAATTAATTCTAGAGTAAATCTTAATTAATTATTATAGTTTCTAATTAATATATTAACACTTAAATATATTAATAAACCATTTAATTAATTCTATTGATTTATTAAACATTTAATAAATCAACTTTTTACTCTACTAAACTCTATCCTAACCTCCAGCTATGAGGGCAACCCAAATGGACTTTGCTTCAATTAACAAGATAAATATAAATATAAAGTCATGGCTTAGACACCTAATCCAACAGTCTCCCACTTGAATAAGTCTATGACTTTTATTTATCTTCTGATTAATAAACAACCTGCAGCTTCCAAGAAACTGCTCCCGAACTCTGACCCAGTCAGTTCTGTCCATAGATAAGTGATCATATGACCCTTCGTCCAACAAGATATTTTCAGACACGAGACATGGATTGAGATCAATCTCTGTCCGATACTCTGTTTCCCGATTTCCGATTCTGCTTATGACTTTCGGACTTCTAATTGAACACATCAATTCAGTCCAGGCTGGCCAGCACTTTAGTCAACTTCAAAATCATCGAGCGGCCTACAGATATCTGTTTCCCATCAGCGTCAAGGAACGAATAAGCTTCGACTCATATGATTGTGTCTTTTACTTATCAAATCGTACGCAACAATGCGTTTGTAACATCGAGTTACCGATGCGTTTTCGCATTATCAATGCACAACCGACTCGTAAATTTCAACTCATATGTCTCCGCTTCAAGATCATACGATATTATCGTCTCAACATTGCTCGTGATGTAATCCATGAAGCAATCTGTTGAGCGCGGGTTTATCCAATACTCAAATCTCTATTTCTAAGTACTCATGAACGTTGTAGCAGTCTTACTGCAATGTCTAACTCCTTAGACAATCTACAAACCAATTCACGACAGTCTTTGTTCATACTTACTCCCGAAAAGTATGAGCGACTGTGGACCTTTTGAATAATCAAATTATTCGGGAAGTGAAACATGCAAAATTGAAACATAAAATCTGACCGGTGGCTACTCTTGCCTAATTACCAAGTCTCCACGAGGTAATCACCAAGTCGGATTTTACATAAAACTATTATCGGTTTCTAGATCCCTTTTAAACTATTTAATTCGTGTTATGTATCTATGTCTACTTGACCTTTCACTCTTTCTATGTATTTCAAATGTCATACATTGATACACTTTATTCGATCGGATATTCTTCCGAAGATATCTCAATATTGGTCATACTGTCATTCTCACTAACAACTCCATTCTATGTACTGTGACTTTCCATGGTTCTCGGGATCTTTAGTCCACATGACTGCATCCTAAGACTATTTCGAGGTGTTACGATGTGCCGGTGAGCCACACGCGCTCCATCGGAATGCCAACGAAATTTTTTAACCATTAAGTCCTTATTTTAAAAACCTTTTTCAAATTGTTATCAACATTCACCCCTAATCATTTTCCAATGATTTCTCATGTAGGTACAAAATCCATTAAGTATTCCCAGCCAGGTCATATCCTGAATCTGACTCACTATGCTCTAAGCATTAAGTCATCAAGACATGTTCATGACATTTCTGATCGATCCAAGAAACTTGTTAGATTCGATCTAGTCTTATTCCAAACTCTTTTGGAATCTAAGGATTACTCATAATCCTTGTGTCACGACCTTTAATAATTATATCCTTTCGGAGACTTTTTTTCATGCATCTTGAATCTTATCAAGATCATGCTTACTATGGCTAGGTGTACACTGATGAAAACATCTATCTGATAGATGTCTATGGATTATATGAGTGCGTTGCACCTTTCATACCTCTCATGCCAAGTCATCACATTTTGCAATGACAGAAAACTCCTTTCCTGAGCGATGCATCTTGAGTCTCATCAAAATCATCTTGGCAGAGTTTCGATCTATCTCATAGACGTTTGTAACCACCCGAGCATGCCGTATCCTTATTAAGTCTTTCATAGTGATCCGTCTCTTAACACCAAGTCATTACACTTTGTAATGAAAAGAGATGTTTCCTAGAAACATTATGTAACACACATATAGAGATAGATAACAGCAACACTCCCACTGGCTTCGACACGGTTATGGACTATTCACAAAATCCAGAGCTTATGGCACATTTTGAGAATCCAAACCTTTCTGACATCTTAATGGATATCTTTCAGCCCTTTCTCAAAATCCAATCCTTTGGCATATTTTGAGAATCTGAATATCCTTTCTTGCGAGATGCCCGCGGGGAAATCTCAGGCACATGTACCTTTATACTGGCATATTCTTTGTGAGTTCCTATTAGTGTGCCGGTGATCCACACGCGCTCCACTAACGACTTACAATATGCAGTATCCTTTCGGATTTCATCTTCTATTGAGAGCGCTTCTCTCGAAGTTAATTAGTTGACTCTGAGCATCGTCTCACTCAACCAGATGTTCTGAAGGTACGTTTCTGTCCATGTTGGTTTCTTTTGATGATTACTCCCACTGGTTTTAAGACCAGTTGTAAAATCAATCAAACTGTCACATAGACTATATCTCGTCCTAAGGTTCTCTTAATTGGCATCAACCGGGCTCACCAATGCTTCCAAGTAGTCGGATTGAAAATCCGTATCAACTATAGTGTTTTACCACTATTCGGTATGTCACCCTGATCATAACTACTTACGATGGTGATCAAAACTACTGGTCAAGAGAAGATTTTGTCAGTACAAAAACAGAAATATGATTTCTGCTTCAAGCCTAGTGATGACTAAAAGGTTCTTTCACTTGGCTAATCCTGAACTCATTCAGGACTGTCCTAACTCCCACTGTTTCCTTAGAACATGAGTTCTTTCTAAAAGAGCTCTTCTTTTACAGGTACAGCGGGATAGCCAGTGAAACGACATTGCTGATCAGGTTCAGGCTAGTCATGAGGTTCAGACGAACACTACAAGACCCTGGACTTTTAATGCACAAGTGGGACAATCCCAGCTTTACATTTCAGACAGTGTCTGCAAAACCTACTTAGTCGAAGGATGTGGTTGGAATATGGTCTGACTGGTTTAGTATTCTATGTATCAGAAACTAATTGGCAATGTATCTCATACATTGAGGATCGAACTGTTTCGACCAATGCTCCATCATCTTCCCTAAGACACATTATAACTATTAATGTTCTTGGAAGAGAATAACTGTGAAACATTTCCCAGTTTATGTTGTCACTCAGGTTCTGCGGATCTTGTACTTCCTTTGAAGTCCTTGAACGATTCAAGGTTTCAATTCAATCGCTTATTCTGATAAGCGAAGCCATATTCGTCATACTGATTCACAAATATTGCGGAGTACAACCAATTGTGTTCTATTTGAGGATTCGAGCAAAACACAGCAACTGATGTGTTCGTTGCTCCTAATCTCAATCTCTTTTACATCTCTATGTAAACTTATGACTTTGTTAATTCTGTTTAAGACTTGCAATCTTCAGTTGACTCTAAGTCAACTGATTCCAAAATCCTATCCTTTGGATCTTTGGGTGATTCATTTCTTGCCACATGTGCTTTATAAAGAACTTAATCATCATCTGACTCTAAGTCAAATGATTCCAAAGTCCTGTCCAACTGGATCTTTGGTTGATTCATTTCTTAACACATTAAGAACTCAATTCATCATGTGACTCTAAGTCAAATGATTCCAAAGTCCTGTCCAACTGGACCTTTGGTTGAATTGATTCTTATAATATTCACTTTAACAATCATAAGGAGCACAATTCCTAAAATCCAAACACTTTGGATGTATCAATATTCAAGTTATTACTAGTCATGCATTCAACACAATCATACAACATTTCAAGGATATTTCAAACAACATGTGTTAAAAGAAAATTGACAATTTTATTAAAACAAAATCCTTGAACAATGTATTATATGATAGACAATGTCATACGCATCTGATAAGCTAATAACATGATTTCAACATCTAACTAAACTCTAAAACTGCATGAGCTTCAGATCCAATCTGAATATGCTCCTATGCAACAACATCTCACATCCTACAGAGTCCATGCATACAGAGCAAATGTGAGAAACACATCCTGTATCAAGGAACTAAGGATCAGGTGTTCTGAGTTTTAAGATATTCCTGAGTTGCCAAACTGTTCGGCTTTGGAGCATTTTCCAATCTTTCCGTGACTGTGTCCCACCCTGTGGATTCCTAGTTTGAACCATCGAGGAACCGGTCCAGACGATCTGGATCATTTCTTGATATGTCCTATTACTGGACTCAATCCCGAAGCAGCTGAATCAATGGAACTATGCTTCTCTATGAACGACTCATACAGAGTCAACATTGAATGCATATCCATGATTGTCTTATCTGGTTTCCCTTCCTGTACATCAGGATGAACGGATCAGCGAGTCGAGCTAATGCTTTAACTCCCGATCAAAAAAAGGGAACCAAATTTATACAGTTCACCTGTGTGTCTCTCAGTCTTAAGAACATGTGAACTGGTGCTACTTCCTGCACACTTCAAACTCTTTGAAGATCTTAGCTCGTCCTTTCTCAACCAGTTCATGGAACTTTTCCACAACTAGCTGTGTTAACTTATCAGACCCCAGGAATTATAAATTCCTGCAGAACTCGGGGTCAATGATCAATAGTATTAGGCAACGAACTTTCCTTGACTTGACAATCAAGGAGTCATGCTCATCACAGGCTATTGTGTGATGTCATGTTTTGGGTAGCGGACACTCAGTCAGATATGGCTTGCCAGCAAAACAGAGAACTATTCTCTATTTATGAAGCCATACCATATAGTTCAGGCCAGTCAGCCTTACCATATGTAGCAGGTGCATTATGAAGCTCTCAGAATTGGGTGAAGGAGGAGAGGGAGGAGAATAGACACTTGATTCAGACATCTACAATAAACAGAATTTATTAGTTTAATTTATCCTTTTAAATAATTACCCAATATATTATTTATTAAGGCTAGGACCCAAAATGCCCCAACTATGATGTGAAGAGGGATGCCGTAATCACAACATAATGGTCATTAAGGTAGATAATACACTTATCAATTTCATCTTATGAAATTCCTAGATCTTTTGAGACACATTGAACTATTCAATGGCATGTTTAGTCTCGGATGTGCCCCACTGTTTGTGACTGGGATGCCGAGGATCACAAACCGGGTGTGAATAACCATGCAAATTAGCTTGGTACTCTCGAAGTCAATTGCCATCTCTAATTAACGTGCCGGTTAACCACACACGCTCCGTCAATAATGACAAAATCGAGAAACCCATTGCGACTCTTTGCGGACCCCAGTTGGCGTGCCGGTAAACCACACACGCTCCACCAACGTTCCACAAAGTGCAATGTGCAATTCCATGGATTAGCACCAATTCACATTTTAACCTAAAGTAACTAGATTGGGTTTTGTTTAAGGTTCTAGTACTTTCAATTATAGCATTATACTTTTAAGAGGCTTAGCGGTTCTATCAAACCCGTTCGGCTAACGACACTCGACTGACCAGGAGAGCGGTGGGTAAGAGTAGATACCCATTAGACTAACATTTTATAGTCAGTCGCCTTATACCCTCTTTATAGGACACTTTTGTGAATGAGGCCTACTTGCGGTAAGACTAACCAATTTTTCTTATATATAAATAATTAACTTTTAATCATAAATATATAAGATATATTTTAATCTTATTAAAATATTTTAGAATTAATTTAATAAGAATTTTCGCAAATTTTAAACATTTTTTTTTTGAAAATTTAAATTAATTCTTTAAGCTGATTTAATTGATCTTTTAATTAACAGTTAATTAAACTAATTAAATCTAAGATAGATTTTATGAAATTAATCAAATTAATTTTACTATCTAGGGCCCCACAATTTCGAAAAATACAAGCCAACAAATAAGGGTTCCAGTTATTTATTAGATACAGTTACCAAAAATAACAACCTACTTATAAAAGGCAAGTAAATCAAGCAAATAAAGGGGACCATGGAGCTTGGCGGCTAGGGTTAGGAAACCCTAGCCAAGGCCACGAAATTAAGGCCATCCTTGGTGATGTTCATCGCAAAAAACACCAAGGCAAAAAGCAATTAAGCAGTTTATATCAATTTCACAAGAAAACAACCTGGCTCTGATACCACTGAAGGGTTTTCTAGCAAACAATGAACACAAAAATTCCTATGGTTCACATGCAACCCTAGAAAGATCTATGTTTTCTTCTATGAAGATAATAAACTAATATCTAAAGGCCAACAATAATTTCTAAAGTTCAAAACAAGAATTACCAACCTTTGAATCTTGTTCTTGAAGCTAGCAGCACAAGTGTCCTGCCTCAAATGCAAGTCACACCCAAAGCAATGGAGAAGACAGTCCAGCAGAGTTTATCTGGTTCAAAAGTGGCGCAGAGAATGAGGGTGCCAGGTGCCTCCTTTTATAGCCTCCAAGGGTTACAGCTGAAACCCTAAGGAGCATCTAAATGGGCAAGCCTGTTAACCATTTGGACAAGGCTTTCCTTAACCCTAATTAGGGTTTCGAAATATGAGTGTATCCACTCATAATTTCGCCAACTTAAGCCCCTGGCTACTAGCTTGCCAGTTATTCAACTATTGAATAAATACAAACCAGTCCCTGTACTTTTAATTAATTAATTTAATCACTAAATTAAATCCAATTAATTCTAGAGTAAATCTTAATTAATTATTATAGTTTCTAATTAATATATTAACACTTAAATATATTAATAAACCATTTAATTAATTCTATTGATTTATTAAACATTTAATAAATCAACTTTTTACTCTACTGAACTCTATCCTAACCTCCAGCTATGAGGGCAACCCAAATGGACTTTGCTTCAATTAACAAGATAAATATAAATATAAAGTCATGGCTTAGACACCTAATCCAACAATATATATATATATATATATATATATATATATATATATATATATATATATATATATATATATATATATATGTACATATATATATGTATATATATGTATAATATATATATATATACATATATATATATATACATATATATATATATATATATATATGTATATATATATATATATCTATACCATTTATAAAGCATATATAAAATACAAACATCTTAATGCATATTGTCTTAATTTTAAGACATTTAGTACAAGTCTTCAATGCCTAGACCACATCTCTTGAAAACGGAGAAATTTTTGCACGTTAGATCATCTTGAAACAATCGAAACCATTCAACTTTGGTTGATCCTAATATATAAAAAGCAACCAATCAAATGAGAGCACACCATAGTATTTAAGGCAGCCTCACCAACCTAATATTTTACAATTCAAATTTTGAAATGCTCTCTTTTCTACACAATCTCTTGCCAAAATATTCGTCGTATTCTTCATCCCATCTCCTGTCATTTAATTTTCCTGCACACAGCCTTTTCCCCTTACTTTTGCACCATTTCTTCTTCATTGTTGTTATTTTGAAATCCTAGATTATTTGTGCTTCCATTTTGTTTTTTCTATTTAAGTCTAAAACACCTGCAATACCAGGAAGACACAAATTCAAACACTTATTTCGAATTTTCTTACAGATCTCGTGCTAGAATGTTTTGGTTTATAGTGTTTATTTCTTATTCGAAGAAACCAACAGTATTTAAATAAATGACATTCTTTACAGGTCATTCGAAGAAACTAACAATTGTTGCTGCTGGTGTTTGAAGGTGTGGATCAATGTATTGAAGCACAAGAACATAAGATATGGAAAACATCAAAAATCTTGGCAGTGGAAAAAGTTTAAACTATAGTTTTCTTATATAGATTTCCTTTTTGACTAAAAACCCAATATATTTCATTTCATACATCGTTTTCCTTTTTGATTTTTATATAACTAGGTACGTAAGTATATTTTCTTTATTTAATCCCAATGTTGTTTGGAGTTATGTATGTTAAAATATTTTGGTTTATCCCAGTTAAGAAAGTAGCCATAATGTTATTTGATTTTTATATAACTAGGGACGAAAGTATGTTTTCTTTATTTATTCTACGTTCTTTTACCTTTAAAAACAAATTTGGATATTACAATGTAAAAACATATGCCAAAAAACAAGTTCCCTTGAATAAATCTGACCTTGATTTGTGGTTTGAAGTGAAACTGCATCCATCTCTAGATCCAAGCGGATAACCTAACAAAGAAATAGCAAAGAAAAATAACGTTTATGAAACTATGAATTAAGTTACTAAAATGTTCCTTTTGTGGAACTTACTAAGACCTTGGTGTGTTCTAAGATAAAAAAGAACTCCACATATTACAAATGAGGCCCTGTTATCAGATTACAATGGAAATCTGGATCAAGATCTCGACGATGTCAGAATCGGAAGAAAAAAAGACCAAATTTACATCAAGAAGACAAACAAATTATTTCATATGCTCCTTAGCAGATCTGAATCTTGGCAACAAGACTGGATCGAGATCTAGGTCTGCATTTCAAATCATGTTTATCAACTGAAGATCGAAAACATCAAGATAATAAAAAATATTGAAAGATATCTGAGTAAGAGAGATATACCGTGACTATAGATCTGGTATCGGTATCAAAACCTTGAAAACATCAACACAACCACCAAAATTAGAAGATCTATAAACAAATCAATTTATACCGTTTTTATTGTTTGCCCAAAAGCTTAAGGATTCTGAAATTGGGGTTGATTGAAGCTTGAAATTGGACTATGGAACCTTCCTTGAACCACCTATACTGTCGCCTACCACCGTAGCATCGGATTTCGCCGGAAAACACCGTCGGCATTGCTGTTACTTCGTCTTCTCGGTGAGGCCGCTGACCACCGCTGTACACGTCTCTTTTCCGCCTCTCTTTTTCTCGGACGTCGCTGACTACGCTGCTGGTTTCCTCTTTCTCGATCGGGATTTCACATACAATTGTGAATAATCAACTTTCTTGATGGTAATGATGAAGTGGAGTGTCAAAGTGGTGGGGGCTGTTTTCCATCCACATGTTACTTTGTTTTAATTTCGAAATATATTGTGGCGTGGAGTGTCAAAGTGGTGGGGGCCGATTTATTTGACTAATAATTCACCAGGATGGCAGGATCCCTGCTATATTTCGTATGTACCCCTCATTGTTTAAATCAATTAAAACATCCCACTACATTTTATACAACTCTATAATATGCCTCTTAAGTTGGACATCGTTCAAGTAGGTGTTTAAAGAGTCTTTTCTAACTCCAAGTCATAGATAATTAGGTTTAGTTGGTTAAAATGGTGTATTTTCCCAAAGGGGTCATGTGATTAACTTTTATGACCGGCGCAAAAAAGAAATTAGATAAAGAAAACAAAATTATTATATTACTCCTTTTTAGCCCTAAACTGAAAAGTTTTTAAGAAATTAATATATTTATATATCTATTAAGAAAAGTAACAATTTTTGGAATTGTAAACGATAACATTTTGAAAATTATTTTTTATTCTGGATTAATATTTTTTATTCTTTTTCATGTTGATCATCTCACCGGATTCTTTCAGTTACATGGTTGTCATGTTGAGTAGGAATTGAGTGTTGGCATGGCCTGTTATAGTGGCATGAAACTTTATACCAAATAATCAAAATATGAATTTTGGATAGAAACCTATGATTTCTTGGCCATGTGGTGAGCAATAGAAGAGTTCTACTTTGGGATCTCAAGAAGAATGATAGTAGGATGACATGGGGTTTAATTTCAAACCAGGTACTCAATAATAGCATTGTACTTTCTGCGGTCAATATTTAAATTGTCATTTTGAGAGTTGTCATAACGACCTACAAAAAGGTTTGAAAGGTAAGTATATTGCTATTTGGGGACTGAAAGAGGTAAGTATGTTTTATTTTGGTAAAGTATAAAGTATTAGTCATAATAACTTGTTTTCAATGGTAAAATGGTCATAAATAGCTTAAAGTTGTAAAAATGCAAGTTAGCTGCTATTATGGTTAAAATATATAGTATTTGCTTTTAATGGAAGAAAAAAGAAAGTATGTTCCTATTAGGGGGCATAATTTGGTGTGTTTGTGATCTTATTTGAGTTTGACTTATTGACGGCAAGTTGGCACTTGAAATCATTGAAGCACCTGCTGGTCATACATACGTAATGTGTCTAAAATGTGTTAATTCCAAGGTTCAAGTATGGAACAAAGAGGAGCGCTCCCATGGCTGTATGTATAGAACTGGTAAGTTAATGAGGGATTTAGAAAAATAACTGAGCAAAAAAAGAGGTATTCAACTAGGCTTTAATAGGTATTGGAAACCCTAATTTTCATAACGAATACTATTTTTCGTTTCCTTTAAGCAAACTAACGACCAAAAATAAAATATTCATCGAAACAAATTATTTGTTGTCGGGTATTTACCATCCCCTATATCGTTGGAAACGTAATCAATCGCCCGAAAAGAAATTAATCACTATCATATTCGCCAACTCCCCCTTCCATCTGCAACCTAAAACCTAAAAAGTAATTGCCGAAACGAAACTATTTGCCGCCGCCGCATTGCGCGGGTACGCAGCTAGTATATATATATATATATATATATATATATATATATATATATATATATATATATATATATATATATATATATATATATATATATATATATATATTATACATATATATACATATATATATATGTACATATATATACATATATATATATATATATATATATATATATATATATATATATATATATATATATATATATAAATATATATTTATATATATATATATATATATATATATATATATATATATATATATATATATATATACATATATATATATATATATACATATATATATATATATATATATGTACATATATATATACATATATATATATATATATATATATATATATATATATATATATATATATATATATACACACACATATATATATATATATATATATATCTCGATGATTGGCGATTTCCGGCAGGAAGGGGATCGCCGAAGAACCTTTTCGTGGGTAGATCGGGACAAACTCAGCCGTCAGAAAGAGGAACAATGCCGGAGTATTTTCAATGGGGTGGGGAACGAAGAAAGTAAGAGAACCGGTGAAAATGGGAGATGGAGGTTCCCAAACGCAACGACTTTCTTTATCTCAAATCTTCCTTTAAGGTTTTACAGTGGGGTGATTCGCACGGAGCTTGGAAAGATGGGGTCGTTGGTGGATGTATTCTTGTGCAAACGTCCGGATAAGTTTGGCAATAGATTCGGGTTTGCAAGATTTGATTACGTTCGGGATGTCGAATCCATGGTAGAAGATTTACGAATGGTGTTTATAGGGGGAAAGAAACTGTTCGCCCAAGTAGCAAGGTTTGCTAGAAAGGAAAATGGGAAAGAAGAGAAAGTCACTAGGATCAAGATGCAACAACATGGTAACATCACAATTGGAGAGACAAGACCAAACGTTTCTTTTGCAGATGCTGTGAAAGGAAAGGGTGACAGTCAGACGGGGATCACTCCAGTTAGGAAGTCAGTTGCTATATCCCCAGATGAAGGCATCCAAGCTGCTCAAAACTTAAAAACAAAACTTATTGGAGAGGTGAGAAGTTACATCAATCTTTCTTGTATTGTTAATCTGTGCCTCTGTGAAGGTTTACGGAAAGGAATTGTGAAATATCTCGGGGGTAACTGGATCCTGTTTGACTTAAAAAACACAGAAGAAGAAGAAAAAGTTTTACAGAGTAAAGAAATCCGGGCAAATTTTAAGATTCTTAAAAAATGGGAAGAAACTATGGATATTGTAGATCGACTTGTGTGGCTAAGGATTGAAGGTCTCCCGATCCAATTCAGAAACTCTAATAGTTACATAGAGATAGGAAGGATGTGGGGGGAAGTGATTATCACAGACCCGTGTTTTACAGAAGATCAAGACTGGTCATTTGGAACTATTTGCATAAATTCGAAAGTTTCAGATATTATCAACGAGACTGTAGAGGTTTCATTCGGTGATAAAAGATATCTAATTAGGGTGTTGGAGGTCGATCGAAATCTCTTTACTCCTTCTCGTCGAGTAAACATTGGAGAATCCGTTCACAGTCACGAAAGCAACATCCTTAGTGATTCAGAAGAGGAAAACGACTGGGACAGTGAAGATCAATTCTCCGATGAAGACCACCTACTTCCGTCCGACGACGCTAGACAGGAGGGTTTCTCCGATGAAGAAGAAGATCCGTTCAATCTCGATGGCGATGAAGATTCGTTTGGTCGGAAACTTGATCTCGAGGACGGAATTATTGCCTCATCCACGCGTGATCAAAAAGAAAGGGAACAAGAAATTATGGGAGATGAGAGTTACGAAGCAAATGGCATTATCAATACTATAAAAAAGGCGGAAGGGAATAAAGTTGGCCCTGTGTGCAGTTTACAAGCGTGCGACTCAAACAAAGACATTGAGAAAGCCAATTGGAGTAAAAGCATGTCTCCAAATGGGCTTCTGCCGGATTTTATTGGCCCGAAGGATATTACTCAACCCACGACTATTTCCATCGAGCTCACTGAAGATTCTACCCAACCACCGGTACTCCAATCTTGTGCGGATTTTAACAGTGGAGACGTCACTAAGGAAAAATCTTCGAATGGAACGGAAGGTGGCAAGGAAAGCAGGGAAAGTAGGGAGACATTTAATACTCCATTATTTGCGGTGGTCCCCTCTGAACAATCAACGTTTGAAGGAGAGAATATACATCTCAATTATCATGTGAGTGGGGATGAGATGCCACTCCTTTTGGCCGACAAGGATACGCATGAGAGAGAAAATGTTAAAAAAGGAGTAGGAGAAAATAAAGAGGTTAAAGAAGCAAAAGATGGTTTCAACATATTGGATGAAGGACTAGAAAAAATTACTCACGACAGCGATTTGGGCGTAAACACAAATTTACAAGGAATTTCCAACAGATTAAAAATTCTTCTTGACAAAAGCACTCCAATAAAAGCTAAACTTGAAGGTGGTGAACTCATGGAAATAGCGGATAACAATGCTAAAAATAAGAAAAAGAAGAAACGCGTTGATGTTGATTTGGGAAATTATCTTCAAAGGTTAACAAGAAGCCAAACGAGGCGGAACAATGAATATAATAAGGGTGTTGTTGGGAATAACGAAGTGGCGTCGTCATCGGAAGTTTCAGAAAATTCTTTTATTACTCTTGGGATTTTGCAACAAATGGAAGAAAAGGGAGATTTTTGTGGTTTCTCAAGGAGAAGCGGAGAGGGGAAGGGCTAACTTCACGGGGTTTTTTAAACAGTTGGGGTTCATTTCTTAGGTTAGGTCGGTGTATAGGCGTTTGAGTGGGGTGTCTTTTGTGTTTGGTGTTTTTGGTCGTTGTTTAGGGCGTCCTAGCTTCTTGCTGGGTTTTGCTCTGTTTTTTATTTATAAAAGTTGCCTTTCAAAATATATATATATATATATATATATATATATATATATATATATATATATATATATATATATATATATATATATATATATATATATATATATATATATATATATATATATATATATTATACATATATATACATATATATGTACATATATATACATATACATATATATATATATATATATATATATATATATATATATATATATATATATATATATATATATATATATATATATATATATATGTACATATATATATATATATATATATATATATATATATATATATATATATATATATATATATATATGTACATATATATGTATATATATGTATAATATATACATATATATATATATATATATATATATATATATATATATATATATATATATATATGTACATATATATGTATATATATGTATAATATATACATATATATATATATATATATATATATATATATACATATATATATATATATATATATATATATATATATATATATACTAGGTGCGTACCCGCACGATGCGGCGGCAGAAAATAGTTTCCTTTCAATAAATAATTTATATTCGGCTAATTTTCTTATAGGAAACAACAAATAATATTATTTCGATGATAATGACGTGTTTGAACGCGCAATGCAGCAAATGGCTGGCGTTGAATAGTTTTATTTTATTGAATAATTTCATTTAATAAACATGTGAAATAAAATGCAATGCAAAAGTACTTACACAACTCAATTTGACTATATAACTCGGATTTCGGTTTTGGGTTTTTTGTTTAGCGTTTAGCATTTACGATTTAGGATTTAAAGTTGTAGGTTTATTGTTTATGGTTTAAAGTTTAGGCTTATAATATGATTAATTACAATATTTTTCAATTGTTAAATAGTTAGCAATGAGTAATATAAGCTTACTATGAACCGTATACTAATAATCTATGGTTTAATGTATAAAGTTAAATTTATTTACGATATAATGATAAAAAAAAGCAATTTAAAATCGATACCAAGTACGGAACCAATTCCAAACTTTAAAGAACCGATTTAACCGGTTTCAGTTATGATTCTTACATTTTAAGAATCTACGATTCTAATTCCGGTTTTTGATCATTCGGTCATGATATCTATCTATCTTCACCCTTAGGCTATACGGAGTGGTGGCCAATGGCCAACGGATGGCCAAAGGGTTTTTGTGGGTTGGCAGACGTTGGCCATTTTGTAGGGAGTGGTGGCCAATGGCCAAGGAACTGCCAACAGGGGGTGTTTTTGCCATTTCTTGAAAGTTTTATACCTGTGGCATCTCGCCAACAGGTTGGCGAATTCATCTTGGCGAGCCGATGGCGAGTTCGACGGCAGTGGAGATGGCGAGTCGCCAAGAGGGTTGGCGACCTCTTGGCGAGCCATTGCTCCATCCAGCCTTATTGTTGCTTTTAAAAGTTGACTTTAAAAGTATTAAATGTGAACGTAATAGATATAAATATTCAAAACACTCTTATACCGTCGAAAACGATTCTCGCAGTTTTTTAGTAAATTTATAAATGTTTTCATTTATTTATAGCTATTTATTTATCGTAGCTTGTGGATTTTTATAATTATATTTATGTATATTGCTCTTTTTGGTTATAAATAAAATAAAATTAATATAGATTATCATAAAAACCGAATAAGCTATTTGAACCAAATAAGATTCCATCTTTTTGAATTTAAAGATACATAGACATAAAAAAAAGCAAATCGCATCAATTTTTTACATCTTTTCTCGAAAGATTAAAATATTTTATTTTTTCACTTAATTGAATACTTTGTATATTAAAATAGATCAAAATTGAAAATCTATTATTTGACATTTAGGTATTACTTTTATATTAAAATACTAAGAAATTATTATTAGAGACACTAATAGCACATTTTTATTGTTAGGTGAATATTTGGTTGGTGAATATTTTTCTTTTCAAAGGTTGGTGAAGCAATATTCAAAGGGTTGGTGAATATGTTGAAAAACAACTCCACATTCACATTGATATATGTATATTATATACACACTCAAATGTATATAAATAGGGAGCTTCACTTGAGTTTTAGATGCACCACAACACACAATACATGTAAATGATTGAGTGTGTATCTCTTGTAATCTCCTCAGTCAAATAAAATCTAGTTGTTGCCCGTGGATGTAGGATTGACACCGAATCCGAACCACGTAAAATCCTTGTGTTATCTTTTGCTTTATTTTCATGAGTTTGTGTGTGTGATAGTGTGTTTCCGCTGCGTGTACCCTGTCCGGTTCCTAACAACTGGTATCAGAGCTTTGGGTTTCGGAGGAGGTCTCGGTTTTAAAAATTAGAGTATGCTCTGTGGTTGCAGTTTTGTCTGATCTTCCACATCAGAAACTAATTTCTATTAATCGTATTGAAGGTGTCTCCGTACTTTGAAGGGTACTGTTCTGTCACACAAAAGTACTATAAAAGATTTGTCTATTGTTTGTCGTAATGGCTGAAGACAAGGTTGTAATCGAGAAGTTCAACGGTTCTGACTTTAGCTGGTGGAAAATGCAAATAGAAGCATTGTTATGTCAGAAAGATTTGGACGTGGTACTTGGAGACAAACCAAAGAAAATGGAAAAAGC